>JAUPFR010000003.1:55011121-55101121 GCA_036925125.1 Oreortyx pictus
CCTTCCGAGCTGTATTTGTTTTCCTTTTCAGGAAGCAGTTCTAGAAGCAGCTCCTAAGGTGAAAGATATAGACCATTATGGTTTCCATCTTCTTGAATTGGCTTTCTTTTTGCGGAGATTAAATGCTGTACCTGATTTTGATGGGCTAATTTTACTCAAGGCAGACATTAAATCTTGAGAAATCTCCTATGTCTGGTTTAGGGCCCAAACGCAACAGAAAATGTGCTTCTACTGCATTTATGAATAAGACGAACTGAGTGCCTTAGGACACCTGAGATGCTTGGAAGAGACTCTGATGTTTCTTGCGTAGGGTCAAAATGCCTAGAGGACAGAGCTGAATGTGCGCTGATAGTATAGCGTATGAGTCCCCTCATAACTGGAATTAAATTGGCCAGAAACTGCATTAAGAGTGAAACGGCAGGATCTTACTGCTACTGTTTTTCCCTTTTTCCATTCAACAATTTTATTAGCGTCTCTGCCCTTGACTACATATCTTTATACCTGCAGCTCAGGACTCAATTACTGTCCTTCGGCACCGCACTACTAGTGGTGCCTTCCCTGAGAACAGACTATTAGCAGTCGTGTTATTGCAGCTATGACGATGGGTCTGAAGACACACAGTCGTGCTGGTGGATGAAACTGTACCTCTGGAAGAAGCAGATACATTTTCCAGCTTTGTGCTTTCCCCTGGGTCTGAGGGAAGTGTACGTTCATTCTTCCTGTAGTATCATCTAGTCTAATAAAAGACATCACCTCTTCCTGAGTGTTACTTTTCTTCCATAGCGAGTTTGGTCTTTTCCTGTTGGAAGTCCCTCCTGTTCCTTCAGCATTTGCTTCTTTCCTGCTAGAATTTGGGATGTCTTAGCAAATATATTTAGAATGCAAATGTAGGGTTCATTAATCTCTCCAGAAATATTAATACATGCCTCCTTACCTCATGACTGCTGGTTGCAGACACGGTTCCTGTACTTAGGTTGTTGCCCTAAGTATTGGAGCAAGCTCTCACATTTCGGTGCAGCAGCGTACTTTGACATCAGTTGATCTTTTATTCTTTCTCCTGTGGGATCAGCTTCTGTGTTCTAATTTCTTTTGTTTTTTTAAAACAAAGTTAATCTTTTAAGTTCTGCGTTACAATTCAGCGGGTGTTAATGAAAAACTCTGTCCTAAATTTTATGAAGTCTCGAAATTAAATAATTTACTTTGCTCTAAATATTCAATAAGTATTTTTAATTCACTTTATTTTGTGCTTTTAAAAAGGTAAATAAAGTGATAATACCTAAAATCTCAGCATTTGAAGCAAACGTCCGTGCATTGCTGTTGTGAAAAGTCTTACATTTTTGAAAAAATTGCTTAAAAATGCGTGCATCTTTTTTTGACAGTGTTTAGCCCGCACGCTATCTCTTAGAGAGTTTCCTTTTACAGTATTAATAGCACCTAACACTGTTCGTTTTTCTGGCGTATACTAGGCGGCATACAAAGCAGGCTAGATTCCTGGGGAGGAACATTGTCTTTAGCATTTGCTTTATCTCTTCATTCCAGTAGATGGCTACAGCTCACTACCAAATTGTGGCTATAATAGATTTTTTTACAGTAAGTAAATCAGAAGATGAAGGTTGAATTACTATAAATGAGTTGACCTGTACATTTTTCTTATTTCATGTGCTTAGTCATGCAGTATTCACTGTTTTCCTATGTATACCTTTTTAAAACTACAGAAAAATGTTACAATACTTGCTTTTTCCTGTTGATCAAGGCTTTCTGAAATAAACAACTCTGGTATCTGTGGCAGTTCTCCAGTATTTCTGATTGGGCTTGATTAGAAGAATGCTTATACCTTCCAAGCGCTGAAGGAACGGAATCCTTGTAAAGCTGTATGTTAGTTTTATAAAAGTGGATTCTTCTAAAATCTCAACATTCTTTTTGTTTTTGCTACTGTTTTTAGGCATTTTAAAGGGAAACTGGCCGTTTATTTCTTGCTTTTGCAAGTTGACCGTGGCTTTTACTGAAGCAGCTGTTTTCTAGTGAGCCCTTTCCGTGTTAGGGTTGGAAGTAAAGACTTTAACACACAGAGAAGTATGTTTACCATTGCATTTGATTTCTGTTATATTTTGCAAGGTTTTATTAATCTGAATCCCTATCCAGGTCTTTCTTTTTCTAAACCTAATTTGCATACAACTAAGTTGATACAAAGGAATTTCTTCTAAGCCCCTGGAAAATCAGCTTGCTTCTGAAAAGCTACTCATTAGCAGTTCGAGGAGAGCAATTCTTTCAAAGGCATATCACTCTTTTGTACCGTGTGAAATAGCTCACAGTACAACACCGAAATACTAGAAATGCATTTTGACTTTCTCTGATGGAGCGATGCTGAATTCATCATGTAAACTAGTGAACATTTTGTTTGATTTTCAATGAGAAGGACGTGTTGAAGCTGACTTTCGTTTGTAGTCATATTTGATGGTAAATGCTACCACAATCTCTCTTTAATTTTATCCTATTACTTTCATATTTGCCCTACTCCAACTACAAGCTGAGCGCAGCAGTTTAAGGTGCAGATTTTTGTTATTTTACAAATGAAAGGGCCATTTTTTGCATTAACTGCTATGCTGTGCTACCGCAATTTTAGGTCCCTTTGCAATCAACTGCCAATTTATATAGCTGGCTACAACTGCTTAATCTATTATTAATAAGCAGCGCTACTGAGCTCTACAAATGATAAAAATGGTACCAGTTTTATATAGGAATTTCATTTTCATATCTAAACTACATACAATAACTTTATTCTCTACCATGAAGATAAATGTCTTAATTATTTATAAATTCTGTATATTTTATGGTATCGATTTAAGGATTCATTCGTTATCCCAGAAATATATTGAGAGGCCTTAGCTGTAACTAAAATATTTCTCATTCACCCATTTAGTTACAATGTCATAATCGTAAGGGCCAAAAATGAATTTGTTTACAAAATATTTAAAAACTGAGCAGAGTATTGCGGAGAACAAATGAATGCTGTGCATTTTTTTCGGCTATAAAATTAGGGAAATATAAGTGAATGTAAAATCTGATTTCTTGTATGTTTAGATCTTTATTGTACCTGCGTGATTTGGTAAAGGAGTTAGTCCTCTGAGGGGAAAATGTATTTGACCCCTTCTCGAGATCGTGTACAATAAGTTAATCAAAAATCAAAGGTTTTAATAATGTGAGTTGTGTTAGTTCTGTCCCCTCTGGTGTTCTTGAGTGCAAGATGTGCCCAGGGCTTTGGTCCTCACCCCATGGAAATATAGCTGTGCTCTGGAGAGCACCTGGCTGTGCCTGTTGTGAAAAGGGTTGAACGCACAGGGCGATTATGGGCAGGACAAGGGATGTGCAGTTTTTAGTCCCTGGTGCACTTTGATGGGCTATGGAAAGAAACACACACACGCACAAATTACTAAGGCAGCACTTGTCTCTCTAAGACGGGATTGTGAGATATCAAGCAGCATTTGCTTAGAGTGTATTTCTAGTCATGTAAGCTTGCGTCTAATCACATATTTAGATTTCTTGTAACCCCCTTCAGAATTTGTTTACCTAATTATTTCAGAAGAATTTAGAGATTTATTAAGCATGCTTATTGTTGTTTATGAGTAATATGCTTCCTAGATTAAGCCTTTCTGCAAATGATTCGCTCGTCGCAGTAGGTTGGACATTTCTTTTCCATTCCGCAGTGTAATTTCAGTTGAATTGTTATGTCTCTCTTAGCCTGGTCTTGGATTATTTAATCACACACACACGCACACGCACACACATGCGTTCAAATGCAAAAAGTTTCACCGAAATGGAGGAACGTGGCAAAGCTGGGAACTGAATCTGAAAAGCCCTGCGTGTTGCTGGGATTGGCAGTCTGGGGTCGGGCTGGCGCCTCGCTGGGCACTGCTCTGCCCTGTGCTCTCATTCCCGAGGCCTCTCGGCCTGTGCCGTCGTGGGGTGGTGGCCGGACCTGCTCTGTGGGGCTGTTTGGTTTGGGTGCTCGCTGCTCTCTCTTTCCTGCCATGCCCAGAGGGTTTCCCAGCCACGGCCTGCCCTGTGCCCTTGCATGGCCCCACAGGTTGCCCTGGCCCCGGGGTGCTGGGGAGTGTTGTGGCGGGGAGAAGGCCGATGGGAATTTTTCACGCTCCCTGTGAAAATGCTGGTTTAACTTTACGGCCAGCAGCAGCGCTTCTGTGTTATAAATAGACTCAAACATCACAAAGGCATTTATCTTTATGATCTTTAGAAGGATTTAAAGGTAAAACGTGGGAGCTTTTATAAATAAAAATGAATTCTTTTTGCACAGATTGTGTATTTAGTCGTAATATTGCTAGCACGTGTAGTTAATATTAAACCGATTTGCATAATTTTGATAGTAAGTGCATCGTACCTGTCTGGTAAAGAGGTAAACAGTTTTAATCTGATAGGGGCTGAAAAACAGCAGCTTGTCTTTATCTAATTATTTCCTTAAAGGTTGTTCAGCAAATGTCATGTATTTTACTAACAGTATGCTTGCCTGGAACAAGACAAGATATTTACATTACGGTGCATCAGGAATCACAGCAAAAGTGCAATTGTCTTTAAAATGCATTTTGATAGCTAAGTGAGTTTAGATCCCGTGTGGTGGTGTGCCATAATATTTAACAAAATTGGGAAAGTCTCTTTAAAGGGTGATGCAAACAGAATTACACCCTTTTCCCTACCTTTCCTTTCCTTTCCATTTTTTTTCTTTTTTTTTTCTTTTTTTTCCTTTCTGATTTGAGGAGTTTATATTTAAATCAGGTAAGCAGTACTTAGAAAAAACTTGTGAATTCTGTCCTTTCACCTAAAAAAAAAACAAAAAAAACATAAAAATGGTAGCAAGTATATTAGGGTGGCTGACATCAGGTCTACATTATATGTTTGTTTGCCTGGGGTGCTCTCATAAAAAATAAAGCAGAGCTTTATACAGTTATAGTGCGCACTAAATTTGTATTCAGCAGCCATAAATAAAATATTTAAGTCTTTCCAAAGAAAAACTCTTGTTTTGAGATATTTGCAGGCCAAAAAACTTGCCACTGTTGTAAAGGGTAGAGGGTTTTCTCTTTTGTATTTTGCTTTTGTTTTTTTAATGATCACCGTAGTTGCTGCGTACCTTCGTTACTGCTGTTGCCTGTCTGACAGTACAGAGTATACAAAGGAGGTTCTTTCTGTAAAATATGTGTTTAAAAAATCAGAGAGAAAAACCACCCTGTTAAGCTGCAGTATATTTTGGTTGTGAGTAAGCAAACTGTAGGCCTAATGATTTCATAAGAATTTAATATTGTGTGTATTACAGATGGAAAAATGTTGATAAATTTAGGTTAATTTTAACTCTATTTATGGAAGTACTTATGCATTTTTTAAAAGAAACAGAGTTTTCTTAAATTATAAATAACTTGGAAAAGGGTCTGTTGTTTATTTTATTTTAAATATTAGATTGTCCCTGTGCAGAGCAGAAAGGGTGTTATGTAGAACGCTACTTATGGAAACAGCAAACTAGTGAATCCATGCTGCGCTAGAGTAAAATGCTGCATTATTCTGATAATATTTGACTTTTGCACAATATTTAAATGAACATTAGTATAAATAGGAATGCTTAACTAAAACACAAGTTCATCGTGTAGGCTAATGCATTACTCTTGTCTATTTGTACATGAGCGAGCAATTATTCTAAAAAGTTTATACATGTGTTCCAGTGACAAAAGTTGTATTAAAGCGAACTGTTCTGATAGTGGTGACAGAAGACGTGGTTGATGGTCGTGTTTGAGAAGTAAATGGGCAAAATGTTTGTGGATCTCTTAATGATTACAGTTCTTGATGGCTTTCATAAGAGTGCACATAATTTGTGACAACTCTAATAAAAAACTGTGGCAGCAAAACTTTCTGAGTTAGCGGCAAAGTAAATGGGGCAGGTTTTGCATTTTGAACAGAAATCTTATGAACTGTGATTGAATTTGTCGTGAAAGTGTGTCAGAATTAATAAAGTATTTACGTGCAAGGTTGCTGGGCTTTGCAGACTGTTTAGGGCTGAGGATTGGTTAACATGAAAAGTCATTTCTGTGCATTTGGTACTAGACAGCAAAGGACAAATGTACTTCTGTGCGTTTTGGATCATAATGCCATTTCTCATTTCAAACCATTTTTGTCAGGACACCAGGCAAAACAATGATGCTTTGAGGACGTAATTAAAGATATTGTTCAAAGAACAACTTTCTGCATATTTGAATTATTACTGTCATCAAAATCATACAAATATGGAAATATGATTGCCAGAAGCACATAAATCAATGATCAGCATGGCCTCAAAATCCAATAAATATGTAGAGTTAAATACTTTAAAATGCAAATTGCATCTGATAATTTGCATATGGTAGAATTTAAAGGAAATTTTGTTGCTTAACAACCTCTAAGGTAGCAGTTAGGGCTATGGGTAAACATAGATTTTTTTATTCATCATTGGTCAAGTTGCAAGATTTGATAAATGATAGGAGACTGCTTTCCTTGGTTAAAATGACTGCATTCTTTACTGAATCCCGAAACTGCCTTGAAGTCATCTGAATAATTAAGAGTTAATTATTCTTCATCCATCTAAATCAGAAAAGGACAGATTTAGGGAAGGAATTTATAATTTTTGCCTCACGTCCTGTCATGTCGTAATGTGATAAACTAAACTGACTCCAAATAATATCTAGTGACCTTATAGTAATTACGCCTCACAAAACATTTTGGTTGAAATTTTTTAATTGCTTGCATCGTTTCCAGAAACTACATGTTAACAGACTCTGAAGTTTAATTGTGTTCAAAAGAAAGCAGTGTAAAATTCGTGCTCCATGACTATTCTGTATTTGTTTTACCAGGGTGGATACTGTACAAGTTATTTTTTCTTTTTTTTTTTTTTTTCTGTGATAACGTCTCTTGTTGTTTCTTCTGTTTTTCTGTTTTTATTTTTTTAAACAATGTTTTATTTTAAAGAAAAATGAAAGTCTACATCAAGAACATGATTTTTTTTTGAAGGCAAACTTACTATGTTTAGCAAAACCAATGATTTGTCAGTGATATCAGTGACAGGTTTGCTTTCTTAAGAAAACAGCCACCCCTGAAGTGTGGGCAAAGAGAATTGCCTGGCATCTGTTTCCCTGTTAAACAAGCAAACAAACAAACAAACAAAAAAACAAAAAACAACGCAAAAAGCCCACACAGTTTCAGAATTCAGAATTGAAGTCTTTCTATATTTGCTAATTTAAAGGCAGAAAAAACTTTGTTTTTTCAAGAAGGAGGCTTTACGAATGTTTACTGATCACAGGAGGAATTGTAATAAAGAAATCAATATGCATGATCCCTTTTCATGTAGTACAACAAGGTTACACTGTTAGGTTAAGTACAGGCTGCATTCCTTTTCAGAAAATCAATTTGCTGTATAGTGTGCAACAGCAAGTCTCTTCTGAAGGAGTCATTTTATGTTGTGTGCACAGTAAATTCTATATTGATGCTTTCAAATGGTGTTGACTGATTAAAAAAGAAGAAACACTAAGAACAGGAACGTTAGAAGTTTATTATCTTCTTCAAGTAATTGCTTTCATCCTAATTTTTTAATTTCTTTCTAAGAAACAGTGATAAAATGTACTCTTACATATCCTTTAAATTATTCATACTGTAGAAGTGGTATTGTGACATTGTTTTAAAAATCCTTTTTAGTTTTATTTTCATAATAGAAACAGGATACCCTAAGATTTCAAACACCGTAGATTTAATATAGTGCATTATTTGCTGAATTCAGAAGCTGGTTTTTTTTTTGGTGGTGGTGGTGTTTTCTTTCTTTTTTTCTTTCACGTACGTGGGGTTGTTTTTTGTTTTCACTGTTTTAAAACTTGTCTGTTCTGTACCTAAAAAAAAGAAGTATCTGAATCTTTTCAGATGTTACGATTGTATGTACATTTAAACCCTGATGGAGCTTGCGAAGGAGCACTAAGTTTTTATCAGGATTATCTGCTACCTGCCTGGATTCCAAACAAAACGAGCAGTGCGTAGAGAGGGGGGGAAAAGTTAGTAGCTGTACTCAACCTCCTTAGACATAACGTGGCTTAAAAGCCAGTTTTTGTAAGGAAAATATATAGAAGCGTGGTTTATTTTCAGATCCTGTTTTCTTAGAACATAAAATTATGTCTTTTAAAATGCTTTGACCATTTTTGATGCAACTGTTCAATTGTAAAGACAATCTTTTGCTTTTTGTGTGTTTTTTACTGAACAGTTCTTGATGGGCTCTGACTTTTCCTTTTATTTCTGTCAACCCAATTACAGTACATTAGAGCGCACCCTGATCCTACTTGTTTGCCTGTTATCCAGTGTATATGTTTAACTCATAAGCATGTTCATTTAGATATTTCAGTCTGATCATGCCGAATGTCTTGCAGCAACACATATTGATGTCCACAGAACATTAGATTTTTCCAACCTTAGTTATTCACTCTAGAAATTGTAAAATAAAAAGATACATGGTTTTGATTACTTATGAGCTGCTGTATCTGAAAATTCTTATTTTCCAGTTTTTTGTTTCTTCCTTGATGTTGATTGTTCGTTATTATTCCCTATATAGATTCATATTTTAATTGGATAGAACGTAGTTCATTGAAACTTGAATTACTTGTATCAGGGGAATGGCTGGAATTTGAATGAGAAATCTGGCCAAACCATGTATGTGTATTCAGACCCAAAGTGAAAATTCTGTTTGTTAAAATTTCATTTTAATTTTAAAAATAAATGTCCACTTTCAAAAGTAGGTTGGCATGTAACATTTACTAGTGATAGAAAAACACTTAGCTAATGTTGTAGCTATTTCCAAGCATTTTATGCAAGTTTAAAAGATTTGCTTCCTGCTAGGCTAGAAAGGAAAAGAGCCAAAAGATTGTATTTATTTAATTATTTTTTGTATTTATTTATTTTTTTTCTGGTCACCGAAATGCATATAGTAAGACTACTTTAGATATAGCTCTGCTTAGAAACCCTAGGTTTCTGTCTGTTTCTGGCATTCTCGTTTAGAATCTGAATTGCCCAAACAACAATGTAAACCAAGCCAGGCATAGCAGCAGACAGAAAAATACATTCAACTAGTGGGATCATGGATTTGTTTGATTCAGGTAATTGAAAGTGTTTCATACTATTATTGCAACTTGAAGGCTTGTTTAACTGTCTAGCTGTCAGTCAGTTTGGAAGGTGAAAAGTATTCGATTGTCACTCTGTCAGTCAATAGAGATGAGAACTGTCTGCCTAATGGATTTCTTTACGTAGATGTCTGCATGGAGGTAGAAGTAAAATCAATGTGTTGTCATGTGCAAGCGCACTGCATCAAACTGCCAGGTGAAATGCAACTGTATTTCTGCAATGTCTACATCCTTGTGTTGTTTGTGGAAGACAGACAGATGCTCCCTGTATTTACAGGTAACGAACTCCATGTGGTCACACATGATGGTTTATTTTTTGAACATTTTATAAATACTTTGATCTGTTTCCAGTTGTTTTAGGGATATTAGAGATGTATATTTTTTCCTTTTGTTTCATCAAGTTAAGGATCAGATCTTATAAATGAGATTCTACTTCTTAGCCCCACTGAGCAGCAGGCAGAAAAATGTTGCTATAACCACGTTTCGTTTTGTAATATTTATGCATGTGCTCTTTTTTGATAATTAAAATATTTAGCTCTTCAGCCGCTGCTGGAGGGGGGAAAAGAAAAAGGAAAAAGGAGCAAGAGCTAATTCCTGTCGAAGGAACCCAACTGTGAGTAATAAGAGCCATTAGTAACAGGCACTGGTAGTAAAACAGAAGATAGGACTTTGAAAGAAACATCACAGTTTGGTTATCATTTTAAGAGGTGAGGAAAGTAAAATGTGTTCTTAGGTGAGGTTGGCTCCTGGGAGGTAGAGGCAGCACTGTCAATTGCCAGCAAGACTTTTTTAACTTGGGTGAATAATTCCAGTTCTTACAGTTGATGGCAGAATTCTGCTAATGGCATTCCAAGTTTTTCCCATGTCAGCAGCTCCTGTGTAGGGATTCTGGGGGAACAAGGACTGTGATGGTCGTTACTGAAGTGTCACTGTGTGTGTGTGTGTGTGTGTATGCGTGTGGCAGCAGACAGAATGAGGCACAAATTGGTAGCTTTAAAACTAACCTGCTGTTGATTGTAGAACTGGTTATATACTTTCAACCAGAGTATTGGGTTTGGCACTTTCTAGTTTTCATACTTTAATGCCCACATGCTATTTAATACTCAGTTTTTGTCAGTTCGTGCAGCAGTTTTTGATCTGGCTTTCTTTTACAGAGGAAACAAAACATGTTCTAGTGCATAAAACATGCATCACCATTACAGTTTAAACTTTGAGCTTTTTGTTCAGTCAGTGCCATAATTTTTTACCAGTTTTGAACTGAAGATTGAGTCAGAGGAGTTGGCAGCAAGAAGAGGGGATCTTTTGTGGACAGTTCTCTAGACAAAGATGTTTTACTCTGGGAGCACTGAATGTGTCTGAGTACTTTGATGTCCTCTGTCAGAGACAATTATTGTGCAGAGGAAAATTCATATTCTTGAACTGAAGACGTTTCCAATTTGTGCAACGAATTTTTTAGGAAGCGATCTAAAGGAAGAATAAGGAAGAATGTAACATTACTGAGTTAGTCAGTAATAGTAGCTGTGAGGTGCTGAATGCACAGCCAAAAGTGTGCCCATATCCTGGGCTTCCAGAAGGAAGGAAACTGGATCCATTTTGTCTTTTTCCAGTGAAGGTGTACTCTTTGCGCTATACAATGAGGTGAGGGAAAATTGAGTAAATGGTGATTTTAGAAAGCTGTAGATCACCTTGAATCAGTTCGTAACAAATCTATGAGGCTACTGCAAAGAAACTTGTACTCCTGGCCTTAGCAGATAGACACGTGTGAACCCTGACTCAGATACAGCTGAGAATTAAATTAGAGGCATAAAAATATACAAACAGCGTAATATCAGATGCTGAAATTATTTGCCTGAGCATCTGTTACAGAACTAGCTTCAGCCTGTTTTTCTGACAGCGCTGGATATTTCGAAGAATTAATATTTTTAGCTCATTTTCCTCTCGAGTATATTCTTACTTCTTGTGCAGCTTTTTGAATTTCTAACTTAAATGCTTTGTGTTCATTAGTCATGAAAATATAACATATACAAAATATAAAATGAAACCTTTTAACTTGGTGGATTTTTAAGATGTTTTTTATACAGTTTTCCTTTATTCTTATAATAGTACTTCTTATTTTTTTTTTTCCTTCTGGATTATCACAGTGATCTGTGTAGTTCAGATGTCTGTCTCTTGATTTTTATTTTTTATTTTTCCCCTCAGACTTTGAAGCTCAGTATACCATGCAATACATTTTACCATGAATCGTTAGATAATAAGTAGCTTATTGGAAAAAAACTCTCTTCGGTAGACATATAAAGTTGTATGAGATACATGAATTTAGATAAGAACGATTGTGTAGAAAAGCTGGCAGTAGTCAGTAGGAGCAATAGTGTGATGTCAAATACGGGATCAAACATATGAGTTTCTGTTGAGTTCCCAGAAGCAAGAGAAGGATCCATTTTGTATGTTTCCTGTGTAGAGAGCTGCTTTGTGTTCCTTAATAGTACTTCATTTCTGATATTAAAAGATAATGTATCTCTTCTTAGCATTGCTCAGACAGTTTAATTGCCACCTAAGTTCAGATATTATTCCTTGTCAGAAATATAAAACTAGTCTTCCAGATGCCGAGATATCTGCCTGTTAGGGGATGCTGATAGCCTTGCCTGAAAAGTGTTTGTGCTCTGTAGGAATACAATAGGGAACAGAGGATGTTTAGCCAGAAAAATATGAAAGGGAAGTAGGTGCATGTAGAACGTGGGCAGAGGGAATATCAGCCTTCTGGTGACTCAGTTCTGCTCTAACTTGGAAAGACTGCTGGTTTGACTCCGAGCACATTCAGGGATTTTGTTTTTAAATGATGTATCATGCACTGGGGATCCTGTTGTTTATTGGACATATTGCTGGCAAGGTCTTCTGCATCTCTGTGCCGAACTGTGTTTTTTTAATTTTTTCTCCCCCATGTTACTGTGGCCAAGATACTGTTTTCTGCAAAAGCAGCAAAGGAAAACGTATTAATGACTGTTATTTTTCAGCTCCTAACTAAACAGTTTAATTTAGGCATTAAAGGCATCCTAGGAAGTCAGTGGAGACATGTGGATCCCTCCCAGTGGTGGCATAGAACAAGAGCTTGTTTTAGACGCATGCAGGGGCTTGGTTAGAGAACCAGGTTCTTGACATTGGCCATGGGGATCCCAGACAGATCAGCCTTCCAACTTAGAGAAAGCTCAAGCCTGCCTAAGGCAGGCAACCTGGATACCAGGGTCATCACTTTTCTTCTCCTCCCACTGGTTGCTGATGTGTAACTAAGCTGTTGTTCCCCTCCCTAGGGAACTTCAGGCCATGGGCTATCCTCCCTTGCCTTTCCTCTCTCCTTGTCAATCAAACAGGCAATTTGCAAGCAGTATTGATTGGAGGTTTGAAGGTTTTTCTTAAGTGAATCTCAAGCTACTAAGCTTGATAGCTAAACATGCCCTTCTTTGCTATTCCAGTTGACTGTCACCTGTCACGGTGCTGCAGTGTGGATTGGTTTCTATATAAAGAAAGTGAAATGGTTCACAGGATATGCTGTAAAAACCTTGTAGGCAGCAATTTGCTTTTTCACTTTCTTCTTGTTTCCTCTGTTGGAATAATTCCAAAGAAAATGCATTGGTCATGCAAGTCTCTTTGCATCACTCTTGGTGAGATTGATTTGGCATTAAAATCTATTTTGTGTAACTCACTGATGTTAGTCTTGTCTTAGTATGAATAGAGTTCTCAGAAGCATAACATCTTTAAAGCTATCCACTTGTTCTTAAGGCCATATCATGCTCTGAAGGAGAAATTCAGGATTCAGATTCAGTTCAGTTCCTATTAAGAGCAAAAATATCTTTCCGTTCACTTACTGAAGTGAATCAAAAGTCAAAGGCAGTCAAAGGTGGTTAAAATCTGCAAGAAATTGTTACAAAATCTGTTGAACTTTAACAGCCATGCATTTTGTCAGAAGGATGTTCACTTTGAAAGATGTTTCTTGCAGGAACAGCTTGTTGGCAATTTTTTTTTTTTTCTTGAGGTATTGACAGATGAGCTCTGGCAATTTTTAAGAGATTTCCAGCCCCCGTCAGTAAGTTGGTAGAAGCAAACTTACTCCAGCTTCTGAACTGCAGTTGTTTACAATCCGTCATATTAACTTAAACCACCTCTGACTTCAGTTTAAGTGAATATGTAGCGCCGTGAAGTCAGTCCTTCTGTCACGTTTGTTATATGGACAGTAAAGTTTCTGACAGGGGTACTGCAGATGCTTGAGTCTGGTAGGCTCTTAATCTCAAAAACCACCATCAATCAGTAGACAGTTCTCTGGCGCTTTCATTCCTGTATGTGTGTTTCTTACACTGGAGCAGCATGGAGATGGCCATTCTAGATTACCGTGCTTATTAGATTTCTCATTTTCATTTTGAATTTAGCAGGTGATAGCATCTTGTGGTCAGTGGTCAGTACACTGAAGGGCAGGACTGTTGTTCTGTGGGACCTGGGTAGGATAGGCAGGTGAACTGACGGGAGTCTCATGGAGTTCAAAGAAAGACTAATGAAAAGTCCTGTGTTTGGGATGGAGTAACCGCATGTCCAAAGACAGGCTGGACTTCTGACTTGCTAGAAAGCAGCTTTGCAGAAGAAAGCCTGATTCTGGCTGACAACGAGTCAGTTGTGAATCAGCAGCGTGTCCTTGGAATAAGGAAGGACAACTGCATGCTGGGCTGCATCGCCAGAAATGTAACCAGCAGGTTGAGGAAGGTGGTTCTTCCCCTCTATTTGGCATTTGAGATCACAACTGGAATACTGTGTCTGGTTTTGTTATCCCCAGTCCATGGAAGACTTCAACAAGTTGGAGCGGAGTCCAGCAGAAGGCCACCGTGCTGACCCCTGGCTCCATGGGAGGTGGGCAAGGAGAAGCTGAGGGAACTAGTTGAGCTTAGTTTTAAGAAGAGAGGGCAGAGCTGAGCTTTTCTCAGAGGTGTGCAGGTGAGTGGATTGCATGAGCACTTGCTCCCAGCATAGATGCAGTTATTTCCTAGGTACCTGTCTGTCAACTTACTTACATTCTAGCTAAGCCTGGTATTGGTGAGGCTGTTACTGAGTTCATGGTCTGTCCCTTGAAGGATAGGAGAGCAAGTCCATTCCTGTTTCGTCTCTCCACTGTGATCCTCATGTTGTAGTTTCACATGCTTTACAGTGTTTCTCTTAAGAAGGCATTATCTAGACTCCTTGGTGATACTTGGTAGACAAACTGTTTTCCTTCCATATGTCTCTCCTTCCCAACCTGTCTGGGATAAGTCCAACTGTTCCAACATGATTTGGAGTGAGAAATGAACAACAGCTGCATCTGTCCATGTGAATGAGAAACAACTGGCAACTGGTAAGAGGGGAAAGTTATTCTTCACAAACTGTGAAGCAGATGAAGAGCCCCGTGGAGAATGGCTTAATAGGAGAAAAAAATAAAGTGATGAGGAATGTCCTACTATGCAAGAGTGCTTGATGTCTTCACTGCTTCTACAGATACCAGTGACGAAAGTCTATAGATTCTCCAGTGATACTGTAGCTACCTTGCATTACACTAGGGGGACAGTGTCTTCTTCCAGAGAAGAAATGAAAGATCGTGGAAATAACTTCTGGATTTATAGTTAATATTTCTGTATGTTTTTTGAAACATAATTTTTCAGGAGCATTAGATAAAAACTTTTCACCTCCTTTGTAGATCATTCATAACAATATTCCTTCGTTCCTTGCAAATATGATAGGTTTGGTCAGTTTATATTTTATATATTCTTTCTTGAAACACCAGTTCAGGTTTCAAGGATAATATTAGTACTCAATTACTGGGTCTCACTGAGGCTGTAACTGCGTAGCATTTTTAAATTTCTTCATTATTAATAATGATACGAATGTTGGTGAGTAGTAAGTTCTTAGTGAGGCTTTCCACTGTAAAATTAATTAAAAGGTAGTGTCTCACTTTCAGGAAAGTTAGCAGTGAGCTTCATTTTTACAGCAAACCTTTGTTCTCTGTTTCTTTTGCATATCTCCTATGTTTCTCTTAGGAGGTCTCTTTGTACGTGCTTGAAAGGAAGAGACCTCTTAGTTATCTAGAAGTAACTAAGCTCTTCAATAAGTTGTGACAGTTATTTGTAGCATATAGTCCCAGCTGTAAAGGTGGATATGTCTAAATTGAGGCTGTCAAAAGAGATTGTGAATTGCATTTCACAGTGCTATAAGAACATGTAGACATGTCTCTCTGAAGACCTTGCTACTGGTATTACACGGGACTGCTGCGCTGCTTGCTGAGGCTCCCTATACTTGCATCATTTATTAAAACATTACTACTTATTTATGTTCTGATACTGAAGTAAATGTCCGTTTTGTTTTGTAGATTTTACAGGCTTTTTCCATGGTACTTAGCCCTTCCATAGCGCTTCTCTTCAGTCTCCAGTGACTGGGGTGTCTTTGAATGTCTAAAGAATGGCTGAAGGTAGTAAAGAGTTATTTTGCTTTGTGTTAACTACAGCTGTCTGATTTCAGGGGAATCTTTTGTGGTTGGGATTTTCTAAGTGCGATGGGCTGGAGCTGAATGTGTGTTTGTTGCTCGCATGTACAGAATGTGGTAAATACACCATGCTGTTCAACATACGGTAGAGATTTTGAGTTCTTGCAACAGTTCAGGAAATCTGTGTAGTGGGAAGGATGTATTTCTAAGAACCCTCAGATCCTATATAAAATGTTTCCGGTACAGATTCTGAAACGTTTTACAAAATGAGTAAATTCTACTTCCATTGTGTAGGTAGGGAGACTGTACAGGCAAAAGTGATTTGCTTTATCTATCAGAGTCTGAGAATAGAGCTTGAGTTTCTGTATTCTTACTCTTGTTCTTTATTCACTGAATGATACTATTTTCCTTAAATAGTAACTTTTTTCCCCCAAATTTTATAAATAATTTGGATAGCCTACTAAATATGCATGTTCTAAAGCACTCAAACAGTTCCTTTTCATCTGGCACAGCATGGAGCTCAGTTTTATCCTTAATCTACCCACAAAATATGTGACTACTGCGTTCAATTTATACAGGGCCTTATTTTTAGATTGTATTATACTTTCTGAAAAATTATTTTTTTTCCCATGAGATTCATCACTCTTGGATTACGAAAAAAAGGTAGAGTGGTAAGAAGGTTCTAAATGTGCTGATGCTTTACCAGTTCATTTTAGGGTTTGGATTTTTACTTGATGAAGAAAGCTAAAATTAAGTTCCATTAGTTGAAGTTGACTTTACTGGCTTTCCTGAATTTAAGGTTTTTGCTTGTTTCTCAAAATAAATAAAAAACTTTTATGGAAATGGTTAGGTATACAAAATTATTATTTGTTATGGTTGTTGTTATTACAGTCAGAATTTCTCCACAGTTGTGTTTGTGAGGGCAATTCAATATTTCTGTGTGTAGTGATATTATAAAGTTGCACGAGTTAATGGATTTTGTCAGTTCAAGAAATAGACTGGGGAAAAACTGTTCATGTTCCAAATTCTGGTTTTAGTCCAGGCTCAAGGCGCTGCTCTTCTCTGTGTCTGTAATTCCAGCTCTGTAGTGATATTGTGCATGGAATTCCTTGACTTGGTAGATGGGTGTAGGTAAAGGTGGGTTGCCACGAAGGAACCTTGTCTGGGGCAGTTGTGAATGTGGGTCTTAATGATGGAATGACCATACGGTCTGTTTGGATAAGGTGGTCTCATTTCTACTGAGGTCTAAAGGTTACCATCTACTTCAAACCTCAGGAACCTTCTTTGTATATACAAAAACTATCAAGAATAGTTTTTAGGCTTCCTAGAAATTTATAAAGTGCCGTAATTTTGTGACTTGGTGAATCTGATATGCTGGATTAGTATGAGTTCTTGGTGTCGAGGGTTACTTGAGCAATAAAATTATTGATTTGAACGTTTTAGTGCAACTCATCAAATTTGTCTTTCCATTCTTTGGAAAAAAAAGTCTTCAAGGATGAGAGGGAGGTGCAGCGTTTCTTTTTGCTACCAAATTGCAGTTTGTATCTTTTGATAACTTGCTTCTGCGACAAGATTACAAAAGGAAACATAAAGAAACAGATCCAATCTGTTCTGAGGCCTTGGTAAGTTCTTGTATATTTATTATCCATCATAACCCAAGAAAAACAAAACAAAACAAAAAACACCAAAGGGCTGTTTCTTGTTTCGATCTTAATTTAAATGTTGCTGCACTTTGCATTCACATATGATCCATAACTATTTACTTAATATTTAATAATTGCATGCACACACTGAAATAGACAATGCAGATATTTACACAGGAAGTCAGTTACTGGACCTGTGTTGTATAGGAGCTATCAGCATGGTGGGTTTTGTATTTTGTAGAGTCTTATCTCATAGTTTATAGATTGGTTCATTATCTTGCAGCGATTAGTGTGTGTATATTTGGAATTATTTATTTGTAATTACACATCATTTTTTCAAAAGCCTTTTGACCCAGTGTATCAAAAGTGGACTTATACTTTATGTCAGCTAGACTATGGTAAGATTAATTCTCTCTCTGCTCTTCCTTCCCTTCTACTGTTGAGTTTTGGCTATTGCAACACATAGGTAGCTGGTTGTTCTGTGAGATGTTGGTCTGGATGTGGCACACATTACAGCCCGCCTCTTGTGGAGCTGGTGAGGGAGGTGAGAAATATGATTCAGAGTTAGAATATCCTCTGGGACACTGGGAAGCAAAGACAGGTTATTTTGTGGAAAGAGAAACAGACATGACAGGGCTGTCTACAGAGAAGGAAAGAACAAAGAAGCAGTGACAGAAAAAAAAAACTTTTTAACTTACACTGTCACCTTAATTCTGAAGTCAGCTCTTATCTTACCAAGAGTTAGTAAGTTCAGAGGTGGGTTTTTCTTGTTTGTTTTTTACATAGGTTTACAACACAACGGCCAAATTAACTGTTAATCCTTTTTTCCTTTTTTTCTTTTAACTGAGCAAAGATTCTGGGTGGGTAGAATCTTGTAGTGTTGGTAAGTAAATTCTATTTGAGTTTAATAAGAATACAATATCTAGATGCTCTCAGATTCTATTCTGTAGTTTTTTCTATTTACAGATTTTACTTTAGGTTGTCTACAAATTTTGGGGGGCTGCTCTGAAAGTAATGCCTGCTATTTTATTATGTTAGCCCACAGGGTCAGAGACAGATGTCGGTGGTAAGACAGTAGAGGCTACTGAGAAGGACTGATGTGTCCTGATAGATGAAAAACTTAGCATGAGCCAGCAGTGCACTCTTGCAGCCTGGAAGGCTGAAGGTACCCTGGGCTGCATCAGAAAATGGGTGGCCAGCAGGGCAAGGGAGGTGGTTGTTCCACTCTACTCTGCCCTGGTGAGGCTCCAGCTAAAGTATTGCCTCCAGATCTGAAGCTTCCAACACAGGAAAGATGTGGAGCTTTTGGACAGGATCCAGAGATGATCAGAGAGCTGGAGCACTTCTCCCATGAAGATAGGCTGAAGGAGCTTGGCATGTTCAATCTGGAGAAGAGAAGGCTGTGGGGAAAACTTATTACTGCCTTCCAGTATTTAAGAGGAGTTTATAAACGGGAGGGAAATCAAGTTTTCAAATTGATAGATAGTGCTAAGACGAGGGAGAATGATTTTAAACTAAAGGAGGGAAGATTTAGGGTAGATGCCAGTGGAAAGTTTTTCACTGAGAGGGTGGTGAGGTGCTGGACAAGGTTGCCCAGAGAAGCTGTGGATACTCTGTCCCTGGAGGTGTTGAAGACCAAGTTGGATGGTGCCCTGGACAACCTGATCTCGTATTTCATCTAGCAGTTGGTATCCCTGCTTGTGGCATGGGGGTTGGAACTTGGTGATCTTTTAGGTGCTGTCCAGCCCAAGCCATTCTGTGATTCTGTGCTATGACTCATTGTTTGGATGGTAATGCAGGTTTCTTGATTCTGCTGGAAGGCCAGGGGCTCAGAGGCACTGCAGCCCATATATTTTGAGCTTACAGGATGGGACAAAGCCTAATAAGTTGCTTCTGATTTGTCTTTATTCTCATACTTTTACAATGGCACATACTGTAATCGTGAGTTGATCAGCATAATTATTTTATTTACAGCTGTGAAGGAATTACCATAACAGATCAGGACTGTTAAGCCAAGCTATTTTAGTGTCTGCTGGTCAACAACGGAGGCTTCAGAGAAAGATGCAAAAGGCTTCCTCGTATCTGTGTAGAGTTTTGGGTTAAAGTCTGGAACAGTACGTTGAATAGATGTCTGAAAATTATTAGAGCTCTGGATATTTTTGTTGCTCCATATAAATGTCTAATCCTTTTTCCAGTCTCATGAAGTCTTCACCCTTAATGACATTTTGTAGTAGCAGTTAGTTCCACTGTCTAATTATGAATTGTATGATAGAGTATTGCCTATTTATAATGTTTAAATTTCACTGGAAGTCCCTTGTGTTAAGAGTTGCAGAGAACAGAAGCTTTCCTTATTTTTCTGCCTTAAGGGCTGTGTGACTAATCTATTTCAGGGATTTGCTTCTCATAAGAGAAACTCAGCTGCACAATATTTAACTTAAAAGTTTCTGAGAGTTTTTTGCTGGCTAATTACAAAGGCATTGTAATGAGACTTGAGATTCTAGTGCCATTCCATTTATCTCCTACATTTGAGAGAATTTGGCTCTAAGATTTCTGTCAACAGCAGATCAAATTTTATTTTCAGAACAATACTTAAACAGTACTAGTTGTTACGCTCAGGTAGAGTTCTGCACTTGTGTAGCTCCCAGCAAAAAAAAGAACACAAAACAAACAAACAAACAAATGAACAAAAAACCAAACTGAAACAACCTAACAAATCCATAGAGGGCTTCTTCTGAACTTGGATTCCAGAGGCTTTTCAAAGGCTGTGGCACTGCACAAGTCAAAGAAGTGTATTTAGGCATGTGCATCACACAGAAAGCATGGTTCATGGTTAATTTCTCCAGATTTTTATTATTTTTTTTTAATTCACACTGTACTACTGGGTGACTTCAGGTGAGACAGAACTAATTTAGCTGTAAAGAATAAATACGTCCTCACAGTCCTCCTCAACTTCACATGCATGAAATCTGTTCTGAAAGTAGTGCCTCCTATTTTATTATGTTGACCCACAAGGTCAGAGGCAGATGTTGGCAGTATGCCAGTAGAAGCTGAACCTTCCCACCAATATTCTGTTATATTTTGTTGCCATGTGACAAATGGCAGCAGAGAGGCAGTCTGACAGAATGGCATCTGACATGAAAGTGTGTATGGAGCAGCACTATGGAATTGAATTGGAAAAAAATGCCACCCATTGACATTCACTGATGCTTGTTGAATGTTTATGGAGACCAAACAGTGGATATGAGCACAGTGAGGCAGTGGGTGGTGCGTTTCAGCAGTGGCGACAGTGATGTGAAAGGTAAGTCACATTTTGGGTGGTCATGGAGCTTTTTCTGAGTGTAGCATTCAGGCTTTTGTTCATCCCTGGAAATGGCAGTGACCGTGTTAAAAAAAAAAAAAAGTGTTTTGTAGGTGAGTATTTGCACTACCGGATAGTGTTAGTGTGTTCTTTGTTGTAGTTTCCATGGAAAAAAATAGGAGGCATTACTTTCAGTACTACCTACCTAATTTGGTTGTGAGAATCTTGGTGTATTTTGCTTTGTCTGAGCTGATATTTTGGGTCTGATGGCATTTCTGCAAGTGTCAGTCACAAGTTACTTAAAGAGACTGTGCTTTGAGCACAGAACATCTGGACTAGTTTACTATTTGTATACTGATAACTGAGCATAGACCACTGTCTGCCTAAAAGATATATGTGTGTTCTCACGTGTGTTTCAAGAGATAGACAGCTGGAAGAATATTTGCTTCAAAATGCTGGAAAGTAGTGTGTATATCATCACAAATCTCATCTTCTCACGTAAGTCATCAGAATTGTGATGGATAACACATATTTGCTTCTCACTGAAGATAAAACCACTTCTTGAACTAGATTAGCAAAAAGCAAGAATTGCTGTAAAATGAAAGCACATTTAAAGTTTCTCCATCATCCATGTCCCTGCCTCTGCCCAAGTCAAGAATGGCTGTAGTTGCTAACATAAGTTCATTTAATGAATAACTGTACTTCTTGCTTAGAAATTCCAGTTATCCTTTCTTCCTCTCTGGCGATGAGGACAGAGTGCTCTTGGACCCTGGGCATCTTGATGTATCTTTTCTAGCTATGCAGCAAGGTTGGATTTTGTTGTCTAGTGAACTGCTGCATCCAGAACCTTACTAGGGGAGACTGGAGCTTTATTATCTTCTTAGCTAATAGTGTTCCTATGACATGCAGTAAATAAAGTGTATCCAGTCACTTTTTTTCTATGGGAAAGATACCCTGACAGTTCTTTGGAGTAAGTAATAGACTATAATTACCTCTTATTTGTTTGTGTTCTACATATTCCTTAACGTAGAAAAAATAGTGCAGCTGGCAGGATGAATTTTAACAACTGTATCATCTCCAGCAGGCTGGCTGTGGTGTTAGTTTGCAATCTGGATTTCTTATATGGTCTGATGGTTTGTAATATTTACCTCTGAGCTGTATGAAGGCTTAACAGGGGGCCTTGAAGGCTAATTTTTATCTGCAGACCAAATGTAGCTTGCTGTACAGCTTATTGCCCTCACCTTTGCAGATCTCTCAGCAGACCTCTGACCTCTGCCGGTGCTTAGAATTGTTTGTTGGATGGAGGGTCTCACATACTGAAGAAGTTCTTGGCGTGTGTAAAAACATCATGTGTATATCTTGTAATATTGATAATTTCTCTTGATTTGCTCAGAAACATTGTGAGTAATATTGCTCTTGTACCTAGACCAAATACATCCTGTTTTATTACTTGCACTTTCAGTTTGCATCGAGTGGGTCTTGCAAGATGAGGTAGCCCAAAAGAACTTACTCCTGACTTTTAGGCAATGGAGAAAATAGTACCCAAAATCTACTTCAAGTTTTAATCACATCAACTACTGGAAAGAAGCAAACAATAATAGCAAATATTTTCTGGTAGTGTATATACAGAAGAAAAATAAATTCTCTTTTCCTGAGAATTTTTTCCACAGTGATGTTGAATATTACAAAATTCCCATGGTCTGCAGGCAGTATTTATCTAGTAGCATCTCAGCTCTACTTTAACCTTCAGACGAACACTGTCCTGCTGCTTTAACCTTCCAAGACAGACAAGGATATGTAACTCCTGTAATGTAGTGGCCTGTCTGGTCTTCTGAAACAGTTGAGAAACACGGGAAAAAAATCCCATACGTGGCCTTTGCAAATACAAAAATAAATAAACAAACAAATAAATAAATAATTTAAAAAAGGTCGTTGTCTGATATGTTGGATGATAATTTTAGAAGATGTACACAGTAGGAAAACACCCTGGAAGTCTTGAGCAAATGCCTGTTCCTGAAGTTTATCTCGTTGTCTACCCTCAAAATAAAAAAATAAAAAATCTCCCTATTGCTAGAGGTTGAGATATTTTTTCTTTGACTAACACTTGTTTTAGTAGTTGTTGGGGATTTGCTTTGCTTGCTCAATTGTTACACAATTGAGATTTGACAGCTGAGTATGTCAGTGCTCAGTCTACTGATTTCCTTTGTAAAAGCTTAATAGCTACCAGGTGCATGGATACATTTCAAAAATAGTTTTTAATTTTGTATAGCACAGTACCCATTTTTAACCAATTTGTAGCATTAGGTAAAAAAATGCATTTTGTTATGGAGCAGTATTAAATCTATCAACTCTTGCCACTTTTAATGTTACAAAGATGTCATGGGACTTAAAAAAAAAAAGTTTTATTGCTAACAGTGTTTAGATTGATTTCTCCCTATGTTGTGACAGCAGTGTGTTGGGTACATAGCAAACTGGTAAGGTGCCATGTTTTCGAAGGGCTACTGGTGTAAATAAGTAACCTTCTAAAAAACCACTGGAAGGTAGAAAAGAACAGGTAAAGAGACTGTCTGGCAAACTTGCTTTCACAGTCCTTAGAACTTTTGTGTGGAGATTTTTCTAATTCCAGATTAGATATTACTCCTCTGCTTAGAAGGGCAATGTTTGCTTCTCTTTGATAAATGCCTTTAAATGATACTCACTACACTGCATTTAAGTTTTTCCCCTTGTTACCAAACGTGCATGTTACCTTAAGGTGTTTGTAACTTGGAGATGTCATGCAAAGCTCTGTCCCTAAAAACTCAAGGTGTAGAGATTTACTAGTGTGATGACTATTTATTAGGTGGTCTTATATGTACCCAAAATGTAGCTTCAAATACAAGTGAGTGTGAGTTTAATTCCATTCAAATGTATTGGTTAAGATTTGTTTGTTTACACTTTTGCAAAGTGCTTTGAACCTATCAGCAGTTAACTGTGCTGGACAGACTTGCTGGTTGAGCTTCAAATTTTGTATGAAAGCTTCTAGGATTTATAGTGAAATGGAATATCTAACAGTGAATATAGTTACATTTTTTTCTAGAATAAGAGAAAATGGAAATTCATAGGGGGAGAGAAAAAAAGGAGACGTGGGAACAAGATACTTAAAATAATATTTAGTTTTAATTTAATGCTATGTGGTCCTAGTTTGCTTTTCTTCTGTAATGAGAATTTAGAACAGCTTGTATTCATGCACTCTATTTCCCCAAATTATACTTTTAAACTAGATCTAACAGTAGTGATTATACCATACATTTTCTTCTTTCAACTCTTACCCATTTTGTATTTGAAAGCCAAAACTGTCAGTGGTCTGTTTACTTTATCTCACTCATATGCGATGGAAATAAGTGGCATTTGTAGAACACACAAACTATTTTTGCCTGAATGCTCCATTTATGATTTATAGCCAACACATATCCCTGATTTTCTTTTGAGAATGATCTTTATTGTCTTTGTGTACTAACTTAGTGCAGAAGCACTTGTCTATTTTGAGCTAAACCAGACCTCTTGTAAAAAGAATCAAATTATTTCATCATGTTGAAAATGAAAAGCTATAATTACTTGTAATTGGGCTTCAGAATTTTTTAAAATTGGGGAATTCTTTTCCAGAAGTTTAAGATCACTCCAAATCATAACCTGTGGAAAATAGGAAATAATTTTCTGTTCTACTTAAGTGATTTAATTTACACTTTTGACAGCTATTTTCCTTTGATATTTGGGCAGAGGAAATAATTGAGGTATGCTGGTTATTACTAAAATCTTCTCTGTGATCTTATATGCTTTATGGTTCACAACTTTCTTTTGTTTTCTCTAAGTCCAGGCAGAATCTGATGCAGTTTAAAGAAGTGTGTACAGTTAGTTTGGACTATTTTAATTTATTAAACATGTACTTCTGCCTTATTTGTTTGTTTGTTTGTTTGTTTCCTGGTCTTCACAGTTATTTTCTACTATTTTAACAAAGTGCAATGCTCTTTCATGTTTTAGTCTTTTTAAGAGGAAACCTGGAACCTGGAAAAAACAAAAACATACATTGTATTTTTTTTTTAAGTAGACTTTATTGTGAATATCCTGCTTTTCAAATAGAACTACTTTTTAATCTGTAAACTCATTGTTATAATGATAACAGTAAGTGTAGCAAAGAATGTGCTCTTTTTTTTTTTTTTTTTTTTTTTTTAATTGAGCTAACTAGGTAAGTTAACTAGTTACTGGCAAAGACAGTAACATCTTGAGTGACCAGAGGGTTCAGAGGTTCACTGTCAAGCAGAAACTGAACGATGTAAAATAGCAGGCAGGGTCCAGCAGTCTGGGGTTGGCAGCAGGAGGCCCACTAGATAATTGGTGCCTTCATGTTTGAAGTTAAACCTGGGTGCAGTGTATGGAGAAGCAGCCTTTTCCAGCAGTAACTCTGGGGTAGGGAACAGGAAGATAAATGGTACACAGAATTAGTTTGTGTGTGATAGAATATAGCAACAATTGCATATCATGAAACAAGATGGTAGAAAGTATGCCTTACTGTAAGCCTTGGCTCTTCCTTCTTCATTTAGGTACAGTCAAGTCACATAACTGCTTGTGTTAACCTTTTTAAGGTTGCAGCTAGTGAGGAATTGCCTGTACCATTATAGCTTTGAGGAGAGGGACCTGGGTGTCCTGGTGGATGACAGGCTGACCATGAGCCAGCAGTGTGCCCTGAAGGCCAAGAAGGCCAATGGTATCCTGGGATGCATTAAAAAATGCGTGGCCAGCGGGTCAAGGGAGGTGATCCTCCCCCTCTACTCTGCCCTGGTGAGGAGTACTGTGTCCAGTTCTGGGCTCCCTGGTACAAAAAAGACAGGGATCTCCTTGAAAGAGTCCAGCGAAGCGGTACAAAGATGATAAAGGGCCTGGAACACGTCTCTTATGAGGAAAGGCTGAGAGACCTGGGTCTGTTCAGCCTTGAGTAAAGAAGACTCAGAGGGGAATTGATCCACATCTATAACTATATAAGGAGTGAAGGCAAAGGGACGAGGCTGGACTCTTCTCAGCCGCGTGTGGTGACAGGACAAGGGGAAATGGCCACAAACTGAAGCATAGGAAGTTCTGCACAAATGCTCATGGGAACTTTTTCACAGTGCAGTGGCGGAGCACCGGCACAGGCTGCACAGAGAGGTGGTGGAGTCGTCTTCTCTGGAGACATTCCAGACCCGCCTGGACGCCTACCTGTGCAACCTGGGCTAGGGAGCTGCTTTGGCAGGGGGTTGGACTCAGTGATCTCTAGAGGTCCCTTCCAACCCCTACAACTCTGTGATTCTGCTTTCTGATACCAGCTTTAAATTCAGAGACCAAGTGCACATTTGGGTTGCAGTCAGTTTTAAATTTGGATAGACCATTTTAAAACTGTATCTTTTGATGATAGGATGCAATCATTTTCTTGTGTATTGTGTTCTTATTATGTTCATTTCTATACTTTTTTTTTTCTCTCTCTTTGAAAGAGCTCAATATATTTTCTCAAGATTAGCAATATTCTTAAAATTATTTTGGAGCTGTTATGACTAGAAGGATTTTTCCAGATCTTTTTTGTTGTTGTTGTGGGCTTTTTGCCAACAGCTGCTGTGGAAAGGAAATCTTCATGCGAAGAAGCGTGTGTTCTTTTTGAAGGTTAACCAGAGCCTGCAGAGCACAGCCTAAGCATCTGGCTCATGAGATTAAAAACCATAGAAGGAAAGACCTGTAAACCTAAGAGAATGAGTAACCACCTTAAAATGAATTTTAGATGTGAACGTAGAGCCTAAAAAATTGATCAGTGGGAAAAGCTGTCCACTTTAGTGATCAAGAAGTGTAAGGCTGTAGAGAAAATTGATAAAAATCAGACTTGTAGACTTGGCTGAAGGTACTAAAGCGAGTAATAAGAGGTCTGGCAGGTGATTACTCTGAAGGTTATACCTAGGATAGATCTTATTAATTATTTTCATTTTTGACCTTACTGCACACACTTTAAAAACAAAATTGTACTTCTGAAAACCTTCTGATGACATGGTGTTGGGAGACGCTGTTGGTATGCTGGGGGATTGAAATTCCTCAATAACTGGCTAAGACCAAGATCTAGAGCAGTAGAAATTGGATGATGTGTACTATGAGGTTGAGCACTTGGAGACTAGCAGTATTTTCTGATAACTTTGGAGAGCTTGTTTGGTGGAGGGACCCCAGCTGGTTTCTCCTTCTTTGGTAATGCCTTTATTACAGACCTCAATGTATTTGCTTATTTGCTGTTTTGAAGTATTTCCTGATGAAGCTTATTAAAAGTAAAATGGAAAGAAAATTTACTAAGTCTCTGTAATGAACTGTATTTTTGCTTGTGATGGATTTCCACAACAAGTTTTCTCTTTTAATTAGAAAAAATCTGAGAAAAATCTGAAAGAGTAGCATGGGAAGCTATTTACTCTTTTTTGTTACATTTTTTCCCTTTTTTTTCTTTGATCTTATCACAGAACATAAGACACCATCCTATCAGTTTGCTAAACACATATGTGACATTACATGACACAGATGATCTTTTGGACCATGTCAGTGACAACTGTATACTAAAAAGGATATCCCACAACAATTTTTTTGATGATGCTTCAGAATTTGCTTGGAGCAGGCTTCTATCATCAGATATACACAGAAGAAATGTAGGAAATAATCCAGTACTGTTTCCTTAGCTGGAAGTTAATATGTATCTTTCAATTTTATTGTATATGATTCTCCTGATTTCCTACACATGGAAATCTAGCGGTGTGTGTTTCACAACAGTCTGAGGTTGGATTCCAACTCCTTTGGTGAGAAGAAGAATGTTTCTGAGTGAGCTGAAGGGCTCATCTGGCATACCAAGCTAATAAATCTTGCTACAGAGCTTCTGTATTTAAAAACATAAAACAAATAATGACAAAGAACAATTAACAGAACCTTACAGTATAGAAGCACAATGACACATTTTCTGAGGGGCTAAATTTATCAGAATTGCATGCCATTATTTCCTCTCTACCTTGTGGGTCTTACTGTAGAAGGGAGACTTTGTTGTGTATTTTAATGTTTTTTGTTTTTTTTCCCCCTTATAATTTGGAATAACTTTTAATATCCTCTCATAGTTTGTTAGAGAAAATAGTGATTTTATGTATCTGTGATTCTGTGCTCTCTGTGTGAATTACTGCAGTATTACTTAAAGTCGTTTGCTGTAAGGTGATTCAGATTTCTTTTTAAGTCAAGTCTAAGAAAATATCTGTAAATTAGCACTAATGGTCAGCATGGCTGGAAGAGAAACTCTTTCATGTTTGGAATTGACTGTAAGATTGAACTTACTCCAATTTATTGCAAAGTCAATATTCAGCTTAAAAATTAAAAAGGTTAATAATTATTAGGTTTTCAGAAGAAAGTAGTAGTGTTATGACCTGCCTAACATCACACAGCTACAAAAATGCTATAAAATGATTTTTAAGCTTATATTTATAGTGAGTAGATGGCTTATTCCTTTATCTCACTACTTACGCATCCATGAACTGTTAATTAATACTTTTGCAGTAATTACAGAATATTTTAAATAGACATTATTCTTCTGAATTTTAAAAGATCAGGATTTTTTTATTAATTTAAAAGGATAATAGGACTGACCCATACTTTGATCAACTCTTTCATAAAGAGGTGCTTTTTTAGATCATTTAAATTTTTACATTTTGATGGCATGGAATAACAAAGCCTTACATTTTCTTCATACATTTTCCCATTTACTCTTCTAAGCTGGGTCACCGTTGTATCAAAAAAGGTCATTGTTCTCCGTAAAAAGGTGAGCAATTGCCTGTTAGTACTGATACCAGAGGAACTTGTGTCCTAGGTTTTTTGTATTCTGGCATGGATTTTTCTTTATACAGAAGGCTGAAGCTTGTACGATAGATTTTCATTCCATTTAGTTTTTTCTTCTTTTCAACCTTTGTTTCACGGCTGAGAATGTTTAGCCCAAATGTTTGGGTACCTCTTTGCAGTGGAGCTCCTCTCAGCACTCCTTGGTGAGTGGCTGCTCTGGAGCAGGGAAGAAACTGAAGCACCATTAGTAGAGGAGCAGTACAGTGTGCAAAACTCATATACTATGATAGCACGTTTTAGTATGCTAGCTGATACTGTTGAAAAAGACACATAGGTTTGAGGCAGTTATAGTGCTTTCTCAGGTCTGAAACCTTTGAGAGTAGTGGAGATCAGTTGCCTTTGAGTTCATCTGATTAGGCTTACGAGAAGAGCTGGGAGGAAATATGGTTGCTACTTTTGGAGTAGAGGAGTGATATTGACAGGAAAGGCAACAACAGAAAACCTTAGAGAGGTGGAAATCAAAGGTCCCAGAGAATTCCTGCGGGACACCCATTGCTGGCTGTGTGATCTTATTCCAAGGTCAGCTCCCTGCAGGCAAGCAGCGCACTGCCAAGGAGATGCGAACATTTGGACTGGGGAAGTGAGGGGAAAAGCATAGCAAGCCGTGAGATGAGATAGAAATAATTACTATCGTTAAATACCTAAGTTGTTGGCATTTAATTTGAAACCGTATCAAAAATCTTTAATGCTTAAATCTTTTCCTCTTTAAAATTCAAGTTAATTTTAATGCGATGTTAATGTAGTGTGATGTATAAGATTACATGTGTTCTTCATATTATTTGAAGGTGCGTATGAGAAGTGTGCCCTGGTTGGTTCATTATTTGAAATACTATCTTTGGATTTCCTTGCATTCCCATTCTTAAGATAGTTTTTAACATAATCCCCTGTAGGTTTTTTCTTGTTTGTTTTGTTTAAAAGCAAAAAATAGAGATGGCAGTACTTTTAACTATACTTAAGGCACTCAGATAACAGCTGACTCTGAATAGTTAGTTGTGGTGCAAATAACACTGAGTAAATAGGTTATTTTCCTTTGACATGGCTAGATTGATTGACTGAAAGCTATGTTTGTTCAGGAATTTTGCTAGACTGCGCAAATGTAGAAGCTGGAGGCACAGATGCTGGGTGAAAGGAACTGCCCGTCTGTTCCTGATTAGATGTGCCTTATGGACTTGAGCGGCTGATTTCTAGTAAACTATTTGTTTGTAAATCTGTATATATGGGTTATTCACTTACATACCACAGAAATCATGACGCAGTTCACAGAGCTGAGTAGGTTATGCAAATATTTCCACAGGTTGCTTGCATCTAAGTAACTTGATCAGTGCCCATGGACACTCTCACCTGTTCCACATTAAGGTGTGTAAGAACACCCTTAATTTTCTTTGCCTTGCCTTTGCCACAGCTGTTTGACCTTTTCTTTCTGTTGACCGAGTAACAAGAGGTGTGGAGAGAGGGGCAAGGTTTTTTTGACTGCAGTAAGAACAGAAGCAAGCTGCATCTGATCTGATGGCTCTTTTGTTATTTGGTTTTGCACTATGTTATTGGTTACATTTTAATTTTGTGTAGTGTTCTTTCTCCTCTTTGAGTTGCTTCCAAATGCAACTTGCCTCACAGATGTTTATGTCGTTGTAGGTAGGTGAACAGTATTTGAAATCAGGATACTGGCTAATGTTATATATATTCCTGAGTAGTTCACAGGTTTATGTGTGTTCAAACATGGTATTAATAAAACAGAAGAAAACAATGCATAGTAATTTAAGACAAATTCATAAATGGTAATAAGGGACTCTTAACTATCTACATTGTTTCCTGAGGTTAAGCGTCAGATTTTATTTGGGTGTTTATTTATGTGAATAGCAACAGAATCAAAGTGAGCTTTGTGCTGTCCTTCATCGTGCTATTTGGTCTAAAAATAAGTTCTTACGCCTCTTTTAGAGTAAAACCCAGTAAGTAAGTGCGGCAGATTATAAAAAAGGAGTGGAGTCGCTCAAAATAATCTCTGTTTAATTTAGTGATGTGAGGAGCATTTCTTGATGGTGATGCAGTGAATAGTGGAATTAAAAAACTGTTTGAACCTCAGCTGTGGACCAGTAATAACCTGTGAGTCCTGCTTTATTGTGAAGTCTGGCTGTAAGTTTTTGCCATTGTTGAAGTTGAGAGTTAAGAGAGACAGGCTGAGGATTATTAACCATATAACTCAGTGTGTATGAAATGTAATGTTTTAATACATCCTGTGTTCTTAGCGATGTGACCTAAACTTTGAAAAATAATTAAAAAAAAAAAAAGTGAAACACGATTTCTTGAGAAAAAAATAAATATCAGTGGATTTTAAAAAGCAATTGGAATGTTAACAATATTACACTTCACAGTGTAAGGGTGTTTACTCACCCTTGTTGAGGAAAATTGACTTTTAGGAGAATTTAATGATATCTTGCAGGAAAAAAAGGGAGAAACAACATCCTGCCTGATCTCTTTTTTTTTTTTTTTTTTTTTTTTCCAGTCTGTCCAGTTGTGCAGTTTATAGTAATGGAGGAACTTAAGAGATTTAGTGGTTTGCTTCAGATCTCTGCCTCCAGATCCAGAGATTTTAAAGCAGTGGAGTTCCCATACATCACATAGGTACAGATAGCTTTTGCTGACTCTACCCATGATGCTGAAGCACAGTATCTTTCAGGTTTTATTTTGGAGTGGGCAAGTGCTGTTATTTATTTCTTAAGTTTCTCCCCTGCTTTTTTTTTTTTTTTTTTTTTTAATTGCTTGGGGTTTTAACTTTGTACTGTTCATGCAGAGATAAAAGGCCTAAGAATGTGATCTAGAAGTGGATGCAGTAGTGGTGTTAAGCAATATTGCTGTGAAGGAATATGTGATGTTAAATATTAGGCAAAGCGCTTTACTGAAAGAAAGGAGAATAGCAGTAGATGGATAGTAATGTTTGCTTGCAGGCAACTAAATACTGAATATATATTAAACTACATTTGTCTTTAAAGGAGAAAAGAGTACTTGAACTCAGAATACAATAGAACCTTTACAAAGCAAATATTTTACCCAGTGTGCTAAGTGTAAGGTGTTGTGTCACAAGCAAAGTAGCAAGACGCATTTTCTAAATAGAAAGTGCTTACAGTTTCTGTGATCTCTTACAAGCTGCAAAGTGAAATCAGTGACACTGTTCCTAGCACTGAATTTCCTCTCTGGACTTTGTAGTTGGTGTATGTCTCATGAAAAGTCTGTAGAGCAAAGCAGAGCATTTGCTCAGGCATGCTGCTGCTGGCTCTGATCTAACAAGGGCAGCCGTAGTCTGGTGCTCTTGGCTTTGCTGGGTACCAGGCTGCTACGGGCCCTGCACTGAACTGCAGTGGCTTCCTTCATGTAGCACATCATCTCCTGTCACCTGCGGTAGCTACGCGTGCGTGTCAGTGCAGACAAGATACTTGACACATAACTGAAGGGAGAAAGATGTGATATCCTTGCACTGGCAAATAGATCAGCTCCACCCAGCCGCTGACTCTACTCTTTATGAATGCCCCAGCACTTCTTAGTTTGTGAGGGGAGTCTTTGTAAATGTATAATACTTTATACCACTTGCTTGCTTGTAAGCTGCTTGTCAGTCAATGCTTCATGCATCAGGCTGTCTGTCTGCCTCTGGGTGCTGAAATTAAGTGTGATATAGCCAGTGCTCAGCAGACCTGGATGCAATTCATCAGGGCATTCAGACACAGAAAAATGCCTTGCAAGTTTGCTGTGCTCTTCTAATTTCTGTAAATCCATGTCTGGGTTCCATTAGCACATAATTGCAGTTGTTCTTAAGATCCCCTTGGAAAACAGTTTGACCAAAACAGCGTATCTGCTGTTCCCTACTTGAATGCGTTTCAGTGCTGGCAAACCAGCCGCGAAAGAGATTTGTCTGCACATCTAAGTAAAAGCCAAGGACTTTTTGGTCAGAAGAGGTAGGATTATGTGAAGTCTCTGTGTGCCCCAGGTTCACTTTCCTTGGGCAAATTACTGAAGTCAGCAATTTCAAACTTAGGAGACTGGAGTTAGGTGTTGACAGCCATCTTTAAGTACCTAAATAAGTGGTCTCATTTTAAGAGGTCCTGAGCACACAATTCTTTCTGACTTCAAAAGAAGCTGCAAGTGCTGTGTCCACTTTGATTAATTGAAAGGCTGACCATCAAAGTGAAATTATGTTGCCAAGCTAAAGGAAAAGAAATAAAGACTTAGCACACTGTATAAATCAATCGCAGATCAGAGTTTACTGGGTACAGAATGTATAGCATCTTATGTGCCCTTTTGTGCTTTCTGAATCTCACTGGGCCCAAAATCTACAACGGAAACCCCCGCGTGATTTGTGAAATATGGTAATGCCCAGAAACATTTGCCAGTTTAGCCACTGAAAAACAGATATGGCTGCTCAAAATTTATACTGTTTGCTAGGGCCTCGGGTGAAAGGAAGACGAAATTTTGAAATGCTTATTTTTTTCATTTGAAGGTAATGTCTTAAATCCTTGAGAGATGAACAGCCTACTACCTTCACCTACTTTGATCGATCTGTCTTTGAGGCATGATTTACACCTTATTATAGTACTTCAGGTTATGGCCTCTGTTCCTGAAAGTTTTGTGGAGATAGGTGTGTCGGGAGGAAAAAAAGAACAAAAGAAACAAACTCTGATGTGTGCCCTGATGGAGAGAAAGGATCCAGTATATACGTGCACGTTGCTTGTGTTTGTTAGTCCTCACAGCCAGGGGAATGCTGTATGCAGTGAAAGCTTCAGCTGAACGTTGAATCACTCATCAGGCATAGAACAATGAGAAGCCAGAATTTGCTAACACTGCTGTTCATTGAATTGTGGTTTTCTTTAGGGTTTGGTTTGGTGGCTCTTACCACGCTTTGTGGGTTATCAGCACATCCAGACAAACTGCAGTGCAAGGCAACATGATAACAAAAACATGATGTTTTTGTTAGAGCTGCATATTTTATGTAGATGTGGTAATGTGGACTGGGGATTCAGCAGTGATATTCCTCAATGCTAGTGCAAGTTTAGCTCAAAAAGGGTGATCAGTAATGAGTAATAAAAGATGCCACTGTCTTCCATAAGAAGTGCCTCACCTTGCTCATCTCTCAGCTCCTTGTCACCACCTCCTATGTACGAGTCCCCAGCAGTGCACCACAGAGCTCTACAGATTCTTCTATTGACAGGGCTGCCACCACATGTCTGTGGGTGGGTAACTCGCTTCAGCCCTTCCTGCCTGGCCTTCAGGTCAGTGAGGTGTGTGTGGGTCTTTTATCTTTGTTCTCTCCAATACTTCTGTATGCACCTGAAGGCCAGATGATAAATTTTTGTTACGGCTCTTTTATATTGCTGAAATACACTGCTGTTAAGTCAAGCAGCATGAGTGATTATTAAAAATAATTGTTTGTTTATGTGAATATGACAGTGAAATAGGTTACACAGGCAAAGTGACCCAGTTATTCAGGTTTTGAACATGTAGAGATGTGCTAGCTTGCTGCATCTCGAGGAGAGAAGACCTTTTATTCTGAAATACTGAGTAAGTTTTTAATGCTTTCTTTTATTCTTTCATTTTGTAGTGCTTGTACTCTGATGGGGAACCACAGGAGAGTTCACTGATGCTGTGGTTCATGTTTTTCTCTCTAGAGAATAGAGCTGTTGTTACAGTCTTAGTAGGTATCCATTTCCTGTGATGAATGCTGATCTATTCATATTTTCCCATCAGAAAGTTTAACCAGGTGTGAGTGAAGTGATTCCACTAGGTCTTAACCTTTCTTGTCCATTGCTAGTTGATGTTTTCAGCTTTAAAATGTATTTTTGGGTTTCCGTTTGGATTGCTACAGCCTGTGTCCTCACACTTGCACGCAAATGTTATTTGAAATGATACAGATATCTTCAAAAGTGACATTAGCCCTTCAGAACTTCTCTGAAATACTCGGTTAAAATCAGAAACTACCTAAGCAGATATTCTCAAACATTGGGTTGTTTGTCTGACTATGGTGTTCGTAGTTTAGCCACTTTAAATTAAAAACAAACAGCAAAAAAGAAACCTGAAACAAGAAATAGCAGAAAAACAGAAGAACCTGTGTGACTGAGCTGCATATTACTGTTCATGTAGTTTCTTTCTCTGCCATGTCTGTTTCTGTTGTTGAAAAACAAACTAATATAGTAGTGCACGAATCTGGAAAACCAAGACTTCTGCTTCTTGCTGTTGTGCCGGAGCAAGCACACGGTATGTTTGCTCTGAAGTTGTGTGTCGTCCTTCTGTGTGTTTATCTCCCATGACAGACCTTTATTGCACACTTCAGGGTCAACCACTGTGTGCTGGCATTTATTTATTTTTTTTAAGATGATGAAATTGATCCCTACAGTCATTTTTAAAGTATCAGGCTACAGCCCAGTCCCCATACAGTAACTCCAGCCCTAAGGGAGGCTGGCTCCGACATGGAGATCTCCAAGCAAGGTTTGGTCACTTCTCCTTTCCTTATGAAATCTAGTGAATGACAAGCTGTTTTTAAAACATAAAACATTTTGTTTGAATAATAAAATTATATTTTCTTTAAAGTCTGTGGATTTATCCAAAAGGAAGCATTCTAAGGAAGTGCAGAATTTTGCTGTGTTTCCCTCCTTCCTGGCTCATAAATTTTCTGGGAATTCTTGGGAGTTTTCTTCCAGGTATTTTTTTTGGAGTTTGCATCTTCCGGGGCTTTTATGTCCCTGTGCAATTGGAACACAGGCCTGACAGCAGGTCCTTTTGAGAGTTCTTGACCTCATTGAAGAAACACTGTCAGAAGTGAATTTCTGATTGGGAAATGAAGGAACTGGAGCTTCCATTGTGCATCCTGAATGGAATCCTTCTTTTCTGAAACTGAATTTTGCTGTGGTTTGTTGAGCTGGTGAACGCAGTCTGGGTTGGAGGTTCATGATCCTTGAGGTCCCATCCAATCTGGGCCATTCTGTGATAATCTTCAAGTTTTAGAGACTTTAAACGTGGGGATCTTTCAACTTTCCCTCAACCATAAGGCCCAGGAATTGTCCGACACTGGCATAGCCAGCTGCCTTCCTTGCATTTAGGAGGGACACTGCTGTCTTTCTAGGTACGTGGCTCAGATGGGTGGCAATTCCCTATCTAGGGACACTTTCTAGATAATGAGAATCTTATAATTTGGAGCAAAAGCCAGTTTAGAATCACAGAATCACCAAGGCTGGAAAAGACCTACAAGAGCAATCAGTCCAACCATCCCACCTATCACCAATAGATCTCGCTAAACAGTGTCCCTCTACAGTGTCTAAATGTTCCTTGAGCACCCCCAGGGTCAGTGACTCCACCATTCCCCATTCCAGCACCAGACTGCTCTTTCAGAAGAGTGGTATTTCCTAATGTCCAACCTGAATCTCTGCTGGTGCAACTTGAGTCCATTCCCTCTAGTCCTGTCACTACATGAGAGTTACATGAGAGAAGAGGGCAACTCCCAGCCCACTACAACCTCCCTTTAGATAGTTATAGAGAGCAATAAGGTCTCCCCTGAGCCTCCTCTTCTTCAGACTGAACAATCCCAGCTCCCTCAGCCGCTCCTCATAAGGCATCATTAGAAGTCTTAGAGGTAACTGAAATAGTTCTATTAGAAAAACCTGTATGTAAACCAAGATCACATTTTTTGTTTTTCAGGATATTGAAGTAATCTGTGAAGAAAATTGTTGCACTGGTTGCACAGACATTTTTGTGTTTATGTTCCTGCGTGCAGTAACCATACAGAGTAGGTTAATTTAGTTCTTTGTCATTATGTCTCTCAGGTGTGTTGATGCTGCCTGCCATTCACCTTGAAGGCAAGCTGTTGTGTGCCTGTTATATTCTAGGGGCACTCATAGGAATCAGGAATCAACAGATATGTTCTAAAAAAACAAAAAAATTCTTTCTTACTTCAATAAAGATTAATTAAATCAAAGCAGTAACTGTTAAAAACTTCTGTGTAATTTATAACATTGTAGATCAGTGAGTTTTCTGATAAGCTGCAGGTAGTCTGTGGGAAGCAAGAATTTCTCTTAATTTGTTTTTAAATGCTCTTAGATAATTCTAAAACATTCAGGCTGGTTTCACACATAATTAGAATTCCTACCCAGTCTTATTTTGCTGCAGATTTAAGTGGTATTTGTTCCTAAATTTCCTCTTAATGTACGAAAATAAGTGTAACTCTTCCTCAGGGCTTAGCCTGTTTCTGTAACTGTGGCATGGCATAGAGTTCTGTTGGGAGCTAGACACGTGAAATCAAGTGTTCTTACTCTGGCAAAATAGCAAGACTTGGGAAAAAACACCCAGCAAAATCTATAAAAAGTGGATGACTCCTGTTGTCTGTGTAAGAATTGCCGTGCTGTTTTTTTCAGACGCCATCAGTGGACTTTGTTTAAATGTTACATGGTATGTTATAATTTCTACTGTTTTATACTCTGGAAAAAAAGACTGGTTACTTTCATGTCTAAAATGACAGAAAAATCATATGAGGTGAATATTCTATTCTAGCCATTGCTTTTGTGCACTGCATGTTTAGCGTCTAACTAAAAACCAAGCAGAAAGCTCATCTTGAAAGAGACTACTTAATTAAAAATTAAACGATGAATTAAAACTTAAATTATGCAAAACTAATAAGCTGCATTACCCAAACCAACAATTAATATGCTACAATATATGGAAAGAAAATGCTAACATTTTTACTTTCGTTTCATGTTTGTATTGCAGATTGCATAGTCCTCTGTTACGGAATTCTTCATTTGAACTACCCGGCATATCTGTATTAAAGATATAAATCAGTGATTTTTAGGTTTGTGAGATTTGCCAAACTCATCAGAGATTAAAACTTTGATAAGGTAAAGGATATTATAAAATAGAAAAAATCCAATTATTTTTCAATTAGCGCAAAATTAGATCTCTTTATAAGATTCAAATCTGTGCATCACCTCGTACAAATCAATACAGTTAAAATGGGCTCGTTGGCAAAAATGGCAACAACGCACTGTGTTGTATTCAATGGAATAAAAGGTCTATTTGTTTACTGACATTGCCTTCAGCTAATTGTGTATGCTAAGGTCCTGCATGCTGTATTTGTGTGTGCATGTACTGATAGATACCAAACTAAGGGCACTTTTAAAGTGTGTTTAGTTTAACAGTTTTATAGGAGGTATTCCTATCAGAGCCACAGAAGAAAACATTATTATTTTTACTAAAGATGCAGATGTGCATCTGTATGTCTGATTATGGTGGTATCCAGAATGCCACATGAACGAAATAGTCAAATACAAGTATGCTGTGAAATACGATGTGTTTAGTAAAACATGAATGTAGGGAGACATTTCTGGAACTATCTGCAGCTTTGTTTTTCGTAATTGTATTGTTCAAACTAAGTAAAGCTTAATGGTTGAAGGAAAGGAAGTAGGGAATTAAAGAGAACCCCATATGTTTAAGTTAATTATGAAACTTGAATCAATATTTTATTATTGCTGTGTAGTGGAAGATGGAAGTACTATTACATTTGTATTTTCCTGCATTTCAGTATTACATGAAATATCAAGTACCTTGAGCACCTGTCTGTATTTCCCTCTCAGTTGTGGATAACTTAGCCTTTGTAATATAGTAGTTGTTTCTCCGGTGCTATAATTTAAAAGTATACATTACAAATAAAAATCACAACTTAGATAAAAGCATGAAGAATGCAGCTAAAATAATTTTTAAGAGCTCTGTTGGTGTTGGAAATCTAAGGTACGAGTGTTATGTATGACAAAGGCAATTAACTGAGCTTCTTATAAGGGAAAATATTGCTCTTGGAGTGGGGGGCGTAAGGAGGAGTTCATGTAAGCAGTTACAACTCTAATTTTCTGGGCTGAGCTGTGTTAGCTGTGGCATCAATTACAGCAGCCTGGAGGTACGAGTGCCATCTGAGGACTGCATTCTTCCCTGACATCCTTACGAATGTGTCGGAGAGGTGTGGGGGAGAGAGCAAAGGCACCAGTGTCTGCTTTGGGTTGACACCTCACTGGGAGGTCTCAAATTTCCTCAATCATCCTGTTGTACATCAAATATGAGTTCCGGTTGAATTGCACAACTTGAAGACCGTTGGTGCCTCTTGTGGCAAGAAAACCAGCTGGTATTTAGCACACACTATTGTTCTCACTTCTGCTTTTATCAGTTTAAAGTTCTCTCTGTATCAAAATGAAGTGTTTAATCTACTATCACGAAGAGTGAAACGTGAATAAAGATTGACTCGAATATAATCTTTCTAACCACTCTTGATGGACATCTTAAGATTCAGCTTAATTTAACTGAAATCTTTAACTCTGTCTTTCTCCAAAGCTCTTTTCTTTTATGTCCATGGTTAACTGAGCAAGGCAATGATATGCTCCCTTAACAACTGCTGGGGAGTCGAGGGGATGATTGACTAATGTTTCTGCCCTTTCTGTGCACTTGTGATGTTCCATCATGGCTTTTTCTCCTTTCTGTGCATGTAAGTGGCTTTAGCTGAACGGTAATAAGGCAGGTGCTTAGGTAGTAGGCCAGGTATTTTGAAGGTAAGCATATTCTTTGTGATATAGCCATGTTAGCCAGGAGCTCTGTGCCACGTTTCACATCCTTCAGCAGTCTCCCCAGGAGGTGGCAGCTGTAGAAGCCTAATGGATATCATCACCTTCAACTGTCAGTTCCTTTTTCCCTGTCTGTCATGACTGTTTACTTCTGATCATACCAGTTGACATTTATGTGTCACAATAGAAAAACTAACCAGCACAGGAGTAAAGGCGACACTGGATGTGCGGTTACTTCATGTATCACAACAGGCAGCTGGCAACTCATTAACACCATGTGGAGTGTCAAGCATATAGTACATTAAATAAAATTAATGCCTACAGGCGCTTTATATAAGGAGATAGCCATAAAAAACAATGAAATACCATCAATGGTTGAAACAATAAAAGTAGAGGAGACAGATTTTTAAAAAGAAAGTGAAGGGATGTGATGGTTTAGGGTGGATGAGTCTGTAGTCTTAATTTTAATACTGAGCAGTGGAAAAAGGATGCATGGCACCAGAGTTGTGCCAGCATTCCGTGACTCTCCAGAGCCTGTGTGTTTGGTAGCAATTAGAGCCTTTGGGGTAATCACTTCATCTTCACTTTCAGCCTTTATCCAACGCTGAGCATAAGAGCAGAAGAATTGGGTACCAGTGCTGTAATCCAGGGAAGAGCTGTGTCCTGAACTAGAACCCTGAGAGTTATGAACCATTAAGTGGTTTGCTTCATCAACAATTGACATGGCTTAATGTAAGCAATCTGAGTATTACAGCTACAGTCTCTGTAGTGCTCAGTCTGCCTTTGTACTCGATGGCCCATGTGGGTATTTGCCTTGTCCTTGGGGCTCAGTTGGCCAGTTCCTTTCTTTATCTTGTGCCTCATGCTGGTGAACAGTTTGGCAAGGCTGTGGTCCTAATTTTAGCAGGCAGAATAATGTGAGATATGTGTATGGTGAATGTGTGGTTAAAATGAGACATTGCATCTCACTCTCGCTTTTTCGTGAAGTGCTATACAGAGAGAACTTTTCTAAAAAACATATTTTCAAATCAGCATTTGAATATACTTTTCTGTTGCAAAATTTGGAAACATAAATTAACGCTAGGATCTTTTTTGCTTGATGGAAATTTTGATTGGTATTTGGATTTATCTGCTTAGATCTTTTGGAGTAGATAACAGAATAGTAAAACACTGTGATGCATTCCAGGTAGTATAGAAAATGGTGTCTCATGAAAATAACAGGTAGATTTGAGTACACAAGAATGCCATTACCGCTGCAAAATTTTATTACTCAGTCGACATCAAAAAGCACTGGATATCCCTTCCTTGTCTTAAATAGGCAGACGTGGTAGGCTGCAGATGAGATCTCTACTTTGGATATTGTGGTTGCAGTGAGTGCTAGTGGCACATGCTACCTTACGTGAGTTCAACAGACAAGAATTTACACGGCGTGTTAGTCTTCTTTGCCATTAAACTGATGGAAGCATATTTAAAGAGGAAAAAGAACAAAAAACAATGTTTTTGTTAGTTTAACAAGCTGCTTACAAAGGAAACAGGAAGAAATGTTAAAAGGCGTTCGTTGCCGTAATTAAATTGTTACCAAAATTAACTGTGGAACAGTGTCTTGTCTCATTTAAAAAAAAAAAAAAAATAGATGTAGCTGCTTTGATTTCATCTTTTGGCAGTTTATTTTATGCATTTATTGTTCTTTAATTAGAGTTCCTACGTATTTGTCCTTCTTGCCTGATTGCCTTTGCCTTTTATAGCTTAAGGTGAGCTTTCCTTCCCTTTGCATTTGAGATGAGTTGAGATAGCCACCTACAGTGATTGCATTGATTCCTTTCATAATTTTTATTCCTCACTGAGAATGTTTTTCCTAAGGTAAACAGAGGTCTGCTGTATTTTATTTTATGTTTTTTATCTTCCCGGCATTTTGTGCTATTCTGGGTGGTTTCTTATATCTGTTCTCTACTTTAAACTGGATCGAACTATATTTGAAGTGTGTGGCCCTGCTGGAACCGTACATACTGCTAGAATAATGTTCTCTGACTTGTATGCGACAAAAAGGTCAGGTTTTCAAAGGCTGCAGGGCAATCATGTTGACCCAACCATTGCAGCGGGCTGGTCAGCTTACTGACAGTGGAGCAGTTGAAGTGACATGCAGATGGCATTGGGGCATTCCTGCCTTTCTGATCTGGTTATTGAATTTTTTGGAGTCTGATGCTGATGTAACTGCGGCCTTGTTTTTCTTATTATGCTGTCAGAGAACTGAAGACTATCAACCAGTATGTAATGAAGTGAAATAAATGGATCTTGCAGTTAAGACTGGTTCAAAATTCCTGATGTGTGTAGCTTTTAAACATTTTCTGTATAGTTGGAAGGAAAGGGTAAAGCATCTGCCTTCAGATTTGGAAATGAAGCCGCCCAGCTCTTAAAGTTGCCCAATTAAATTACAACTCAAATGAGGACATATAATGAGAAAAAAATGTTAACTGCTCATTTATGCTACTTTATCTGGAAGGGAAACTATGAGAATGAAAAGGCACTAGAACAATATTTAATATTATATTAGATTACTTAATGTATTGCTCTATTTACCTTGATAACAGATCAAAGGGGATACTTCACGAGTTTTGAGCAGTTTGTAACTATTTGTGTCCAGAATTTCATTGCATTATACATGGATGATATTCTTTCATCCTGTGATTAAAGAAGAAAGAAAAAAACCTTCTGCATCAAACAAATCATGAAATTCTATTGACACGTCAGGATAAGTACAATATGAGATCATGGAGTATTCGTTTACCTCTGAAGAATTGCCAGGGAACTGGTATTGGTGTTAAATCTGTGCCCTTTGCCCTTTGCAATGAGGAATTTGCCATATTTATGTCCTTCTTGGGTGCTTAGCAGCCTAGACCCAATTCTGTTGTGTCTTTATCTAGTAATTGACCTTGAGGCAGTAGCTGATGTCTTGTGCTGTGGGTAGAAGTGCAGTACTTGTCTGTCAGCGACTACAGGAGCTTCCGTTGCCCTCCCTTTGCATTACCCTGCAACTCACCCTGTTCCTGGAGTACAGCTCTATAGGTGATTTAGTCACGTGGTGATGGACCTCCATTGAAACATGGTTCCTGGGGTCTGGGATCCTCTGGGACTGAGTTTGGCAGGCAGGGAAAAGTGTGGGGAGGTGGAAGAGGACTTTGGCCACCCTTCAGAGTGTGGCTGACTTGCACGAGGCACTCTTCCCTACTTCAGGCTTAGCAAAATAGTGAGCTGTCGTACAAATGTAAATGTACTGCTTGATTTAGAAGTAAATTTAGAATAGGACATTCTAATTGCAACAACTATACTACAATTTTTGCAGGAACTGATTCATAAGATAATAAAGTTTATAAGCTGGTTTACCCTCCCCTCTCTTTGAAAGTTCACGGTCTTGTTCAAATGGACAGTGATTTCTTGCTAACCTGGGGAGGGATGGCTGTACCTATCTGTGACTAAGATCTGAGCTGAGCACTGAAGCCTGCTGCCTCATGTGGGGACAACTCTGGGGTAATTAGAGAGTAACTGCATACGCATCATCTCTGCTGAAAATACTTTTTCCTTCAGAGAAATGTGAAGAAGGATTTTCTTTTGTTCCCACATGATATTTTCTTTTTATGAAAGCCGAGTGTTTCACAAGGTAAATTTGCTTGCTCATTTGCTTTTTTGGTAGGCGTGTAGCATCATACAAGTGTATCCTGTTTTAATGTTGTGCTTTTGTGTTACTATAGATAACTCATTTTTAGCACTTTCTTTACTTATAAAACATCACTAAAAATATGATTCTGATCGAATTCCTGAGCAGATTTTTGTAGTTGCACTTAATTGTATATATGTGTGTGTGTGTGTGTGTGTATCTTCATTCCAGTTAATATGGAGAAAAACCACTACAATTTAGATTCTCTTTCCGTTCTCTGTTTTGGAAGTCCATATAATATTACAAGAATAATTATACCTAGAAGTATTTTATTGAAAGGTTGTTTGAGAAATGACCTGATGCCAAACTTTGCATAGCTACTTGCTTCATTAATTTGTATAATATAGCAAATCAATTTATAAGCCTGTTTACTTAAAGGCAGATGAAGATAAATGGTGAGCACATATATACATAAGTATAAAAAGTTTGGGGATTTATTTGGTGAAGTAACTTTCCATCCTTCTAGACCATTGAATAAAAATGTAAATCAGGATAACTAAATTCCACTCCTAAACACAGTCCCAGTTCTTTTTTTTTCCGTCAGTAAGTATTGAAAGCGTGAAGGTACAAAGATGTAAGTAGATTTTTGTTCTAAGATGACATACCTTCTGTTCTGAGGAACACTTTTATTAAGATTACTGTCCTGTGCTTGACAGTAACTTACACAATGTAGATCCAATTCGAAATGCAGCAATTTCTAATTTGGTAATGAGCAGTACCGCAGGGTGCTGCATACTGACTCGATTCAATTGTAGGAAATGGAGTCTATGCACATTAGGTATTTCCAAGCACACTGTATTCTTTGGAGTTGCACAATATGAAACAGCGTCAATGGTTTTTCTGAATGCCTGAAACTCTGGCAATGAGAGCATTTGCTATTTATTTCAAAATAAAAGAGTTGCTGTAGAGACACCTGGACTTGCAAAGAAGGAAAGGGATGCTGACACCTGGCAGATAGTTTCCTGGCGACATAACAGGGTATAAAATATCGAGGTGGACAGTGCTTCTGCAAGGTAACGCACCTCCCATGCTGTGCTGCATGCTTTAAAGCTACGCCTGACTTTTGCCCGCGACAGCTAGTGCGCTGTAAGCCATCGGGGCCGTGTGTCGCTTCAGGTGTGCTCCCAAAGCCTGTGAAGAATCAAAGCATCTTGGCCGGCCGGCAGTCTGCCCGATGACCTTTTTCTTGTGTAGCTGGGTGATGGGTTGTGAAGGGGAGAGCTGGTTACAGTCAGGATGGGGGGGACCCGCCGCGGCGTGACGGCAGGTTCAAATCAAACCCAATAGTTGCTTCTTGTACTTTCTCCTCGTGTCCTGCCAGCTTGCTGTATGGCTGCCACAACGGTAACCCTGCGAGTGGCTTGATTGGTGAGGATTTACATGTGTGCTAATTAGAGTGGAATAAATGATTGGCTGTTTGCTGCATCGCCATAAAGGGTGCCCAGATGTACACACTACGTGAACATAATGTGCACGGGCATGGCGCATCAAAGTTTGTCAGCTGCATTACCTCAGCAGGCTTAGGGCCTGTCGGAGAGAATTTGCTGATAATCGTCCCCTATGATTTAGTGTCTGACTTGGTGAAAGTGAAGGACCTCAAACCACCGCCTTGGCAAGGGAATTCCCGATCGTTTAACTAAAGTAATAAATGAGCTGAAAATCTATCCAACGAGAAGGGGAAAAAGAAGTTTGGGGCTATAAGCAGTCTTTAGCAAGGAATTCTATCTGATCAGAAATAGTTTGGAATGTAACACTAACTAAGCATCAAATTAGCTGCTGCGATTAACAATAGACACTGAACAGAGTGTTTAATTATGCTTAATTTGTTTTGATACAGCAGAAGTCTTCAGTTATGAAAATCCCCCAGCTGCCTGAGTATCCCCTGTATAGCACGAATGCACTAAACTTTGCACACTTGGTTAATTTAATAAAGCAAATGTAGAGTGTTGCTTTAATCTTAAAAATCTGGATTAGATGAAGGTAAAATAAAATTATTCTTAGAGGTGATCATTTTTTTCAATCTCTCTTAAAAATCTAGGCTCTCTCTTCTTTCGTGAAACTGTATAATTAAGACAAAATCCCACATGTATCGTATTTATGCACAAAAATCGGTAATATCTGATTGCTTTGACAAGTAATTTTGTACTTACATGTTCACAATATTGATAATGTATTAATGTACAATGATTAAATGGTTAAGCTGCCATATTAAAGTTATGAGTGGGAGCATTTATCCGGCATAGCTAAGCAGGAACAAAGGCTGTCCATTTATAGATGGCATTATTCAATCTCTGAACTGCTTGGAGATGTTGACGTTACAGCATTGATTCTCAGCTTTGATACTGTGCCTCACTTGAATGACCCAATAGAGCTAAGTGATAAGGTTAAGTTAATTACTGTATCTGTGCTATACAGCTTCCACATGATTACTGCAAAGAAAGATAGGGATTCTTCTTGCTTTAATTAAGCAAAAGAGAATGAAAAGATATAATTGGTTTTTATAATAATCCTGTTTTATATCACTATCAACATGCGGCGTGTTTTTTCTACAACTTTGTTGCACGTACTCCTAGCAGCAAAATTTAAACAGTAGAATGTAGAAGTAAATTATTTAAATCCCTTTCCTAAAACATGGTGTCAGCGCACCACAATTAAATAGTTAATAGCTCTACTAATACTTTTGTAGCACCAAGGGGTCTGTGACAGTGAATCGTGTTCTAGATCTGAGAATCCATATTTGATTGCTACTTTTGGTGACTGTGTTATGCGATTAAAAAAAAGTATGCTAACCAGTGCTTTAATTTTGCTTCTAACCATATATTGATCTGCAGTACAGTGGCCTTAGTATTGTTTTGCAAATAAGAACTTTAATGTTGCTTTATTTTAAATTAGCTCATTAGTTGTCAAAATTTCTGTCTCTGTTTTGAAGGTGAAAGGAAGCTGGAAAGGGGCTGGAAAAAAGCCCAAGCAATCTCTCTTAGGATGATACTCCTGTTTTCTTTTTGTCATGTATATAATGTAATTTATGTATTTTGTGAGGTATGCAAAGGCAGTTTTACTTTGAAAATAGATGAAAATGGATGAAAGCTGACAGTAAGGGAGCAGGAGGGAGAGATAGGTGTGTTTTAGTTCTTCGTGCATTAAGCCCTGACTCTGTTAACAGTTCTACATCAGTAATCCCATGTCTCTGTATCGAGCTCTGCTAACTCTCACAAACAAATAACATTTATTAGATAAAGTAATCTCACAACAACTTTTTTGGGTTTCTACTTTACCCGAATGCTGCCTTCTGAGCAGAAAGGGATAAAATCTAGACAAGAACATTTTTCTTTTATTGGTGTTGGCTTACATGGGTGCTAACCCGTTGTTGGCTAATGTGGAAATCAGTTTGCTGCAGGCTTCTGTTTTCTTGCTGCATTTTAGTTTTTAAGTAAAAATGGAATGTCTTGAGTTGTTTGCAGTGCTAATTTGGAAAAAGTCTGGTAGATTAAAAATAACGTAGTGCCTGTTCTCTGATTTTTTTTTTCTACTTGTGTGGAAGGAAAGCTTACTACTATTACTATTTCTCCTGTAGCTTTAAAATGCTGAATAAAATGCACTTGAAAGAAGTTCCATGCTGCATAGATAAATTTTCAACTCAGTAATTGGTAGTCCAGGGCAAGACATATATTCCTAACTGAGGACTCTGATTATATTTAATATTATTCTTTTATTCACAATAATAAAGTTTTATCTCCTTACCAATTATTTGTTTGCAAATAGGATGTGTTGAGATTAAAATCATGGTGCTGGAGATTTTAACAGCTGTTTGGTTCCCTGTCTGCCTATGGACAACCTCCTCCTAAGGATTTTGTAGCTGCAGAGAATTAATTGGATAGTGTTTCAATTCTGTTAAAAAAAAAAAAAAAAAAAGCTGGTACACCATGCTTTGCAGTTACAACCATACATTTTCTCTCCCTACTTCTATTTTTTTTTTCCTGACAGTAACACCTCCTTGAAACAATAATGTCTTGGTACGCTAAGATGAAACAAACTCAAATACAAAAACTGTGTCCAGTGTTTGCAGTGTGCTTGCAGTGTGTTTAAATGCTCTTCATGTATTGTGAAAACACAGTGAAAGCGCCCTAGCAGAAGCTGGATAAGAACTGGGAAATCTTATGCAGAGGGAGCCCTGGTTTACGACACATGCAGATCAAATGGAGGATAGGGGAGGTGTTCCTAATTATCAAAATGTAGTATAAATACTTTCAGAATAGTGAAGTTTCTTGTTTGGAAAGAAGGCACTAGAATTTGGACGAGTGTAGGGTACTAAGTTACATGCAGCCTGTCTTAAGAAATCTGATTCTGTTTTTGGTTGGTTCCATTAGTTTGAAAATCTCAATCAAAGGATTTATTGGACAGGTTTTTTCCATTACACATCTGCTGATCCCTGTTAATTGCTCTTAGTTTAGGAGAAATTCTGATGGATTTGCTAACAAAGGATGTATTTGTCTTGTTCATACTCTCAACGATTGGATTGGTTAGAAGAGAAGATTCTGAAATTTTTATTTTTTTTTTTTCCCCAGCTTGGGGGTCATTGTATTCATTTGTTCAGCGCGTGAACTGAGGATTTCCAGTCCTTTGGTTGTCAACCTGATGTCTTTTGTCAGCTCTGTAGTCAAATTTTAAAAGGTTCTTGACATTTATTGCAAACACACGCAACAACACTTGGAACATTTTCCTCTTGTTCTTTTGTATTAATAAATATATTCTTCATCTGGAGAGCAGAATCTCTACTCCTTGTTCCACTCTTGCAGTTTGTATTGGTGATGGGAAACTAAAGCAATTGTGCAGAAAATGAAAAGGCATTTTATGAGAAAGAATGCTCTTGGAAGCACTGAGTTCTCCACGTACAGTAAATATTTTGAAATTCAAAGAAACACCGAACTCTTGAGTTCTTAATGCATCTTTCTTCTGATGGCATATGCACAGATACAGAAAACAGTCCTTGTGTGCTCCTTAATGATATCTGCTCTCATGCTGTTTGATTGCACAGACAATTTGACAGTGATGGACATTGCTCGTGCTTAATTCTTTTTAAAAAACATTTCTAGCATTTAACATCTCATAGGAAAATAAATGAACAGGGGACAGTTTCCATCAGCATGACAGCTGAGCAACTGTATCTCTTCAGTGCTTTTATGTATAGTAAAATAGAGTAGAGCTAATAGTTGTGAGCAAGCATACCCCATATAACGTTTCTTTACTTCTAGACTTATGATGGGTTAGCATTGTGTAACAATAGCAATATTCTCTCATTTCGTGCTTCTTAACGTATCAGGATGTTTACATATTTCAGCTGAGGTGGTGCTTATTTCATTAAGTCATATTGAGGAAAAGCAGCTTGAAAAGTTGCTTTCATATGTCAAAGTAATGATAAAATGAGTTTGAGGCCTTTATGATCAAGAACAATTTCTGCCTCTTTTTAATGATATAGAATAGTAATGACCTGCAGTTTCATTTATTCTTGGAAAAAGTATAATTGCAAAAATTAACTTGTCATACACCACAGCTCAGCAAAGTTACTTTCCTATAAGTCTGTGGTCACAGTATGTTTTTTTGCAATTCAGCATCTGGCTCTGTGGGGTACTGATGGCTTCTATGAAGAAAAGTACCAGGGTGAGCAATTAAATGTAAAATGACAGCATAAAATATGATCATTACGGTTATACAAAAGACACATTTATGAATTTTGCAGATAACTGTCATTTTTTCTACTCATATTTGCTCTTTCTTTGTTAGCTTAATATTTCTTGTGCAATTCATTTTTTTCTTCTAAAAAGTGAACAATGCCTTTTTAATTATCCTGACACTTGTTTGTATCTTTCTTATTTGTCACATTTGAAGGCTAATGATACCTCTCTCACTTTGTTCTGACATTGTACTTTCAACTTTATTTCAAAATCAAGGACTATTTCTTAAATTAACACGAAGGTTGCATGATGAAGCTAGAATTTCTTATGGAAATCAGTTTGTGTTGTGTTGATTGGATAATGTGCAGCACCCGAAAGAAAGATTATCTGTGTTCAATTCTCAGGGGCTACAAGGCAGTGTTTTGAAGTGTCGTTTTTGAATGTAGTTCATGTTTTGTCACTGAAAAGATTGGCCTTGATAGAAGCTATTTTAGCCATATTAGGTATTGAAAATACTGTATAGATCTTCTTAGGAGGGTTTTCTTTGCGGCTGCCCGTTTCCAAACTAGAATAATAATTCTTTCTGTAGCTGCTTATATTTTTGCTGACTGATGTGGGAGGGTGTATTTGGTTCATCCTAAAAATCTGTATGTGTGTATGTCATTGCATAGGATGCTGAAAATGCTTGTACTTCCTACTGAAATATGTTAGATGTATTGAAGAGGAAGGATAGAAAAAATGAAAAGGAAAAAGGAAAAGAGGTTACAAAATCCTATAATCCTGGAGAATCCTAGTAATGCAAATAAAAGCAGCATGTTCCCTTCACTCTGTTCTGATACTGTCAATTTTTCTTCAAAAACTCATACTAGTTTCTTGTGCTGCCACAAAGGAGGCTGAAGAAGTACAGTTTTATCTACAGCTTTCAAGGTTGTTGTTGCATTCAGAGAGGGACAAATGCAGGAAACGTCTGTCCTCCTGTCTCGCTGCAGAAGTCCTACTTCTGAAAATACTTTGAGGGCTGTGGTAGGCAGGATTGCTGGGCTGTATATTTGGAAAGTTGTATGTTTACCGTGTAATTTAAAAATGACGAGGAAGAAGCATTATGTGCATAATGTGTTAGTCCTAAAGACTAATTATTCACCTTCATTGCCTATAGAAAGCTAAGTAATCTTTCTTTCCCCCCACCCTAAGCAGCCTTCATTAAATGAGCACAGTGCCCTGGAAAGTGTGTGCCAGGTAAGCACACACTTCTTAAAACGTGGGAGTGGGTGAGGCAGCGTTTCTCTTGGAAGCCCCCTTTGCCTCCCAACATGCCTTTGACAGCAAGGATTAACAGAGACCCACAGCGTTGGGGCCTGGAGGGCAGTGGAGCTTGAGGTGGGGTCAGCTGGGCTCAGGAGAAGGCCTTCACCCCGAGGGTGGCTCCTCCACCACCACAGGTCAGGGGAGGCAGAATCCTACTGCAGGCAATGGGAAATGTGAGAGGCTTTGAGCAGACCTTGCCTCAATTAAATTGATGGCACAGTAACCTGGCATTGATTCCCTGGTGATAAGGGAGGTGACCCCACTTAAGACCATGGAGAAAAAATGAGAGAAACGGAGAGTGTGTTTCTCAGTCAGCATTATGCTTGTAAATGGATGGCACCCTGGACTTAAAGGGCTAGGTGACTCAAACTGGAAATACTTGCTTTACTAAGACCTCTATTGCAAGAACTCTTCAAAGTTGATCGGCTTTTAAGCACCAATTTAAGATGGAGATAGAGATTTAAGAATCTTGGAGCGTTTCTATTTAGAGCACCTATTGTATAATCTACACAGCCCCAGAGCGTGGAGAAAGGTTTGTGATAAAAAGAATTGGAAATTAAAAGGGATAATATCTGTGGCAGACAGTCTCAAGGGGATTCAGTATCTCTCAAGCAAATATGACTCCAATATAAGCTCCTCAGCTGAGAATGTTATTAGGTACAAATAAGAGCTAATTTCTTACAGTTTAATGTATCCAGGAATGTGAGATAGAAAACAGGTGAAGAGTCAGAATTAATTAAGAGAGAGAGGAAGAAGAGCTGGCTGTCCTAGCATAGTTTAAAGAACTATGGAAACCTGAGAACTTGTCTTGAGGCAGATCAGAAGCCCTTAGGAAAATTTGTTGCCCACAGAGTAGCAAAAAAAATTTTACAGGAGAGTGTCTGATTTAAGTTACATGAATTCAGTGTCATATTCTTCTGTGTTCTTATCTTCTGGATTGTATTCATATCATGCAACACAGTGCTGTGTGGATAATTCTCTAGCTAACTCTGAGAAGTTTAACATGATAGTCCACCATGGCCAGTATGCCTTGCTTCTTGAAATAACTAGTTTCACTAACAGTCTACTTCTATAGATAAAGTGCTTACACTGGTTCCAGCAGCAGACTTTTCTCTGGTTTTGCAAACTTACTGAATGGAAAACATCGCATTGTGTCAACCAGACCTACCCAAGATTGTTTGAACGTTTGTGTTCCAGTGACTACTTGCATGTCAGGGGAAGTCCTTTACTGAGAGAGTGGTGAGGTGCTGGAACAGGCTGCCCAGCGAGGCTGTGAATGCTCTGATCCTGGAGGTGTTCAGGACCAGGTTGGATGGGGCCCTGGACTACATGGTCTAGTACCACATCTGGAGGTTGGTGGGCCTGCCTGTGGCAGGGGGTTGGAACTTGATCCTTGGGATCCCTTCCAACCCAAGCCATTCTATGACTACAGCATTTACTGCCGTCAAAATATTTCTAATTATTGATTTTAAGTTGTATTTACAAGGTGGAGTGGTTAGCTGAGCACTATACAGTCATTTAACAGCTGTTGAGTCTTTGAGTGAGATATGATTAAACACATGAAGCAAGCAGCTATTGGAAGAGAATTGCTTCTCAGCCTTCAAATTATTGGTTAACAGTTAAGTAGAGTATCATTAAGAGTGATCACTTGTTTAAAAGTGATTGTCAGTGATCATACATAACAAAACCTGAAAGAAACATCAGAGGCAAATCATAAAAAGAGAACCCCCACAAATTTGTTGCAATGGGAGAACTGGATTTATGCTGATCTTCATCAGTCTTGGTACGTAATACTGTAGTTTAGGGGGGTTTTTTTTGTTCATTTGTTTGGTTGGTTTTGTTCTTTCCTATTGTGGCTTTGAGTAAGAAAAAATAAACTGTTAGATTCTATGGTGCCTCAGAAGTATTACCAAGCATAAGAGATACTGGTGCGTCTTTAGCACAGCAGATTGGAAAGGTGTGAACTTGTCTGTTTGTCTCTGTGAGGTGTTAATTCAGATGACCAGTGATGATGGTTTAAATGTCAATATTATTAACGACTCTGTTATTCATGAGCAGAAACGAGAGAGAAGACACACTATTCTGCACAATTAACTGAACTGACATCTCTTTTTGGTTCTACAAAAAATTAACAGTTGGGAAGTAGTGCTGTATCCTGTATTTTCTTCCCATATTTCAAGAAGAGTGAAGCATAAGCAGTATGTGTGATTTTCTAATAGACATCGTTTGTTAACAGGAAGATTATCTACTCAGAGCGATGTTTTACGTAAGCAACTTGCAGAATAAGCTCTACCTATCTTGTGGGCTGCTGAAAGATGTTTGAGAAACGACCTCTCTTTCTTCCTATTCAGTGTAGAATCTTAGAAGCACAGAATGGTTTAGGTTGGAAGGGACCATAATGATCATCCAATTCCAACCCCCCTGCCACTAGCAGGAACACTTTCCACTAGACCAGGTTGCTCAGAGTCCCATCTAGTCTGACCTTGAGTACTTCCAGGTGTGGGACATCAGCAGCGTCTCTGGGCCACCTGTGCCAGTACTTCACCATCCTCACAGTGAAGAATTATAGATAATAGAAACCTACCACTTTTCAGTTTAAAGCCAACTACTCGTTGTCCTGTTGCTGCTCTCTGATTAAGAGCCCCTCTCCAGCTTTCTTGCAGGTACTGGAAGTCTGCTCGAAGGTCTTCTCAGAGCCTTTGCTTCTCTAGCCTAAAGATCTCCAACTCTCTCAGCCTCTTTTCATAGGAGATGATTCAGAAGCTTCAGGCTTCTGAATTACTCTCATGGTCCTCCTCTGGACCTGCTTCCCTGGCTCCATGTTCTTGTGCTGGGGATCCAAGAGGTGATTACCCAAGTGCTCCAGGTGAGATCTCACGAGGGCAGAGTAGGGGGGACAGTCACCTCCCTTGGCCTGCTAGCTGCACTTTTGATGCAGACCAGCTCATGGTTGGCTTTCTAGGCTGCAGCATACATTGCTAGCTCATGTCAAGCTTTTTATCAACTGACACCCCCAAATACTTTTCCTTGGGGCTGCTCTCAGTCCATCGCTTGCCCAGCCTGTATGTGTATTTGGGATTGCCCTGACCCAGGTGCAGGACCTTTCACTTGACCTTGTTGAACATCATGCAATTTGCCTGGGCCCACCTCTCAAGCCTGTTAGGGTCCCTCAGTATGGCATTCCTTGCCTCCCATGTATCTTCATGAGTGCCAGTTCCTAAAAAGATGAAACCAAAAAGAATATGCATAGAGTACACATTTTATTTCATTCTGACTTCTGTTTGTTTTATGTTCATTAAGTCCAATATGGTTCTGACTAAAATAGAGGTTTGCTTCATTCTATTGCCTGGGAACTTACCTCCCTGAGAGTGTACGCTGTGAAGTATAATGGGCCTCATAATTTAACTTTCAAAATACAGAAAAAATTGAAAGTATAACCTTTCTATATTATTATGGAATTTAAATGTTTACTATAAGCCTTTTACTTGTCATTTTGTGTTTTCAAAAACTTGCAATGTCCAAGTGAAAATATACATTAAAGACTGTGGCTGCCTCTGCATCTCTTGCACAAATGAAAATGGCATAATTCCAAGGTTTTCAGTGTTGTATATAAAAGGAGAATTACTGTACTGCATACAGAGTATATCAGCTTAGGAGAATGTGACCATAACGAGAAAAGGAAATCAAAGAAGTCACAAAGTTCAAAGAGTGAAAACCATGTGCTGAGCTGTGCTGTTAGATAGCTTGCAGATTTTTACCTGCCTCATCACCTACCAGCTACCTGAAAAGTGGGCTTTGCAATAATATTAATATTTGAAATGCATGTTTTTTGTGCTCTGGCTTTTAAAGCTTTTGATGAATTCAGTAAGCATGCCATGAAGGTTATTGCTTAAGCATAGAGTCCATCCTTTTGACAAAGATGCCACAGTCTTGAATTATCAAATTGCCAGCATGGGAAGGGCCCTGCTAAATTTTCTGGTTTAATGTCTTTGAAGGATTGAGGCTCTCCTTTCTTATCCTTTCTTTTCAGAACATTCACTGTGTCAAAAAGAAGCAAAAGACTAAAATGTTTTATTTTCTTTTTGATGAATGAGGGAAAAATAAATAGTGCTTATGTTTATGAAATGTACTTTAAGATCTCTGTTGAGTGTTAAAATAGCTTTTTAATTTTTGTACAAGGAATTTTCACCTTTCAGGATTGTCTACATAGATTAAAAATTATATTAACACATTGACTTCTGGCCTCCAATAAGCAAATATACTTCTTTTTCAAATATATCTGTATTTGTGCCTAATATGAGCATTTCTTTGTTGCTGACTGCAGGCAAGTGAAAGGGTTAATGATAATATTAATAGGCATGTGCTTTTGTCACATAGAATGTAGATGTGAATAAGGGGAGACTACAATTATAAATAAGTCAAACTTTGTCAAGGGTGACTTGGGAAGCATGTGTATGAGTTTATACATAGTCCTGCTGGTTGTATTGTCTCATGATGATCTTTTCCTACCTTGGTGCGTTCCATTTTCAATTTTGCTTGCTGTGGTTTTACCTGCCTTAATCAAACTCTTCTCAAGGGCAGAATGTGCAGCCTCTGCCGAAAGGAGTTTGCATTTGCCAAACACACAGGTTAGATAGCCATGACCCTAACTGGCTAAACCCCTTTCAGGAGTGTCCTGGACCCCTGACAAATCACACTTGTGATTCCCTCCTGTATGCATAAGCACCCATAGCTAAGGATGATGGATAGCACCTACTTACTGGTGATACCAATTTAATGTGTGGATTGCAGATCATAATAGCTAATTTGTTATTGCTGAAGAAAAGTCAACATTGTAAACGTACCACTTTTTAATCAACAAATTCCGTAGATGAATGATCAGGGGGTAGTGCAGAATGCTCACAGTCTTGTCTGTTTTGCACACGATAATGTTGTTTGGTACACTGGTGTTTTATTAAGGCAGGCTTGTGCCCTTATACTGTTTCTAGCGTGCCAGCTAAGGGTGTTCACTCATTAGTGAAGTGCTAAAAGCAAGTGCTTTCAAATGTAGCAAGGATGTGAAGGTTTGTAGGGCTTCAGGTGGCACTGAGAACCAACTCAATCCTGTGTGTGACTGGATATTTTCATTTCTTTGCCTTGCAAATGAAGGAAATGAAAATATAGACTGAGATCATGTTTTAATGTTATGGAATATATGTATGAGAAAAGAATTTGGAGGCCTCTCAAAAATCAAAGATTATAGTTCTGGTTGCTTTTACAAATTGATGGCTGGGCGAGATCCTACCTCCCAAAATTTATGTTCTGAAAAAGACTTGAATACAGTAGACTTCTAAATTGCGGTCCTATGGCTGTAGAAATTGTTCCTTTCATTTTGATGGTTGTCACTACTATTCTTTATTGTCTGTTACATATATATAATATAATAAAGTGCCTGTTTTTTAGGTGCCTTGACACTTCCTATTAAGAAAAATAATTAGTTTGGAATTAAATTTTCTGGTTTGTTTGATACCTGTCTTAATTTGAAATATGTTTTATACAGACTTACTTATGAATATTCTTAAGCTGAAATAAATGGATAAATTCATCATTAAAATGGACAGTAAGTCTTAAACATACCGGAAGTTTTGTAGCTATGGAGTATTATGCATATGAGCACTGCAGCGGGTTTCAACTTTGTAATCAATTTTAATTTTGGAATTTCTGGAGCACTAATTGCTTGACTTTGCAATCTTCATAATATTATTTAATGCTCTTTTCATTCCAGTTGTTCAGTACATATGTAATACGTTGTTACAGAATAATGGTTTTAATGGAAAATGGACAATTTTTGTTCTCTGTAACAGCTTTGTTGATATAGTCAGTGTTTCTATTATTAGAACAATGGCTATATATAAAATGTCAGGAACTGTTCAAGTGAAGGCTGTACATGGATAATGTATGCCTTTGGTTTTGGTGAAAGTGTCCATGGGAGTGATGGGATTGCAGTGGCACAGCACAATGTGGTCTTTGGGAATGAAGTATACACTGCTGCTGGTGTAAGCTGTGTGGCAGTGCTGTCGTGGTTGGTGGTGCTTCAGCAACCAGACGCTGGGTGGTCCAATGCAGAAAATGTAGCATTTTTTTCTTCCACAGGTTGTGTTCTAATCCTCAGTTGTTTTTTGCGTTTCAAATTTCTGTTCTTTCTTCAGGTTCCCTTGTCTTAGCAAGGCACTTCAGTTGCATGCGCTGTAAAGGAAGGTGGTTTTATGAGCAGGAGGAATTTACTTGGTTTAACTTCAGGCCAGCTAGATAAAACCCGTGCTGTAAAGGGAGGAGGGAGCTTGTTAGGCACACAGGCATAGGAATGACTGTGAGGTTGCAGTAAAGTTGCTGTTGGCTTGTTTAAGGATGGAGACATCTGCCAACCAGTCTTCAGTTTGAAAGCCATGAGAAATCACTGAAAATAAACTGTCCCTCATTAGCTTAATTTATTTGGTTTTTGTGAAAGATGTTTTTCCCTTGCTTAGACAAGGCAGAATTATCTGATCTTCTCTAAGCATAACTCAAATACTGCAAAATTGCTTGTCTTATTTAGGGTACAATAAACATTTTCCAATTAATAAACCTGAGAATAGGTCAACTACAAAGACAGCAATGTAAAACACCCACAAGTGGCCATTAAAAATTTATGGACCAAGCATTTGTTAGAGTTATCATTGGATATCATAGATTTGAAAGACTGTGCCCGTATGAATAAATGATAATATTAAGTCTCTGCAGCACTTTGTAATTAAGGATACTTTTTAACTACACTTCTGATACTTTCAGCATCAGGGTTGAATATGGCAGGTGTTAGACTGTTGGAGCTGTCTGGAGTGGTCTGACGTAGGATCAGAAGAGTAGGGCAATAAGTATGTGCCAATGCAAGAGCAGTGTAAAAAGAAGCAAAAACAGTTCTGAAATACAGGATAGTGGGTTTTAGACATACGGAAAGTAATAATGGGAATGAACATGGGGTGGATGGACTAGTGGTCTAGAATCTTGTAAAGATCAGATGCGGGATGAAAATAACACAAAGCAAAGCTCACATCTTCTGAAGCAGGGATCCATTATGACCACCTGAAGATGCTACAGAACTGAAGCATATCTGAGCTGGTGTGGCTGCCAAAATTTGGTGCTGTTCTAGCCACGTATTCACACCCCTGTCCTCTTCCTTTCAAACGTGTCTCATAAAACCATGTGGTAGGCTGGAAGCACTCAGAGTCTCCTAAACAGGAGACTGAAAGGAAATTCCTGTTTAGTTTATTCGATGGGCTAGGCGACTGTGTACTCAGGATGTGAGTAAAGTGAAGAGGAGGAGGAGGCTGCATGATGCCCGAATGCCTCAAGAAAAGCCAGATTATTATGGACTCTATTTGAAGCCAGGATTCCTGATTTGAGAGTACAGATTTGTTAGTAGCAGTGTGGAGAAACAGTCGTGATGGTTCCAGGCTTGTTTCAAGAACAAAACTTCTGTTAGCTTTGTAGTACTCTGTTTTTAAAATCCTGGCACCTTCTGAACAGACACTGTAGTCTTGCTCTCCCTGGTATAAAACACCATTCTGTTACAGTTAATGAAGCATCCTCAGGTTTTAGAGGACAAGGCATGTACTCCTAAATATTTTCACCATTCTGCCTAGTGTCTCCGCTTCAGCACTGTGCACTGTGTTTGTGTGTGTATCTATACATATATATACACATGGGTATATACATCCATCTTTTATATGAACTAAGCAATTTGAGAAATAAATTACCTAAACTAGTAGTTAGGAATCTCTTTTTCTCCATCTAAAACCAAAAAAACAGTTGCTGCATTGTTTTCTGCAGCTCCCGAAAACAGCAGAAGCTTAGAAAATGTTAGCTATCTTGACATGGAAATTTCCATCTCAAATCTGATTTCTGAGATGCACTGTCATTTTAGTCTGTGGTGTGTGCTGTTTCTTGTGCTCCTACTTAGCACTTTTTAATTTTTTTCTGTTGTGTTTTTGCAGACTGCTTTTTTTTGCTTTGTCTTCTAGTGGTGCATTGGTGCATGCGCTCAGCACTGGTTGCAGGTAGACTTCTTTAACTCACAGAGGCAGTGCCGTGAAGAGGTCAGAGTTCTCCTACTTCTTGTACAAAGTGTTCTTTGGAAATAGTGGCACATGCTATCAACTACTCTGTCAGTTTTGGGAAAAAATTGGAAAAATCCCCCTTTGGAAAAAAGGGGGAAAAGCAGGAAAATGTATTTTATTCTTTTTGTGTTCCTGTAGATTATTTTGTATTTCAGGTTGTATAGTGAAAATAAGTTTCTATTTTAAGCAGTTTATGTCAAGGTTCTTGTTTTTCTGCCTGCTACCTGAAGTTGATCACGTTTTTAAAGATAACAATGTATTAAAATGGCCATAATGGATGGCTTCAGCCTTTTTCCCTGTAGGTGTAGGGATATAAAACTTTTTCATCACTCTATATCTTAGTGAATTATTAATAACGAACCATTTTAATTGTGACAATACCAACGTACCAGTTCAGTTTCAAAGCTTTCTGTTGGATGCTGTATAAATGATGTGGTAACCTACATCATTGTGTGATAGACTTCTGTGCTTTAAAATAATTGAGTTAAATGTATGGGATGATAGGAAACTTCCTTTACTTTTGAAAGGTAAGGTGGATAAATATAAAAACTGGTTTATGTCTAGCCTTCTCACCTAACTTAGGAACCTCACTGTAATTGGGTGACGTGTATTATCTGCCACCCTCAATAACTAAATGCCTTGCTTCATCATGCCTACTAATTCATCCAGCTGTGGGTGAATTAAAACTGACGCATAAGGCTCTCTTACAGTGAGTGGGTGGTTGGAGGCATCTGTATTTGCACTGAAGGACTTAAGAAACACCTAGATGATGGGAGAAGTTGTGCATGGAGGCCAAGCAACCAACTGGGTGATGCACTGTTGGTTTGTAATCACGTGCAGTCCAAAAATATGCAATTTAATTTTGCTCTCCTCTGCAAAATGTTCCAGTGGTCCTTTATTACCTTACATATTTAATTGTTCATGCCTTCTATATAAAATTTTAGTAGTTCATTGAGTTATTCCTCTAATTTCAAAAATAATGTGGAAAAACCCCACAACAAATGAAGACAAAACAAAAAACAGCCCCTTGCAACTATGGTGCTTCTCCATACATGTTATGTTATTTTTAGCTCACATTTCAAATTTTTGGCGTTGTAGTTTAATATTTTCAATCTGTTCAATATTTAAAATGGGTAATTTTGAAACCTTTTGAATAATTAAATGGGTTCAATTTTTAATCAATTTAATTTTAAACTTTATATTTAGATCAATCTAAACATTGAACCATTTCAAAAGTTAAACAAGATTAAGTGTTTATTTGATGCAAAATTATGCTTGTTGAATAAGATTCAAGATTTGTTTTCTTCCTGCACTTCATTCCATACATGCACTTTAAAAAGTTGAACTGTTAAAGCTCTCAATTAAAACATTGGTTTTATGCTGCACTATTCTTAATAAGATAGAACATGAGAGGTTATTTAATATCACAAAAACTGATTTTAAATTGCTATTGCAGAAAGGTGCTTCATGTACATTATTAGCTTATAAAAAATACTGAAATGCTGCAGTAATTGTAAATTACAAAATGTAATAAAGCTGAAGCATTCTTATCAAATGAAGCATTCAAAAATTTAAAACACCATTGCGGTAGTAACTCACTCTACATTGCTCATGATTAAAAATTTAGTTTTTCTTTTATTTTTAACGTAGTTACTTTTGTACTTAAAAAATAAATAGCTATTCAGTCCTTCTGAAATTCATAACCTTTTCTGCACCGTTGTTTTCTTTACTTTCACTTCTGTACTCCTTTTGTGTTACAAAATGTGTTTGAAAGGAATATTCCCAGCAGTGAGGAACAGTGACAATGTCTCCTGCTTGCCTTGACACACTTCCAGCGTTTCTGCAAGGGGTTTACACCAGGAAGTTGCAAGTCCTGGCACTTGCCGAGTTAAGACAAAATGGGGAGAAAACTGTTCAGTTGAATCAAAATCAGAAAATATAATGAAATTTAAGGAGGAGCATTGCTTTGGCTGGGAAAATCCAGTGTTCTCTTAACCATGTATGGTTTTTATTTGATTGAAGATGCGATAATAGGGAGGACAAGCAGTGTACGTGCTTTCCTAGGTGTGGCAAAGCTAATGTCGGTTTAGGAAGATGCTCTGAAAAATGCCATCCCCGTGGTCCTTTTTGCTTCCTGACAAAGAGCCAAGACTCTCAGATTTCTGCTGGTTTTCTGCAGTGTGCAAAGTCACGTCAGGCATTTCCAGAGATTTTTGATGCGTGGATGTCTTCTGTCATCTGCAATCACGCCGGCGCTCCTGAGCCGGGCCTATCGAAACTGAACTCTGCTGCCTTGCTGCAGGTCAGCTTTCATGGACAATTAGTGTTGTAACAGCGCTTCGGTCGCAAGTTGTCGTGAGTGTTTATTGTAACGGCATCATCCTGGGGTGGATCAGCAGTGATCACTTCATCTGCCTCTTCGCTGAGGCATTTTGCACTGGCCTTTTCACGGGTGCCATTCAGGTGGGTGCTCGCCAGGCAGCAGCCTTGCAGGGTTTCTTCCAGGGCCTGGGGCCCCTGGGCACGTGGCTCCTTCAGCCCCCTGCACCTGTCCTCCTCCCCACTGTCCCTTCTTGGTGACTTCCAAGTGCCCCCATGGCTGCCGACTCTGACAGGAGCAAAAAAAAGCCATGTCCCCCCTTGTCAGCAGCCACTGCTCCGCCACGCCTGATGTCATGCGAGGAGACTGCTTCCCACCGTACACAGACGTAAACCTATAAATCTTCAGTGTCACTTGACTTATTGCCACCTGGCTGCTGTTTTCTCCCCTCCCCATCATCCCTGAAAAATCACCATGGGAACGAATACTCTTCGTCTTTATTTATTTATTTATTTTGCTTCTTGCTAGGATAAAAAGTTCATATTCATTAGCGCTCTTCAGAGTGTGTTGAGATACCACCTTCAACTACTGGGATGCAAACTTAGCTTGAAATAATACTACTTCCTTACTCAACAGTTTGTCTTTGTCCTTTGGACTATCTCTAGGCGTTTTTAAAATATCTCTAAGCATTTTTATGAGCAAAACTAAATGGAAGTTTTCCAATGCAGTAGCTAAGTAGTATGCTCATTTTATGGTTGACTAAACCAACAAAGTACGCAGCCAACCTGCCGCTAGGGAAAACAGAGGGGAATACAACCACTCCCAGTGGGCTCTGAGTTGCATCCTGAGGGATGTTCCCACAGGAGGCAGCAAGTGAGGGATGAAGGAGGAGGAAGAATGCAATGGCACTGGTATCCCTTAGCTGTCTGGCACTCACTCAGCTGGGCAGGGAATGGTAGGAGCATGAGGCACAAGGGAGTGTGGAGGTGGTGAGGTTAGGTGCCCTGCACGCCGCTTCTCTCCCAGTGGCTCTCACTGGAGGTCATGAGACCTCGAGGGAGGGGAAAAAACGTGCTTAAGGAAAAAATAAAAGCTTTTATATTTACAACTGAAACATACTTGTTTTCTATGTAAATAATATTGTTTCCTGAAGGAAGAAAAACGAAGGTTCAGCTTCCACCTCTTATTTTTCATTTGAGTTGTATGAATTCAGATACTTCTGTGTTAGTGTGACGTGCTTGAAGTCTTTATTCTTATGTCTTAGTATGCATGAGTAAGTCCTTGACATTTTTCTTTAATCATTAATCATTTTAGAATTTTATACTCAATATTTTTTGTTTCGTTTTTAATGGTTCTGTGTGTCTGATACTTTACTCAACTAAATAGTAACTGCTTTGATGAAATGTTTGGTAAAAGAGTAATTCTCAAAACAGTGTGGTATGGGCATACAGAGAACCCAAACTCATCTTTACTTTCTCCTCAGAAGAAAACAATCTTCTTGGCCCTGTAACGTATGCATTTGAAATGTGCAATTCTCTGCTGAGTGAAGAAAATTGATTCTGTTGATCATTGTAACACAAAAAATCCCTAAGACATATCTTTAGCTGCAAAATATAAATATGCACAATATATAAAGTGCATGTTTTTATGTGGTGTGCACATAGCAATATTATACTAGTAGGGTAATTTCTTAGAAATAGGAAATACTTTATTAACACAGGTGCAAAGAGAATAACACTATTTTAGTGTGTATTGATTTTTTTTATGATTTAAATTTGTTTTTGGTTTTAACATCCAGTTGCAGTTCTGAAAAGAGTTGATTTTGATTTCCTAAAACACACAGATCTTCATTATATAGGCTGTGAACATAAAAGAATGTGAAACTGGGATCTGTATGTTCTTATTTGGCATAAGGTTCTGTTCTCTTATTAGATCTTATATAGGGAACTTATTTCAACTAGTAGAGTAATTGTGGTTTAGGTACACTGGATTTTGATATGAAAGTCAGCAAGTGGACCGCATTTCAGTTTGGAAGATACCACAGAATAAAATAGATATGTGCTAAGTAAGGTAATCCATTTCAGTTGTGGGGAACTGTAAGCCATGATAAATGATTTTCCTGCACAAAATTCCCCATTTGTGAGACAGTATTAGTTTTTACTTTAATTACCAGCTCCAGTAATGTTTCCTATCCATAACTGTCTACCAAATAGACTGTTGCTGAGCAGAGGGTATGGCCTGTTTACTCATCCGTTGAAAAGAGTGCCTAAGTTCTACCAAGTCTTCCTTACTTGGTCTGAACCTCCTCATGGGAGAGTGTCCTTCATTTAAATATTTAAATATTAATATTTCATTTTCCTGGCAGAAAACTTCAATGTCATTTTAAGGGTATGTAACTTTGCTGAGGAATCTTCTCCCATTACAGGTGTGAGTCTCATTTTTATTCTTAATCTGAGGAGAAAGCATTTTGGCAAAATGAAACTGTGCTTCCATCTTGAGAAGTTTGACTTATTTTCTTGTTGCAGAAAAACAGCAGCAACAAAAACAGCAGAAAGAAGCTGTCAGGGTGGTTTTCTCAAAAATGGTTTAGCTGACATTAGCCACAAATGAGCAGAGCGACACTAACTACTAATTGATTACAGTAATTACGCAGTCTTTGGCTAGTTTGTATTGGAAAACTATATATACTCCTCACATAAATGTGAACTTGCAGAATGCACAGAAAAGGTCACTCTCATTTGCATGATAGGCTTCATTAGAATATGCTAAGGACAAGACCTAGTGTTTTATGACTTCAGGTGATGAATAGCTACCATATTACTCTGCTTGCTGAAAGCATGTTTCAGTCACCTTAATTTACATGCTGTTTTTAACGCTAAGAAAAATCTGTGAGTTGTTGGGGAACTAGCAACAGATAACAGTTTCATTTTATTATGGCTGCGTTATAGGATATATTTAGCTTTGTTCTTTGTTCTGAAGGGGAACAAACAGTTTTTGATATTTTATTTTGAGGAGGAAATTCTGTACATTTCTCACATCAGTGGCTATCTAACTGCAACAAAAAAAGATTTTTACTGGCAAGACTTTTCATTTTTACCCTGTAAATATAAAGATGCATATATGTTTAGTTATAAATGTGTGCATATATATGTATGTGTTAAAAAAAACATGGGGATTATGGTAGGAAAGCAATTCACTAGATTTCTAAAATTGGAGGCTCTTATTTTTAGGTAAACATTTTTCCTATGAGGATGGGAAATGCAAAGGGAGTTTTACCTCTAGATGGACTTTATTCCCCATATAAAATGTAAAAAATAAACTCTAATTTAATAAGTGCGTTTCCAATTTGTGATATGTAATCTGCATCTGCAATGATGGCAGTCTGATATTCTGTCAGGTAATACTTATTTCATTTAACTGTAGTTCTGCAAATCCTATTATAAAATGGGTAATGAAGGTTCTCGTATCAATATTTATATATTGTAACATATTGGAACATGGGATTAACATTGATAGATTTCTTGCTTGCTTGAAGTTTCTTGGGTTATAAGAGGTACTTCTATGAGTAAAACTGGGTAGAAAGTGGACGGTTTTGTTATAAATTGCCGTTTTGTAATAAAACTGTACAATGAGCTTGCACAAGCTTTTTAAAATATCATTGCTGCCACTGAACAGGTCTGTAATTTATTTATTCAGGAATGTTAGCGGCGTTTGTGATTTATTTGTTTTTAGAGAAGTTTTGTTAAGCAAGATAATGAGCAGTGCTGGTGTTAATCATTTTACTATGCAACTCTGAAAAATGAAAATTTTGCATATCTTTAGCACTGTTGGGGAAAATAAATTCACTCATAACACTAATGGTCTATTGGTATAATTTTTAAAAAATGGTATCTGTTACTCTGGAGAAATTCAATGCATTCATAAGTTATGCTGAAAGCTAAGCTAATCAATATATAATTATACATCCATATATACATATGTATTGAATAATCAGAGGTATTTGTTATCTGTAAAGATGAAAAATGAATTTGATGGTGGTCACTGCCATAGGTGACTACATGTTTGTTTACGAGTAGCCCCTTCAAGTGGATATATTCCTCATGTATGCACACGTTTACTTCTCACAGCTGACTCTCAAGAATGTCAGAAGAGTTTGATATCTTCCCAGGTGGTCGGGGTTTCCAAATATGGCACAGGTTTCCATTGCCTTCACTGAATAATGTTTATTTTAAGGATTTACTGTAACAGTGAAAGTACAGGATTCAGTGTAACTAATTTAGAGAATTTAAGGATTACGTGCCCTTTAAGTTGTCTCTGTTTATATAGCTCAGAATTGTGAAGTGTCCTGACTGGCATCCAGTCCATTTTTGGGGGGGATTACTACTTTTTCGTTTATTTGTTTAATGCTGAACAATTGTAGTCTTCTGCATCGTATTGTTTCTGACGACATAGCAGGTTTTCTTTATGGTTTTGTTGTGAGTTGGCAGACAGATAAAGCTGGGTTTTGTAATTTGGTTATGAGTTTCTCATTAAAAAGCTGCAAATTTAAGCCCATCAGTTCCCCTGGTTTCATCTGATCATCTTTTTGTTAGTTTTTTCTTTCACATGTTAAGCATTTGCCACTAAATGACAGGAGATGGGGAAAGAACAAGTTGTTAGTAACTTGACTTTGAACTGAATTTAATAATCTATTAAACAAACAAAAATCTGAGGAAGGAAAGTATAATCTGAGAAGAGGTGACATTTAGTATGTCACTCTGCTTAATCATGTGCCAGTGGACCTTTTCTATTCTTGATGTTGCTACTGTCAGCTTTTCCCCACACTACTCCAGTGTTTTGTGCAGTGTAGCCAAACAATGTTCTTAATATTTTTTTTCTTTGTGCCTTATTTTTCCCTCAGCTCAGCTGTTAATATTATCTGGTCTTTACCACTGTTTGCAAAGGTTCACTAGAAATTTGTGCCTCTACCTGAGAATCGTTGTTTTCCTTTGAGTATGGTTTAGAGATGGATACGGGGTGGCAAAATCTTTAGAGGTATACAGCTATGAGTAACTCCGGCTTGATGGAGATGTGAAAAAAGAGAGTAATAGAAAAGTGACCGAGAGCAGACCAAGGAGGAAAAATATTGTTGCTAAATGCCAGAAAACCATTTGACACAGTCGGTTGCCTTTGGTGCTGTCTCCAAGGAAGCACTGTAGGTGATTATTTTGTCTTCCAAGGCTTAACGATCAAGCCTGTATCATTTTATTTTTTCTTGTTTCCTCCTTAATTCTCTTGCTTATTTGTGGAGCAGTTCTCTTTGGTTTCTTTACTGTCTCTGAAGTGTTAGGCTCAAAACTGTCGGAGTCCTGGACTCGAATCATTCTCAAGATCTGGAGGGATAGCTTCTCTTGTTTATTGTTTGTTTTATGGGACTTTGAAATTGGTAGGATTATGGCTAAAACACTGTAAGCTGGAAAATGGCTGCAAAGAAAGTTCATAGTGTATCACATTCTCCATGACAGCGGACTCGGGGATCTCAGGTGAGGAGAAATCCGACCCAGCTGCCATAGTGCAAAAAAAATCTTTCTCCTCTAAATGCTCTTAAGTAGGCTGGTTTCTGGGATTTTCATGGCACAAATTCTGAGATAGCCATGATTTATACACCACCCCTCCGCTGCCAGGCCACACTATTCTCGGAAGGTGGTTGGACTGGATGATCTTGTAGGTCTTTTCCAGCCTTAATTATTATTAAATCAAATTAAAATATTGAAAATATGGACTACAAAGAAGGCTTTGCAAAACAACAAGCGACCTAGCCACTGGCAGTGCTTTTCTTTTCATTTCTTTCATATTCACATCTATTCCTTTTTCCTTGAAAGAGAAGATAAGACTTATAAAGCCTTCCATATTGCATTCTGTATAGAATACTTAAAACATGCTTACTCTGAAATTGCAATTGAAAGACATAGGAATTCTGTGGAGGGTGGGTCATGTCCTTTTAGACTTTCTTTACCAGGAACATGCATGACTTGAAAATGACTTTTTGATCTCTGACATGGTGAAAGAGAAAGAAAGTAGAAAGAATACAGTACCTTTAAAAAAATCTTTTGCTCCCTTAATAGAAACAAGCCTCTTAAAGCTTGTTGACTGCTGAAATATTCTGCCACCATGAGCATGAGCCTCTGTCAGTGAAGTCAATAATGAGTTTGACTGTTTCTTCACTATGGGCTAAATTCCAGGCTGTGTTGTTACTCTATACTGCACTCTATTTCTTGCCCTTGTTGCTGTGCTCATTTCTGCCAGAAAGAGAATGCAGTGTGACAGCTATCACTACAAGTGCCTGTGGACATCATACACTAGCCAAATGCTAGATGTTGATAAATATGTTATGATTAGACCTTGGTATCTAGATCATATGCACTGTATTGAAACCAACACTTATTTTTGCTCTTTTCTTCAGGAAGTAAGCTTGCATAAATTTAGAGGTATTTGGGGAACAAAAATGTCAATTCTTAAAAAAATATATAAATATTTTCAGGTTTTAATAACATCTTTTTGGAATAGTTAATAATCCTCAAAGTGATGCAGCTGCAAAAAAGAAGTGAGAAGAAACGCTTTGTTTCTCCTAAAAATATATATATAATAAAGGGCATTATTCTTTGGGAATTACAAATGTAACAGACATGGACATACATAGCAAAATGTGTAAAGAATACTTGAAAAGGGAATTTCAGTTTAACTTGAAAAACTAATCAAAATAATTTGCTTCTTCAGTTCTGTCTGTAAATACATATTAGTCTGTCTTCCCCTTTGGCAAAAATTATATGGAAAGCAAAGGCAAAGATGTGCAAGTGGTGCTGGGCTGGTCTTTGCTTAGTTGTACGCTGGAGCAGGGATGCATTCATCCCTCTGGGGAGGGAGATTCATCCCATTTCTGAACATCTTGGAGGATCTGTGGAGAAGCTGAGAGCTATTTAGTGAAACAGCCCCTGTGAGGTGGAGAGGAATGTCAGCCATCATGCCATCAGATTCCTCTTCTGTGCAGTTTTGGGGAATGCAGCAAACATCATTCGCAAGCATGAACTGCATTTTTGGTGTGTGGTCTTTGCTCTTAAGCACAGCAACCGTGGCATCTCTCACTAATTGAGGGGCTACTGATGCCATAGCTAAGCACAGCACTTTCTCCTGAGTGGTGGGGTTCAGTAGGAAAAATGGCAGTCTTGGCTGTGAATACTTGTTCAAGAACATTTGTCACATACTTCAGTCATGAAGTTTCATCAGGGCTGTTCAATTATATTTCTTGAAAAGCAGAATGTCATTTTAGCATAAAAGCGGTGGTAAATTCAGAGTAAGTTGTTGGTAGTGTTAAGACTTGTGAAGTTTTCCAGTAAGTATTCAAGAAGGTAGTTTCAATACCTGTTTGGTGAAATATTATGAAAGGGATTTTTTGGTCCATTTGTACTTGGCACTCTTCAGTTTTGATTAGTAAACTGTTTACATCTGTTGTACACTTACTGTAATTTTGAATGACTATACTGGAACATTTGGAGGTTCCTTATTTGGAATAATTATATTTTTGCTATTGAATTAAGCGAGGTAAATATTTGCATCACTCCCCACTCCTTACCCCAACAAAACAACAGGAAAAGAGTCCAAAGATTTTTTACTCCAACACGGAGATAGAAGTCTGACTGTGCCTTCAGGCTTTCTAGGTAGTAACTCTGGCCTGGCTATGCTGTAGTCCTGTGTCTGTTAAGCTTATTTTTTCACTCGTTTATCTTTCCAAGTTTAAGGTCCTTGCAAGCATTCTAGGTAGGGCAACAAAGCTGCATGGCATGTCACGCTGGGTGCTAGGAGATATTTCTGTGTCGGGAGGCTGGTCTAACTCTGGAGCAGTCTTCCTAGAGAGGTGGTTGATGCTCCATGCCTGTCAGTGTGAAATTGTTTTTTGGACAATGCGCTGAATAACGTCCTTTAACTGTTGGTTATCCCTTAAGTGGTCAGGCAGTTGGCCCTTCCTACTGAACTATTCTATGCTGTTTTACCAACTGCAGTTTCCCAAATAGATGCACAGAAGTCTAAAGCATAATGAGATCAATATTAAGGAGATTCCAAGATGCTCTCAGCATCCCATAGAATCTACTAGGCTATATGAAGTGAGAATTTCCTTCAGATGGTGTAAAAATGGGGTTTGTAGGAGAGTGTTTGGATGCTGATTCTTTCAATGGCCATTGCCTTTTAACATCTCCAAGGTGTTTGCAGTGTTGGAGCTCTTCCCATGAACAGCATTTCTAGCACTGTGTAAACAGGCAGGGTCAGGTAATGAACACAAAGAAGCTACTTCAGATCTAGTTACACAAGATCTGTCCTTGTGAACCTAAGAATGTTGACACTATCAGCAGACATGTCCATTTTGTATTGCAGGAATGTGCGAGTTCAAAGAGGCAGAAAAGTATGATAAGAAAACCTGGCACGAGCAACCAGATTCCGCTGATGCATGAACACAAACACACACCAGCTCACAGATACACATATATTCTGAGGCAAAAATGAAATGGCTTCTTGGCAGATCTTATTCACACTTAAGTGGCTAATTGCCCAACTTGACACTAATACTGTCAGCATTACAGTGATAATATTTTTTTAAAGGGTGAACAATTCTTCAGCAACGTCTCCGGTATCCTTCATATGAATGTCCTTTTCTGTTAGAGCAAGCATGAAAATTTAGCCATTTTTTTAAGATCAACATATATTGCTGATCATTGCAAGGAAAATGCATGTATTTGAGGGCTTCTTTATATGCCTGCAGTAAGTACAGAAGACAGTATTTATGTTAAGACAAAAATTCCATATACCTGTTTCTGTTTTCATGGGATCCATTTTCAAAACTTTGAAGAGATCTAAGAACATTCCAACATGACTATTCTGTATCTTAGAGATTTGAATAGAAAACCTTAAGTGTTTCCATTTTGTCCTTCCTGTTGGATCACAGTGGCGTGACCAGCTGATGATGGCTTAAGGGATCAGCTTGTAGAAATTTATCGTTCGGGGACAGAATAGCTCTGGGGGATTAGTAATTGGATACAAATCCTGTCACCTTCTGACTATCTGTTCACATACTGCTCATCTTGATACTGACCACAGGTTGTTTCTGTCTGGTGATTTTCTGATAGGTCCTTTTTAAAAACTTTATTTTTCTTACTCCAGTAAATGACACCATCAGAAATGGCACTGATGTTTGTTGTCACATTGGAAAAAATCACAATCGAAAGGGCATGGAAAATGAACTTCAAATAATAGCTACTAAAATGAAAATTGGTGGAAGATAGAGGGATATTAAGAATTACAGACCAGTGAACTGTGAGTACTGCATAAATTGAAGTTGTGTGTTAGAATATAACTATAAAACACAGTCATAATGCCAGTGCAACACAGCGTTGTAAAGGAAAAATATTTCCAAATACTTATGCGTGCGTGTTGCCTGCTTCATATGAGACAGTGAGTAAAAGTGAAGCTTGTTTGGGCGCCCATGCATCCTTTAACAAATTCCATTATAACTGGTGAATATGTACCTTGGTAACTGTAGCTTTAGAGGTAGAGTTTTACCATGGGTTAGAAGGTGATACTAGATAAACTTGTAAAGTGAATTAACTGCCATATCACAAAGCATGCAATTGGCACAGTGTAGCTGACACAGTACTATTTAAAGGAACAAAAGAACAAACAAACAAAAAGCTCAGGTATTATTTAATTGCCATCATAATTATGAGATCGTTCTGGTGAAACCATAGATCATTCCAGTGAGACAGCTTGTCTGTTGTATAATGTCCTACCCTGGACTGATCAAGCTGCATCTTGATATTCTATTTTTTAAAGTATAAAATGAAATCTACAAATGATACTTTTGGCACATAACATCAGCGAGTCATAGCAAGGGAATTCTTTTTTTTTTTTCCATATTGACAAAGGATATCAGTTCATCAATATATAAATAGGTCACTATGCTTAAGAAGTTCTCTTGTTGAACTATCAATTGTATTGGTAGAGAAATGAATTTCATTTATATAACAGGAATTTTGATGTACTTTTGTCCCTTGGTATGCCAGTTTCTGTCTCCTCAGGTTCCCCTGAATACTCTACAGGAGGTTCTCAGCAGAATGGAAACCCTTGTTGAAAGATTATTGCTTCTTCCTGGCTCTCTAACTGCTGTTTAGGTCACACTTAAAAAGTGATACTAAAGAAGGGCTTGTGCAAGTGAAGTCTCTGAAATGTAGGATGATGTCTATTCTTAGCAACATCTTCAGGGTTCCACCTGTCTCAGGGACCTTTATTATAGGAAGTGCAGAGCATCCTCCTCATCAGAGGTTTTCAGCACTTGTCTTAATATTATTTCAAAATCTGTTTTTATGGAAAATTTGAAAACATTTCAATAAAATTAAAACATAACCAAAAACCCCGAAAGTTCTTAATGAATCCTGGGAACTGATATATATTGATAATTGTGTCTACACAAAAAAAAGAAAAGGCAGTTGCTTTTTTTTAGGTGGAATTTTTAAATGAAACTAAATGAAGTTTAATGGCTTATAACATTGCATGAATTTGTCAAAACTGATCAGCTGGATTGCTACACAATGAATACTGAAAATGTTCTGGTTTTTAGGCTTATAATAGCCTACAGCCATTCAAAAGTCAAAATGTTATTTGATGATTTCAGAATGTTAATGAAATTATTATTAATAGCACATATATTAATCTTAATGGTATATGTAAATATGGGCAAATATAAAGCTCTGTTGTCACCAGAAGGATTTTTCTACTGCTGAAAGTAAACCTGGGGTAAAATTTCATTGATCGAGCATAAAGCAGTCTATATGAAATAAATCAATAAGAAAATTTCTGATGAAGTTTAAAAATGTTCACAGGCACATAGGGTTTGGAGTGCTCGCCAATATAAGCATTTTTGAAAAGGAAAGGACAATCACACTTAGTTTTTAATCGGTAGAATATAATGTCAGACAATGTAGAAGGCTTTGCTTTGTTGTTGTCTTGATTCGTTATATTATCATATCCAATAAATGTGTTTGTGTGTTTTTTGGGGGGAGGAGGGTGACTAACATATATCATTTTCCACTGGGGATTTGTCTTGTTTTTTGTTTCTGTGCTTTCTTTAAGTTAAAATGATCCTTCCCTTTTAAAATACATGCATTTATTTTTCCAAATTTGACACTGTTAATGAAGCTGCAGTGTGCTTTTCACTGTTGCTTTCTTTAACTAAGGATGTATATTTTTAGGAATGCAGCGAGTTTATGTCTACAGCATGTAGAAATTTCTTATCTGTAGTTATATGTAGCAAGCAGATTGGTGTATTTTTTACTTTCATATCCATCTTTGAAAAGCTAGATTTTGCTAGTATGACATGATCTCTGTATTGCGACGTGAAAAAGAGAGAAAGAACTTTATTATATAGGAGAATTTCATGGCATTTTACCTGTTGAGGGCCCTGTAGAGCCAGAAGTGTAGTACAGTGACTTGACTAAGTGACAGACAGTAGCAGCCATAGTGTCACTGTGTATTATCACCTCGTGCTAGCTGGAAGCACTCCCTGAAGCCGATCTAGGTTGTATAGTCCTAGATGAGGTCTTCATGGGTGCTGACCATAAAAAGTTCATCAAAGTAATGAGGCGAGGCGAGAGCTTGGCGCTCATGGGCAGAGCTCAGCACCAAGGAGTGTGAACTGGCTCCAGCTGTGACAATAAAACAGCAGGTGGCTGCTGTCATTAGGGGTGGCAGATGAGGCAGGGGACTAACATTCAGCCCACAAAACTCTCATTTGTTAGCCATCGCCACTGTACCATGCAAAATAGCTTCCATCTCAGTCAATTTTACTTCGCAAAATATTACACAGTCGCCATAAGAAAATTAGAGCCTTGGGTTTACAGGTTCCTTGGATCTTATTATGAGAAAACTCTGCGCTTGCAGGCTAGGTGGAAAATTGGACTTTTTTCTCCCCTGAACAGTTACAGGATCTTTACAGTAATTTTATAATATGGCTTTTTCACCCAGGCATGTGTTTATTGGTTAATATTTTGGCCTGTTTTATTCATAGTGCTTTATAAAATCAATCCCATCCGTCCATTTGTTTATGTGTTGCATGTAACGCTGCCTGCTGTTCAGTGCTTCAAAAGTTGCATGCTGATCAAACTAATCCTGTTTCTGGGTCTGCCCAGGTACTGACATTTCATGCCATGAGTTTGTGGCCTTGGCCATTCTGAGAAAGCATAAAGGATCGTAACCCCTTGATTTTGTTTGCCTATTTTAGTTTAAAACAAATGAGAAAGCATTCTGTATGTATTTAATTTTTCAAAGATCATTTATACTGCCTAGGATATGAGGCCATCTGTGGCTGAAAACCCTCTAGCTGTGGTTTCCACACTTGCATCAGTTGTAAAAATATTTTTTAAATTTCTCTGCTTGGACAAGAATACAAGATAGGCCTATAGGATTGTATGATCTTTTCCATTATTTTTTAAGTCATCAAATGTTTCTTTACGCTTAGTGTTGAGTGTTGATGTGCTTTGTCCATAACAACTGCTCACTGTTTTGCTACTGTTTGTAAGAAGAAAAACAAACAACGACCTGTTATCCAAATAATTTACACCAATCTGTGTAAAGTTGATTACCTTAAACTTAATTCCTTTAAATCTCAAGAAATAGCTTACAAGGAATGATTGCTCATTTGCTAGTTATTTTTTCTTCAGTCAGTTGTTACAGAGTTTAGAGAGGAAAAAATGTGTTGAAATAGGAGAAAGGAATCTAAACAAGTAGCAAAAGGGACTCTGTCAGCTTCTAGCCACCAGTATGTTCAAGTGAGAAGATACAGGCCATTTCTTCAAATGTTTCCTCAAATTTCTTAATTTGTTTAAGAAGACTCAGAAGTATTTCACATCAGGGAAATTTTTAAAAGATAGTTTTCTCTTCTTTTGAGTTGAGCAGTCCAATGCCAACAGTCAAAATATGACGAGAGCATGCAATTGCCCAGCATCTTAGGCTTTGTTTACCTGCCAGCACAAAAATGAGAATGAATAGGCCTTGCTCAGTTTCCTGAAAAGTCCCAAATTCATGTTATATGGGGATGAAGAAGCACGGATATTAAATAGCCCAGATTTTACTTATATCTTCATATTTACATGATGGTTTCTAAGGCTGATGTTAATGATGTTAATTTCATGAAAATTGAGGTATTTCATAATAGAATAAAATGGAATACTACTACTACTATGCTGCCTGGTTTCCCTCCTGTGGAAAGCTGGTGGAAAGTGGACGTGTGGGATCCCATCATTCCATACTAGCACTTAAAGCTAAGGCTTTATGGTTATGATGACAGCAAGGATCAGAAAAGGAAGAGCCCTTTAGTGGAAGCATCATTTCAGACAGACAGACAGTAATTTTACTGTTAAGGATACACGTTTTATGTCTCTTCATGTAAGTCTCTTTATAGGACCAGGTTTTCACTTTGTATATGAAACTAGAGTCCTGTAATTTATCCTTGTAGTAACGTATCTCAAAGTTTTGGCTGACAAAACTGAGAATTCTGGTTGTTGCGCTTTTTCAGGCAATCTAATAATTCTCCTTTCTCTTTTAAATAACATACTGTAACATTTTGTTTTCAGCAAAACTTATTTGTCCTTCAAGTGTTTGTTTGTCTGTATATATATAAGTAGGTTCTTGAGATCAAAGGTATTTTTTTCTTAATACCATTGGGCACATACATAGATCCATCTTTCTCGTACTTGATTAACTTTGACCATTTCTGGCCACAGATCTTTACTACTGGCTGAGACTGGTGTATTCTTTGCCAGGGAACATCTTCTGCTGTGTCACAGATATCATCTTTATGACTGTACTGATTTGTCTGATATATACTCCTTTGTTTTTCCTGAAACTGATAATAGTTTTCATAGCTAATGTGTGCAGCATCTACACTAGACTGTAAGAATATGTCTTTTGGTGCAAAACACGCTTCTATATTTAGTGCTTTTTTAATTGTCTTTAATGTTTCAGTAAGAATTTGATCTCAGGTCTCAGGTGCATACTCTGTTAATCCTGCAGAAAGCCTTCAGCAGTTACTTGGAATTTCAGAGTTTTGAGTAAGCTTCTTCCTTTACCCAGCTCTTCCCTTGCAGTTTCAGAAGAGGCAGCTTTCAGCTGTTTACAGAAAAGTTACTTTTTTTTTTTCTGAGCCTGGGCAGAAGGATAGCTTGTTTGGTCCCTTCTTTGAAACTTGCTAGAATCAAATCCCTCAGCCTCTGAGGTGATAGACCAAGGCTGTTTCAGTACTGGTCACCTGGCTTTCCACTTCTTTGTCTGAAGTGACTCCAGCAGATCAAAGGCAAACCCAGGCAACACCAGACTTAGCTCTTGGCAGCTTTAGAGGCTTGTGATTTTCCTACTGCGTCTGTGGCTGAGGTGGTGAGAGATGTTACCACTTGCTTATAAGACAAGTGGAGTCACAGCCCTGAAGTCACCTGGAGTTCTCATTTGGAGAGGCATCCACGCTGCTGGTTCCATGTTCAGTGTTATCATTTGAAAATGTTCTGTGGTGCTTATAGAGTGCATACAAGTCCTTCTGGTCTGCATATTGTGGTTTCCTCTAACAGTCAGTGCTGCTTTCTTCAGCCAGCTTCCTCCCTCTTCACTGGTAGGAGGAGAAAGTTGTTACAAATCCCAGCTTCTGGGGGATTGGAGCTGGCTAACCTTCTTTTTTTCCTAGTCAGGAACCAGTCTGTTCTGATTTGTCTAAGTTTTTGTAGTGATTTATGCTCATGAATGATACTTCCGATTATTAGAGATTAAGTACCGCTGTTTTCATTTTACGCTTGTTATGCAGTTTTGATGCAGTTGCAGCTACCTTTTTGAGCAGATAATTTGAAATATTTTGCTTTCTACCTTAATCTGGTCTTCTGGAAGGTCAGGTGGAAGGCAAGAGGGACATGTTTTACAGTTGGATTTAATTCTCAGGAATAAAAAAAAAAAAATCAACCAGCACTTTCTCTTCAGTGTTAGACAAAGACCTAGGGCAAATTTCTCACTATTGTCACAGACCAAATAGGCCGTGGTCTCTTAGGTTTAGTTGCTATCTGTCCCCAGCAGACTTTTCAAATTTTGGGTAAATTGTCAATGAAGATAGCTTATGGCTTCTGACTGCTTGTGAATTCTGAGCAATTCAATCATCAGACAGCGACCAATTCTTTTCCTTGTGCCCTGCAACTTTACAAAAGGCCACAGGTGCTATATCTCCTGAACTGATTGAGTTAGGTATGGTGGCCCTATTGCAGGAGACCCTATGCATTTTCCAGCTTGAAGTCAACTGTCTTCACATATCTTCTGATTTCCTTTGAAGTTAGGCAAGAACATACTCTTTTGATGGCAAAGATATTACTCTTAAGATAGCTCTTCCTGTAGAAACTCTGCTTAAACCTGGTAACTCCACCTGCAGTGCAACTTCTAAGGACTAAGGAAGAAAACAGAGCATCTAAGGGGACTTTTTGTTCAGGAAGAACAAAAGATTCAAAAAAAGATTCAAAAAAACAAAAATGTGAGTATTTGTTTGTCTCTATAAATTTATAAGTTGAACTCATTGAAACATCCTTATTATGTGGCATTTTTAGAGGATGGTTGTTGCATTTTAAACATACACAGTATTTGCTCCTTAAAATCCCTAAGAAGTAGAAACCGAGGGCAGAAGACAAGACATTTCCAGAACAACTCTCAGGACATTGAGAGATGTGGTTCACTGTTCATCTTTTGTAATAGTTTGAATATACTTGGAATAATTTACTAGTTCAAATGTTAGTCTGTTCATCCTACTGTGTTTCTATACCTACTGACTGGGTCAGGTTTCCTTTCTCCTCGTGCTCTCCTTTTCACTTGCACTCTAACTGACATTGGCCTTCCATGCTTCCACTGTTCTTCTAAATGCTGTCCTGTGTGACCAGGCTTCTTGAAGCCAAGTGTCCTAACATCCACATAGAACTAACTATGCTTTTGTAGCATTTCCCTGGTATTGCTGTCTGAGACACCAGGAGTTAAAATTGGCAGTACGTGGCAGGTGTTTTTGGAAATTCCCACATTGCTCCTCCCAGCATCTCAAAATTAAATGCAAAAGGAAGCAGTCAGTTCTCAAATGCCACCACTTTCATAACTTCATAATTTGCTATTTTGAAAATTACCGATTTTGGCAATCACTGTTCTATTGATAGGGAGAACTGATTTGATAGCCTGTCTTTCTGAGACAAAGTTGAGAGGTCCATTCTCTCCTGCTGAAGCCTTAAATTTACTAGGGACATAAAGAAGCCATCAGTTGGAGATGTCACACTGGTGATCTGAGAGCAACATGCTTACAGGCTTTGAAAAACACAATGTACACATCAGTCTACTGAAATAAAGGAAAAAAAAGCAAACACGTGCCAGCCTTTTAGAGTTGACACTTGTAGGCAGTGACAGGCAACATCATTTCCGTTCTTTATCCTGAAGCAGATCAGTCTGAAGTCTCTTTCCAGATGCAAGATGATGATAGGTGGAACTGATGTCTCCGGCATCAAATTGTGTCAGTGCTTAGAGGTGAAGTACTGAGCATGCTAGGAAATGGATCGTGGATGAGGATACAGAACAATGCCTGAAGAGAGGAAGGAAGTGGGAAAGGAAGGGAGCTGTTATGGAAATGCTGGATGTATGTATTGAAAGAAAAGAGAGAAAAAGGGCAATTTCTCAGTGGCAAAATTGTTAGGTGCCCTTTTGTACATAGCTGAAAATCTTGATGTATGTTGAAAGCATTCCCAGGGGTTTATTTATGATAACAAGTATGTTCTCTGGTATTGTTATGTTTCTGGATGTTGATGGTAATTGATTTTAGATGCAAGCCACTCTAAACACTAAGCCTAAGGTGTCATTTCAGAGCTCACAGAAGAGTCTGTGCTCTGGTAAACTGAGAGGCTGATAGCTGACTACAGAAAGCATTGTGGTTTTTGTTTTTCTTTTAATGCTCTGTGCAGCTGTTAGATTACCAAACACCTGGTAGAGGTGACAGTTACAGATGTTTGATAACCAATGAAAATTAATAGAACATGTGATTCTTCTAGCTTAGAAGTGATTTGGTAAGGTGTGTTTAGAAATGTAATTACATAGTACTGTTGTCTACCATTATCACTTAACATTCATTAACTCCTCTGAATATCGAAACAAACATTTCTTGTAGCGGTACTTATTTTCTCATATATTTGTAACGTGATTACCTGACAAAGTGAACACCTTTTGACTTCAAAGTTTTTGCCTCTGTTTCAGCTATTTTTAGTCTGCTCATTAAGCAAACAAAATAAGCACAGAGCCATTTTGTTTACTTACAGAGATCAGTTTAGAAATATTACACATAACAAGCAAAATTTTATTTATTTTAGTTTTTACTACCTTATCACCAATTTGACTCCATAACAGAATTGTGGATATTTAGATGGACAGTAGGTCAATTTAACTTCAGTAGGAAAGTTCAGGTTTAAAACAAAGCTAAAATACTTTTATTACGTTTTATTTTGCTTGAGAAGAATACCCAGCTGCATATTGTTCAAGTAGATTGTTATTTTTAGTAATGGTGCATGAACAACTTCAGCTTCATTTCTAAACATGGGTGTTTGGGGAGAATTAAAAGGTATGCAGTTCCTAAAATTGATTGCTATTTTTTGTTTGTTTGTTTGTCTGACTGGTTTCACTGCTCATTAATTTTTAGTTTATTTGTATGTGATATTTACTGTGAATTTTGGAGCCCTTAATTCCTGATGTTTGGACAGGGGATGTTGAGGGGACACAGGTGCTTGAACCTCTCCACTGTTCATTGGAGATTGCTTGGGGTGCTTTTGGTGTTAAAAAAAAAAAAGAAAGAGATAAATAAAGCAGTGATATTAAGCATGAATCTGTGGCTAACTTACACGAAACCCTTTCTGATTCATTTAGAAAATAAGTGACTTCAGGTGAGGCACACAATTAATGAATAAGTGAGTTCCCTCAAGAGAGAGAGAAAATAACGTAGACACTACCAGTGGTTTTTACTTTTTGCCATAGTCCTTGCAATGACAGACTAATTTCTGTCCTGAGTGGTTTATATTATGTACATCTCTTGAAAGAGGGTTGGTGAGAGAACTTGATAACTTTGGATGACAAGATATTTCTGGGTCAGTTTGAGTGGAGCAGAAGTGGATGTTTCCTGTTTAGTTTTGTTTTGTTTTCTCTTCTTTTGTACCCAGCTCTTTTATGCCAAACTACATAAAAGGAGGTAATTATGCCTACTGCTAGTAATTTATGGCCATGTGACTAATAATTCTTTCACGTCTTGAAGGACGCAGATCGGTGACAGAAAGCAACAAGAATATGTTGAGGGATTTTTTCTCTCTTCTGGATGATGGATGCAGGAATATGCAGGAACAATACAGCCGATTGATTGATAGTGCACAATTCATCCATAATGATCTGTCTGATATAGCAGTAAATTATTCGTGAGATTGATGCAGGTCATTGAACAGCACATTGACAATCCTGTTGTCTGTCATCCTGTTCAGAGCAAGTTAGGAAGAGTAGCTGCTGTGATACTCAAGTCTGCATTGGGTGCAAGCTGTGTACAGGTGTTCCACTAATGCAATAAAACAAATTGTTGTCTTTTCTCATTTTTTTTTTCTCTTCCTTAAGACCTGAGAATCTTGACTTCATTGTTTGTTCATTTCATTGAGATGTTTATGAAAAGGTTGCAATCTTTTGCACTGACAATTGCATGTTCCCCTAAAACTCGTTTTTGAAAGTGTTGGTTTTTGAACTTCATCGGCGCTACATCTCCATGGAAAAGTTACTACAAAATTGTTGCATAGAAAAGTGTAAAACCCCCCCCTCCCCCCAACTTTCAAACATAAAGTAGAAAGGCTAATAATTCTCAGAAATGTAAAACTTATGCTTGAGTCATTAGGTACTATGAATTGCCATAGTCTGCCATGGTGCTCCAGTTCTTGTCAGTGTTGGCAACATTGTCCTCGTTTGCCTCTTCTTTCTCTTTCACTAGAAAAAGTTTCCATTTTCCAGTCTGCCAAGTTGTTTGCACATAAGATGGGGAGGAAGGAGCCACATATGCTAGATATATTTGTTTTACTTTTCAGTTTAATCACTAGTGTTAGTGAGGGTGGAGCATAGAATAGCCATCCCCTTCTTTAATATGTGAGGTTAGCGGGAAATGTAAGCCAGTGCATCACAGCACTCTCAGTATTGCAGCCTGAGTGATTGCACGTGACTTTTTAACCTTCTGAAATGCTATTGATTTATTTTATTTTTTTTTTAACTTAAGAAGAACAATCATAATTGTGAGTTGGAAGTAAAAAGACCTGCCTCATTTGACTGCTAAGTGAGTCAGCAGGAAATCCCAGCTTTCCTATGCAGGATTCTAGGACTTGACGTCCTGTCACTGAGGGCATGAAGTTTTTCAGATATTTGGATGTTTTCCACACTAGACTTCGTCCTGCCAGATATTTAGTCGAACCTGACATCCTGTCACAAAGGACATGAAGCCTTTCAGACTACTGGATATCTTCCACACCAGACTCAGCCCTGCCAGATACTTTCTTTTAAATTGAGTCCCTTGCGCACAGTCATGCAAGAGAGTTATCAGCATCCCAGTCTGGACCTTTCAGAATCAGCAAACATCCACGAATGATGGACTTGATGAAATTCCCAGGAATTTAAACTTTTGATGCATGGAAAAAAAGATTACTTGTATATAGAAAACTACTGCTCTGTGTACAGTTCTGTGCTTTCCTTTCTTTTATTTAATTACGACATTTTAAAAACTTAGCTTTGAGTTCTTATAGGCTGTTACGTGTTGTTAGACTAAGTGCTGATTTGAGTATATGAAGTTCTACTTTTATATGTAGAACTTGCACAAATCATTAATGACACATACAAGTTTTATTGAACATGCTGAAATTCACGTGACTCATGTTTTTCCTTCAGAAATTGAACTGTTTCTTTCTTTTCGTAATTGATACCTCTGCTGGCAGGATTCCGTGTGGACTACTCATTCAACTACAGACACTTGAGGTTTACACCGTATTTCAAGACACTGTAAAGAACAAGAGTACTTCAGTCATTGAATATGTACTACCTGCCTCCGTGTTACTGTTTAGTTGCCTAAGCATACTGTCCTTTTTCTTGTCATGATCCATGCAGATTGCTTTGATTTTCTGGTTTCTGGCCTCAGATTAATATACTGAGACAGAAATTCAAGCACGGATTATGAAAAACAAAAGGTGGTGCAGACCAGATAATATATTACTTTCTTATATTCTGTGGGTGCATAGAAGCTTGAGAGATCCTTCTTTTATTATTATTAAAAAAAAAAAAAAAAAAAAACAGAAAAAAAAAAAGATTTGGAGGAGCTTTACTGAAACATCTTACATACTCAGGGCCTGTACCCATCATAGCTTACTTGTATTGTCAGAGTTAAATTCCAGTTCTGGACTGTTTTGAGTAGTTGTAAAGGATATTGAGGATGTGAATAAAGGATGGATAATCATTGTTCTCCTGGACTTTTCTGCCATCACTGAACATTGTTATCTGAAAGGTAAATTCAATTGAGAAGTAATTTAAAATTGGTCTTCAGCTGCTGTGTAACTAGTTTGTAGAGTCCCACAATGGTAAATTCTGGTCTTCTCCAGTAGTTAGGCTACATGATGGCTGGTTTGTTGATGTGGAGACCAGTGACTTTCTGAAAGAGATAAGATGTAGTTCCTTCCTTGAAATGAGGCCAAGGCTGAGCAGTAAATGCTAATGAAACAATGGACTATCACAGATTTCATGTCTTTTTGGTCCAGAATGTTTGTTTTGATTTGTGTTTGTTTTCTTTAACTTGACTTTCCACTAACTGAGCAATGTACATATTAAAAAGACTTTTATAGATTCAAGCCATAATAAAACCTAGAATCTTTTGCCTTCTCAAAAAAGATACTTCACAGCAAACAATTCTCTCCCTGTGGAGAAAATGAGAGAACAATATGTGACAGATTATTCATTTTCCTTGGGTACTGTGATTATAAACAGCATACATGCTGAAGAACTTGTATTACAGTAGAATGAAAAGTAGAAGTCAAAATTGTCCAATATGTTTCTTTAGTCCCTGAATTAGAATTTTCTTTGTTTCTTTTGTACATTAAAATATGCTTTTATAACTTGAAGACAAGTCTTTAGAGGCTCCTAAATCAGTTACAGGCTTTCTCAGAGTGAGTCCAAGTGCTGTTTGAAGAGTGCCATGGAATATGAGTGGACACATTCCTGCAAAGCCACAACTCTTCCAAACTGAAAGCAGAATATTCTGCAAACTTATTTTGGGAAAGGTGCTTGTATATTTATGATTGAAAGTTATTTTTATTTATAGTTTCAGTGTTAAAAAAGATTGTCCATAGGGAGTTTGGATGCTATTCGAAAGCTCTGTGTCATTTTTCATTTTGTTTCTAATTTGTCCTGGATTTTGAACATAGAGTGCATGTGTTAGGGAATGTTGCTAGTTTGGAGCCAGAGTAGTTGAAAATCGCTAACAAAGTTAAAAAAAAATAAACAAAAACAAATAACAGGAAAAACAGCAAACCAAACAGCAACGACTACTACTAGAACAACAAAACCACAAAAGAACAAAAAAACTCATTAGTTGAGTACAAGCAAAGTCCTTCCTGCTCATCTTTCCCAGTGCAAGGAGAGATTGCTGGGAGCCGTTGTCTGTACACATACAGGCAGCTTTAATTGGCCAAGTCTTGGATGTATAGGGTGGACATTTCTGTCCACAGAGACCTGAACTTTAGGAAAGTAGTGCAGCTGTGACTGCCCACCTTCATATGGGTCGGAAATTAGTATGGTTGGATCAGATTTTGTAAAAACGATTCCATGGTTTGCATGGATTGGAAACAGAAGGAGTATGGCAACTTCAGATTTTTCCTACTCCTTAATGTCTTTCTTGAAATCAGTTAATTCAGTTAATTGATAACATTTGAACATTTCTGTTTCTACTGGAGAAAAGAGAAACAAAACTCACAGAAGCCTGAGTCGGTGCTTATTGCAAGCTTGTAAAAAATTTCACTTGATTTGAAAAAATATTTCAGTAACATATTTGAAAGCATTCACTCCTTCAGTCCCTATTTGTGTGAGACAGGCTTCCCTTAACATTCATTTGAAAAGACCAAGGCTAAGCCATGTCAACTATCAATTCTGGCAGTCTTAGGAGTAACTTGTTTACCTCAGCAGAGTTGTGTTGGTTGTTGGAGGAGAGAAAAGCAATATTTTTCAATTTCTTAAAACAGTAATTGCTTGGAAACATGAAATTACTGAATATGCTGAAAACACTTTGTGTTTTCACTACCACAGCTCCCTTAAAATTTCCTGCAGTACTGGTAAATATAAACAAGTGGTTTTCACACCTGACTTTTTATTGTGTTGTCCTCAAGTTCAGCATCTCAGGCAAGCCCTTTAGCCTTCCTTTTTCTTCTAAGGAAGAAATACTTTTTGGAACTAAGGGCTGAATTTTTCTTAGTAAAAAGTCTGTATTCAGTGCTCAAACAACTTTACATTTAGTTTCAAAGCCTGAATCTGCAGCGCGGAGGACTGTTCTTGAGGTGTGCTGAGCACAGAGACAGGCTGTGCTTTTAAGTGCAAGTCTTCAGGCATTATGTTAAAAAGCTTAAGCTGCTAGTAGGTGCTGAGACTTTTATTGAGTCAGTCTTCATTTTATTTGTATTGTACAACAGCAGCGAAATGGTTGCTCTGTACCAAGCATCTAAGGGGAGATTAATTGCTTCAAATTATTAACAAGGCCTTTGTCTTTGATTTTCCAGGAAGGTATTTCTGTCTGTACCCCCTGCAGAGCTGCAATGCAAGAAAGTGTTTGGCTTTTGTTCAGAAGCTTCAAGTACACAGATTCTGTAGTGGAAAAAAGCATCCCTAGAAATACTGTGTAGCTGTACTGTGTAGCTGGTTGGCGTCTCTGCCCTCCAAGTTTTGTAAGGACACTGTCATGTAGGCAGCATCAAAGTGCCTTTGCAGCTTGAATTGCACATTATGCTTTCACAGTAATTTCTTTCTCTCTCTCTCTCGTTTTTTTTTTTTTTTTTGAAGAGAAGGGGAGTTTGTAACAGAAAGTGGAAATATTACTAAATTAAGATCTGTTAGGTACATTTCACAGCTGTGAAGAAATTGTTATTGTTTCTGCTGTAAAGAAAGAAAGCAGTACGTTTGGAATGCCTTGTGCTGTTATTAGAACACATGATTTTACTTTGTTACAATAATTTTCCTTATATACAGTGATTCCAATTGCACTTGCATAGCAATAATGTTCGCAGTGTGATAGATTACCCATGGTTGTAGTGACTGATGCATTGTGTAGTGGAAAGTAGTTAAGGCATTTCTTATGTCTTTTTATAAAAATTGTGAAGTCGCTGTCATTTAAATAAGACAAAATCATATTCTTACACCCTAAAGGATGCACGAGAGATTTTCTGTAGAAATGTGGAAGTGCTGAAAGTAGATCAGACATGCAGAAGCTACATTGTCATATTTGTAAAGGAAAACTACTCCTTCTTGGCTTTTGTGGCTAATACGTGCCATAGCGCTACAGTATTTTTTACGGTCCTTCCATTGTCCATTACTGCAAACACGTCCAGATGAATTCAGCGCTTAATGTTAAAAATCTTATAACATGCCAGTTTGATTTGTAGCCCTTCATATCATGGAATGCTAATTAAAATCATATTTTTGCATATGTCATGCCTTTCATGTACATATGCAAATAGAGTCTATTGCCTTTCAGCTATTTGTAATTAACTTTATGAAGGACAGCTGTAATACATAATTAACAAAAATGTTTGCAAGCCCTTTTCACACTGAAAGTTACAGTAGTACAATTTTTGCTTATCAAGAGGACTGTTTTAGTTTGGAGCTTCAGTCTGACATCTAAATTGTTTGAAGCAGTCAAATGACATAATTAAATTGATGTTCAGGTCTTATCAACAGCAAAATGGTACTCTGTAGGCTCCTATCTGTTTCGTTACGTATATCACTAAAATTCAGTTAAATTGTTTGTGTTCTGTTTGGTGTAAACACAGTGCCAGGTAGTGTAAATCTTGTTGATGCCTTAAACAATATCTTGCCAGATTCAAGAATACTCTTAAAATGCAATTGCGAACGTGTGCTTCACCTTTTCCCTTCCCTTTTTTCACAAGGCTATAAAATAACTAAGACTATTAATTTGTTTCCGTGTATATCTCTTTAAATAATTAATACAATGAAGTTTGACCAGACATAAGCAGCGATTAAAGCATCTGATCTTGCTGTATTCTTTTTATTACTCTCATTAAAAAAAATGGAACTCATATGAAGAAAGGTTACAGAATGTGTCCATTAAACTTAAATAAATTCAAAGGTGTAACTGAGACCATATCTGTTCATAATATGAGACAATGCAATTTAGGCAAAGTTGGCTGTTCTCACAATAGTACATGAGGTCTTCTAATTTACAGTAGAAAGCAGAAGCAATTTTTCTATTCTTTGACCGGTGATGTTTGGTTGTGATTGATTATTTGTAATGAAAATACCCAAGTAACTTCAATCTGTTGAAAATTTGTCACTACAGAGTGGACTCCCAAGTTTAGAACATAGTCTGTCCAAATTATTGTTTTAATTTCAACATTAGTAAAATATGCTCAAGTTCGTGCTCAAAACTGAAGAAGTCTGTATTAAAAAAAATAATAATGAAATACTAAAAAAGCTAATCTTGTTTTTCTGTTTGTTCAATAGGGTAGCGTTTGTGATGAAGAAGCATTTGAATACTCATCTACTGGGCAAGCATGGAGTTGGCACACCCAAAGAAAGGTAAGTCACTTTGCGTTTTTGTCTTAATTTTTCTTTGTGTAGTTTGTCTTGCTTGGGGTATTTAGCTTGCCCAAAATGATGTCAGCTGGACTTTTAGCTCAACTATTACTACATGCTTAACATGCTTAAGTACACTAGTGTGGTTCTTACGACGTGTCTGTAGGATTCAGTAAAAAAGTTATCCTAGAAAGCAATTCTATGCAAAATGCATACGATAGGCAACTTTTGGAGCTAATTTTCAGTGGGTGATATTATTTCCTCAAAATTTCCATAGTAATATCCCTCCGTCCAAGTACAATAATCAAATATTTTTCACTTTTCATCTTCCTGGCCTTGCTGCTCATAGATTCAGAAAAAGGCTTTCTTAGATTAGTGTTGATTACTGAGGTCAAAGCCACAAAATGTTTTCACAGAATCACAGAACTGCAGGGGCTGGAAGGGACCTCTAGAGATCTCCTAATCCAACGCCCTGCGAAAGCAGCTCCCTAGTTTTCTCACTGGTCTTTGGCAGAAACAGGCATCTAGTGTTTTGGCTGAGAAAAAAAAAAATCAGTTTGTTTTTCAGATTTCTATTGAGTTACTTAGATGCAGCCTTTATTTTTTTGCTATGGCTCGTAAAGTAACCTTGTTTTGCAATTTTAACTGCACAGTGTTTGCAGATAAGCAGAACTTCCCTCAGATTTACTGGCCACATTGTGTCATAGGTCTTGTGTTTCTCTTGAATTCTGGCAGCAGCTTGAAACTTGACAGTTTTTTGTATGGCCAAAAGATTGCATATTCCCTTTCAGTATGGGTAAATGAATGTATCCTACCTACAGGGTTCAATACTAGGTGCTTGATTATGCTTCAAATAGTATCACGTTGTAACTCATTCTTCCAGTGTAAGCTTTTACTAAGAAAGAATATTTCCAGTTTATAATACTAAAGAAGGTGAAGTTAAATGGTAGCTATGAACTGTAGGAGATCATTGCAAAATACTTTCTGGGTCATGATCATTTTCTTTTAAAGACACTGGAAATGAGAGTTGGTGAGGGCCTGCCTTTCCTCACAAATTCATCACTGAGTGAACAAAAAGCAGTCTTACATTAACACATTGTATATGCCTTTTGTTTGTCTAAGTACAGTTTTAAGCTGTTTAAACTCTGCTTGTATTCTTCAGGAGATTGCCTCTCCAAAATGCTTAACCAGAATTTTCCTAAAACATGTTTATGTAGAGTTTTGAGATATTGTTTTTCTTTTAAAATGTAGAATACTACATCGGAACAATTACAGTTTGATCAAATCAGATATTATATTGAAGCTTATGCTGGTTATGGTTATGGTTTTGTTATGGCACAACAAAATGTTTTCCTGTGATGGAATATTTTGGTACTGGCAACATTCAGTATGTTCTTTTGCAAGGAATGCTTGCTATGTAATCATCATAAATATAACATGGAGAGTATGTCTGTTTTACCACAATGAATATGTGCACGTACATACAATACAATACAATACAATACATACAATAGATATCACTCATATTTTTGGTGATTGTCACATTGGAATGGGTTCCTAAACAAGCAGGTTGCTGCAACCTAAAGTGCTGATTGCTATCTCCTGTTTGTTTGCTTCTTCTAAAGGCTGCGTGACTGTTTCCCTTTACCCTGTTTCTCCCCATATTCCTCAAAGGCTTTTTGCCTGCCCTGCCAGCGTGGCAACAGAAGGAGGGTTCCTCCCCTGACCCATCCATGCAGTGGCAGGGTCAGAGCCCTGGCAGCCCCAGCTGCCCTGGGAGCAAAGAGCCAAGCTCCATCCTGCAAACCTCTGTGCTCCATCTGCAGCTGTTCCCCTGGGCCAGCATGCAAAAGTGATATCAGTACTTTCTCCATTTGAAATTTCATCATCTGTCTTTTGGTTGTTTCTTATCTGCAATGCCTAAACTACATACACTAAATTTAGGTGTGGCAGAGCTACAGCAGCAGTGTGATTTTATAGGAACGGTCCCTCTCTGGTGATTGTGGATGTTTAAGCCACATGACCTACTGCAGTAAATACCAAACCTCCATTGCTTCCCTTTCCACCTTTCCCTTCCCATAGTGAGAGAGTTTGGTGCCTTTTAATGGCTTTAGAAACCAAAGAAATCCTTCTTCAGCATGTTAAAACATCAATTTGGGTATAAACATATTCTAAATTAAGTTACATAGTTTTCCTACCTATTTAAAACATTAATGCCTTGATTATAATTTTGCAAGCTTGCTATTTTTTAATTTCTCTAGAACAATATAATCAGTTTATTCTTTATGTCTTGAATTTGATTCTGTCCTCTGATATGTTGCATATTATAGCAAATACTAATAGAAGCTAGCTAAATAGGCTGTGACAATTAAATTAATAATGCATTTTATTTGCAAGTGTTTAGTCTTCGTGGTTTGACTGATATATGCAAAGATGGTAATTTATTAAAAGTAAATTCATGTAATTGTAGTACAGAGTTTGATGAACCAAAAAAAGTTGTCAGCATGACTATCATCAAAACCTGAAAATTGAAATAAGTTCAAAAGGGTGCTTGAAAAATATATTTATACACCTTGAGAAATTGATCTCCTTTTTACAAACTTCTCAGGAAAGAATTTTGGATGACAAACACTGACATTTGAGACAGGCAGTAAAAATTAAATCTACAATTTAGTGAAGCAGTGCTGAACTAGTATGACTTACTCTCTAGCTTTCCATTACCGATGACTATTGTTTTTTTTTGTAAACACAAAAGGGAGGTGTTATGGAGGCTGTGGCAGTGCTTTCCTGTACTCATAATGAGATTGCTATATCTTTTGGTTTACAGATTGTGTTGCTTTTTTTGTTTTGTTTTGTGTTAAGATAGTGTGGATTTAAGGGGCAAATTATAGCTTAAAAAATAGCCTTGCTGTAACATATCTGCACCTTGCACCGAAGAAACCAACTGCCTAGTCTATTACGGTCATTACTATTTAATAACTAATTCAAAAGTGGTATGTTTTAACACAAAAATTCCTCTTAGGTATTTTTTTCCTGTTACTGGAACTGTGATACTGATTTACTGTCAACTTGAATGTGTCTCAAAACTGGCATGTTATCTGCTAAGTCCAAGGCCAGTACATATTTGGTACTTCAGTGTCAGTAATCTTCATGGGACCCATAACTATATCTTATTGGTGGGATAAATCTTTGGCTACACCTTTATTGTGTCTTGGAGGCAGTGTGGTTGAAGATGAGGTGAATGCATCCGTAGCATTAATGAAGCCGAGTTCTAATTTCTGTTAGAAATTATGTTAGGTGTAAGCTGGGGCAAAGTAGGACAAACTGAGATGTTTCATTGCTGAGTTTAAAATATGCAAAAACATGAGCAGGAAAATAAAAATGAACTCATGAGTCACTCATCTGTGAGACTGAATTTTACCACTGTTAAGGACAACTCTGGATTTAAGAGTACAAAAATACAGAAATTAATTTACCCTTCAAGACATCTTCTTCAATACAAAACGTGCATTTTTTAGAAAGGAACACTTAGCTTACTAAAATACCTCTGTTTAATTTATACAAATGTGTCACAGAAAGGTCTTAACTAACAGTTGTTTAATTACCTTATTTTCCCTGTGAATTTTAAACAATGAGTTGCCTATGAAATAACTCTGAAAATGAGTAGTCCCTTTGAGTCAAATAGGAGCATTCATATATATATATATATATATAAAGTTACTTAGATAAAAAAAAATACTTGCTGAAATGGAATTTTTGTTCCAGGACATTTTCTTCAAAGACCATTAACAGTATGTTTGTTTTTATAAGGTCATTCTGGCCTATTTTCATGCACTTCAAAAATGGGATACAGTGCTTATATTTTAAATGTGGAAGAACAGCAATTAGTGATAGACAAGGGAAAATTTAACCAGGTCTTGGAGAACAAGGAGAATTTTTTTACAGAAATTGCAACACACTCTGGTTCCATACTCCTTTTGCCAAGAATTTGCCTGTGTTTTCTAAGATCCAGAGATATCATTATGGTTGAGCAATACTATTATTATTATTATTATTGGTGGACTTGTATCTGAGATCTCAAAAGCCATTAACAGGATATTTTGAAAGCTGCCAGTTTCTACAGAAAATGTATCCTTCAGGAAATTAGAAGTTATATTCCTTGGTATAAATGACAGGCATAACTACAGCTGTGATTTTCAATGTACTTGCATAAGCCCATGTGAATTCTGGAATATCAAATGCTACTAACATGTGGTATAGCTATCCTAAAATATAGGAATCTGCTTGGTATGTCATTGGAAGGCATTGCTGATGTCTGAAAGAAAAGTAGCCAGGAAAAATGGATGGGGATTTGATATTCTGTATGGATGTAAAACTAGAAGTGAATGAAGTCTTTCAAGCCAACTTTTCTATTTTTATTGAACTTCTAATTCTTCTCTTGGAACATTTGTGATTGAGTGGAGAATTTTTCTGATAATGAGGTTGTTAATTTCCGTGACAAATGTATGCTAGCATTGTTTCTGGATCTGTGGAAGATCATACAATTAGCTGCTGAATGCTGCAGGCTCTTTGAACAGCAGTCGGTTTCCAAGGATGATTTGTAGTTGCATTGCATTAGCCAAAAAGTGGTCACCCACCAACTTATTCCTTCTCTGTTACAGTCAACTGAAAGTTTGTCTAGTCGTATGCTTCAGATTGCTTCCTCCATTGTGTGTGTCAACCGCATGGGGACAACAGGGTAGAAATTAGGATGGCCATCTCTAAGTCTCTTTTTACCTGGATTTGAAGGCAATTATGCAGAGTAAGTTATGGTACTATAGATTTGGATAGTGTTTTTCTTCATGGCAGT
>JAUPFR010000003.1:55106121-55141121 GCA_036925125.1 Oreortyx pictus
TCACGCAGAGAGTCGTTACCACTTGTGATTTAAGCAGCAGAGTGGTCCAGCCTCAGATGCATTAAATTGGTTTCTTTCTTGCTGTTAATTGAAAAGGGAAAATAGCTCTTCTGATTTTGAAGTCACAGTTAACCATTTATAACTGTGTTTGACTTCATCAGTCATGGACAAAGTCCTGTGACGGACTAATATTATCCTTGTACAACAAGGGAATCCTATATTCCTTGAATTTTAAGCTCCTTGTAAATACCTGTATGTTAATAATAAAAAAGTGTGTAGAACTAGTTTCTCAGACCACTGAGGTATTTTCTCTTTTAAGTATTTGTTGACATTTTGGCTTGGCAGTTCCTTGTGTTTTTAGTGTTAGAGAGAGCATGAGGACAGAATGCATAGAGGTCCTGGCACAAACTGATTAGTTTATTAATTGTTCTGATTTACAGGTTGTGTATAGCAAGTGCTTATGCACAGAGTTAGCTAAGAACACACATTTTTCTAGGAGAAAGAAAAACATGAAAATATTTCCTATCATCTCAAATCTCTAAAATGTCTGATAGTTCGTATTTCATAAAGTCACACATCTGAGAAGTTGGCTTTTGCAAAACAAGCTCTCTGATTATCTGATATCCTCCGGAAGGTTAGGAGAGTTGTTTCCTATATTACTTAGGAAAAAATTTCTTTTTACAATTGAAAATGTCAGCATCAATTTAAAGTAACACTAAGCATGTGCTTGCTTTCTGAATATTATCCTCCTCCACCTCCCCTCCAACCACCCTGCTGAGGATCTGAGTGTGACAGTTTGATTAGATCATCAATCCTTACTGTTAACAGCACTTTTCCTGAACACCTGGGTTGCTAGGTCACATCTGAGTTTAGCTACCGTTGTTTTAGTGACCTAACGTGCATTCACCATAGCAATTTGCATTTGGTCCTCAAATTAAAAGTTACCTTAGAACAACAGTTTGCTTTAAAATGAACTTTGTTCTCATGTGAAAGTTATGCTATATGATGTGATAAGAACTGTAAACAATGAAAAAGATTGCTGTATTTTAGATTGGGTTACCTTCTTTGATAGAGCTCTCATGCAAGTCAGTTTAGTCAAAGCCTCAGAACCAAAGCTTAATTATGAATATCTGATTAATATGAATATGAATATCTACCTAATTCTCCATTCGTCCAGAAAAATGCTACTTAGCTTTATATTTCTCATTTTGCTATAACTTAATTATTCCATATTAAATTAAATAATCAAATTTGTAATAAACATGTAAGATCTTTGTGTTTTTTTTTCTTTCCTAAGATGTACTTTTCACATGTCAGTACACTCTGATTCCCATTTTCCCATTTGTAGTAAAAAAAAAAAATCAGCAGAAGTAAATATCTAGCAACAATTTCAATGCAAATTGTTGAGCAGCAGACTGCAACATGAGCATACCATTAAACGTAGTCCTTACCAGCTTTTCTGGGTACTGCTGTGATCCTTTGTTTTTCCTCTGAACTTTCCTTTGCTGTACTGTGGAAGATAGGAGATGCATTAACTTATCAGAGCAAAATTCATGAAGCGATTAGTTTAAAGTCAGTTTTGACAGCTCCTTCTGTTTTTGAGGGATTGAGTAAAAATTAAAGTAAACAAATGAAATGAGGAAAAGCACTGGAATAACTCAATAGTATACTGAATAGTGAAAAAATACCAATTAATGCAAATGTTGCTCTTAATGGTAGATAAGTAGGATGGTTACATTTAATTTAAGGATGTATATGAAAATAAACTTTCTTTGTGTGACTTGTGTTACAGTTGTTTAAGGGCAAGAAGCATGCTTCCTAGTTGTGGTACAGGTACCAAGTAGTTATTAGTAAGCTGATCAGACATGAAAAAGTGATCCAAATCTTAACATAAAAGTGTTACCTTTCAGTTGTATAATGATATTTTTTTCACTCCCGTGGTAAATCAGATCAAAATTAATATTGCAGTTACACATTTGAGGCTGATCTGGTGCCCAGTTAAAGCAGTAGGAAGTATTGTTTGGATCAGAATGATCAGTGAAGCATAAGTTTGCTTATAAAGCAAAACTTGAATTAGACAGTGTATTAAAAAATATATTTTTAGATATATGATACTATACTTCAGAAGTGTTTACTGTGAAATACAGAGCCTATGAAAGCGTCTGCTTCTTTTAATCCACGGTCAGAACGTATGCCATAGTGGCTTCTAAAAATTTATGGTAAGAATAAAGTACAAAACATCCATGTCAGACTAAAAATTCTGTGGTACATACTGTATGTTATTTTCAGTACTAATTCACAGCACATGGTAAAAAAGCACAGAGGCTCTGGTTGACACATTTAGAATGCAGAAAGTGCTGTTCAGTGTTCCACCGGAGTAACAGAATATATGGTCAACCACGTGTTTGCAGGAGAAGTTATTGTAAAATGAGTATCACAAGAAAGAACAACAGCAATTCCTTATCAGTGATATTATGGAGATAGGAAATACCAGGCCTTGATAAAAGCGTGTTTGATATATTCCTTGGAAATATTTGGAAAAAAAATACAACTTGCAGGATCTGAATGATGTGTATATTTGTAAATATATTATTTGATACTGGTCGAACTTTTCAGTTATAGCCATCTGAATACATGCAATTAGAAATATGTGAATTCTGAACCATCTGGGGGCAGCTTCCACATACTCCGTGTTTGTTCTCAAGCATTTATGTATGTATGTATGTATGTATGTATTCATTTATTCAATTTGAGATTGAGGTGCAAAAACATTATCCTTTTTCTACGTTACTTGTTTTTTCTTCTTTTAATGATATTTTTTCAGATCAGAGGGTAAAATTTGGCCTTAACCTTCACTGTTAGTGTTTACATTGTTTTGTTTGGGTGGAAGGTGGGTGCTTTGAATTACCAGATTATCAGAATGTTTGCAATTGCTTATGGAGACTTTGTAGAGGAAAAATATTCTTTGGTTTACAGTTGTTTTCTTAAACACAGTTGTCTTGTGAATTCCATTCCTACTGAAATAAATAAGAGCTTTAGGTACAAAGGATGCAAATTTTCATTTCCATTCATTGTGTAAAGGTAGATAATCACAATGATTAAGAAAAAAAGCATAATAACCACTTGTTTACTAAATGATCATACACCAGAAAATCTGCTAGATCATTCAGCTAGAAAATCTGGACAGATTTGTAGGTTATGTCTTGGTATACTCCAGTGCTTTTACTGAACTGTAAAAACCTACATCTCTGACAGACTGAGCTGAGGAGAGACACTTAGAAACTTATTTTATGTACTTATTGTACTGCATTTTTACTGAAAAATTGTATTTATTTGTAGTGATACATCTAAGTTACCTATGTGTAACAGATAAATGACAACAAGGCATGGGTTGTTTGCATGAAGTTGAAGGTAGATGCAGTCTGCACTTCAGTCTCTTCCATAGGATGGCATCACCTGGTCACAAGGAAGTGAAACTTGCATTTTCTTCATTTCTTTTCACAATAAAATTGCAGGAAATGACTCACTAATTCTAGTTATATTAGGTAAAAACACATTTTTTGCTGTATGAGCATAGTCAAATAACAGAGAGAAGTGCACTTACATGGAAAGTAAAATGCATTTAGGAGAATGTGCGATGCTGATCAACAAATTGCAAACTAATGTGAAGTTAGCTTTCTGCACTGCTCTGTTTTCTGAAAAGATAGTCCTCCTACCAGACTTCTCTGTTTTTTGGGATTCTCATGGGAACAGGCGCATAGAAAGAGTTGGGATTGTGCTGCAGCTGTGCTTTCATCTCTGGTGGTAGTCATCTGAGTGGGCCTGGCCAGCGACATAACCTTCTGTGTTTAGTTTTCTTTTCTGCTATGAAGTGAGTACCATAAACCTTCAGAGAGACTGACAGGAGCTTGTGAAGCATTGTAAGTGGAGCTGTTCTGGCTGTCACACTTGCTGTCATGGCAAGCAATGGGAGTGCAGAGGAGCTGTCTTAGCCACAGAGCTTGGCTTCTGAAGATGAGTGCAAGCCTCAACTAGGCCAGGAATGCAGGATTGGGTGGGGAATACCACAGTTCTCAAGGGAAGCCAGTAATAGGAAAAGCAAGGAAACTTTCTATCTATCTAAATCTTCTCAGCATTTCAAGATAACTGTTTTAAGCACATCTCCTTTGTTGGAGGGAGTTTGGATTCAAAGTTGCTGAAATTAGAGGGCACAGCAATATGGAAGATCTGACGTTGAGTGTGTGTGATCATCCAAGATTAAAACCAAATTGTTTATAGTAATGAGCTGCCTTAATAACGTTAACTAACAATTATATGCTACTTTGTGTGCTATAGGGCTGAGTGGAGGGGAACTTGGGAGAGGAAGCCATCAGCTCCTCCTTGGAGGAAACCATCAGTTACAAAAATCAGTCACTATGCTGTGAAAGTACATTTGGTGTTAGTTTCATTTCCAGGTTAGGCTCAACTCTGCTCTGACTGAAGATATTTTGATTTGTGTACTGCAAAATTTCAAGGAATCGTCCTGATGCTGTTCCAGTTTAGGTGGAAGTTGATAGTACAACTGCTTTTTGCAAGGGCTCAGCCTCAGCAAGGAGTTCAGATTGATGGCTCTACAGTAGCAGCTAAGAATCAGAGGTTTTATTTTTCATTTGGGCTTGACTTAATTCTCTGATTTAGATTTTGAGGAGTGGAAATCAAATATCTGACGCTAATTATTTTTTATTTCATTCTCTTCTGCTCTGTTTTTAATTATCCTTGTTGTCTGTGACTAATCTTACACAGGCAATTTTAACAAATGCTATAACCTATGTAATATGGTATACATCTTTTTTTTTGCATTGTTAATGTGCATAAACAGGCTGCTCTAGGCAAACAAAAAGGAGAAACCAATGGGCTGATCAAGAGACTGAAGCTGGTATTGATGTGTGTCAGAGGAGGATGATTTATATCCCAAGAGTGTGGGATTTTAAAGAAAAGCATGGGCATTGTTCACTAGAGACAAAGCTGTGCAAATGGCTCTTTTACAGTAGAATCCTTGGAGGCTGAATTCCAGTACAGTAACAAATCATTATGATTTAAGTCATATTGAACACAAAAATCCTGCGTTTATATTTTTTTATCTAAATATAACTTACATATTGTACAAGGCGGTTTTTGTAGACAGTGCATTTAAGCCATAGTTTGCATTTGTTCCTTTTAAGTCACTTATTAAATACCTTTGCTTTAGGACATACTTGTATGTGTGTCTACATCTTGTCTCTGGTTTAGAATGCTTAACCACCAAAAAGAATTTGTCACTTCTTGTGCAGACTTTTGATTCCCAATTGTACATATGGAAAACGTGTAGACTTGTGTGTCTGAAAAGGTTCTAGTGCACTGGATGAAGTTTTTTAATGTCACTTGGTCCCCTTTCTTTTTTAAGTCTTTTCTTTTCCAGGTCTAACACATTGTTTACATAATTCTCTATGAGAGTTGTCAGGATTATCCATCAATGTCAAAGTCAGAGGGAGGCATTCACAAATACAAAAACATTAGTCTTTAAGTCTATGGGTTTGCTAGGAACATTTTAGAAGAAGCACAAAATAGACAGCAGAGGGGGCCAGGCTCTGTACATCACCAACCCAGTTGCTGTCAATTTATTATGATGATTTTGTTCTGTAGAAAGAAAGTTGTCTGGTTAGACCATTTAGCATTTATAGTATTTTTCTGTTCCTGCACTGCACTTAACTGGGAAGAACAATGAACGTTCAGCTCAGAGGACATTTTAAAGTAGCTCTTGTGATTTCTCTTCTTTATACCCTTAAAACAAACAAACAGGCAAAACTAAATGCATAACCATTAATCTTACAGAAAACAAGAAGTCATGAGAAAATTAATGCAATAATTTCTTCAGAACTAAAACAAAAAACATTGTAAATGTGCACACCTTATAATGCTGAATCACCAGACGGTTTTCTGCATAGCTAGAAATCCTGACTCATTGGCTCATAAACTGTTTTTTCGTGCAAGATAATAAATCTTATAAAAGTTTAAAAAATGAGATAATTTTAATGGACAGCATTTTGGTATGCATCTTTTTTTCATGTGCCATATTAGTGCTAGGGATAATTGATTTATTAAAAAAAAAGTGACATTTGTGTACTCTGTTACTCACTTTGTCCATTTGCAGACACACGTACAACCACGAACACATCATCTTTCTGCTCCTTTGTGTGCCAATTAGCCCATAGCTCTTAGCTATTCTACATTTGTTACTTGTTATTTACCATTACTGCCTTTGAAGACTAATATTTTATTTTTCTGAGAAGGTACAACCCTTTAAGGGCCTCACAGTGACACATCTTTTTAGTATTTCCATTCAAATGTGGAACAATATGAATAATAATAATAACTGTGAATGGTCACGTGACTTGGTTGTGTGAAATTTGGAAGGTAGTTCTCCTTGCAGCCAGTGTTGCCCCACATTGGATAATTCAGTTAAAATGAAATAAAATTAGTTGTGACTGGACTGATAAGAAGGGGCTTATCATGAGTACATCTTCAACAAATGTCTGATATTTTAGGATTTGATGGTAGTTTTGTTACTAATTCTGTTTGCTTTCTTGTACTGGACTTTGCTGCCTTATTTCTTGCTTTTTGAAATTAAAATCGATCAAATGGAGTATTATGGCACCTACTACTTTTTTAAGGTGATCTAAAAGGTTATTTAGTTCCTCTTTCCCAGGCAAATATACATCAGCTAGTAGTCTATTGAATTCTGCAGTTTGAAGTTAGTAAAAGGGAATGATAATGCATATATTCATCATTAAATATATCTACGATGTCTTCAGGTATTCTAATAAACAGATCGGGAGCCAAAGTGGCAGCAGTGATGTACTGCAGCAGTCCCCGGATTAATGCAGTGAAGATATGACCCTTTAGAAACTGCCTGTTGTGCCTGTTTGCTATGTTTGCCTTTTTTTTCATCAGTGTGCTTTTAAAAAGCACAGGGACCGGGACTTCTAATGAGGCATGTACATCACCAAAAGAAAACCAAAAATGTGAGGGAAAACAGGCAATGCAACTGAACTGCCAATTCATTTGTTTAGAAAGATCAGGGTTGAGAATGTTTGCTGTGGTCCTTTGGAGAGCCTCTAGAGAGAATCAGAATCGTAGACATTGCTGAACCTTGCGTTGGTGTATCTTCTCAGATGTATGGAAATGGGGAAAGTTAGAGACTCTTCCACTTTATATTAATTATGCAGTTTTAGTTTATGGAATGTTAACGTAATCTAATTCTCATTCAACCAATATAGTGTTGCTTTTCAATTTTGAAGTTTCCTTCTAAAAATTCTACCTTAAAAAAACATTTGCAAAGATATTTTCTGCTGTGAAAATATCAGAAGAGTGCAGATCATTATGCAAATGGAGAAAAGCGACAGAATCCCTATTGCGTGATGCAGTTAGGTATGGTCTCTAAGGTAATACAATGAAGGGTTCTTCAAACTCTTCTCTGAGATATTAAACAGAACAAACATTGGATTTTGGTGCTTTCCTGCTAAAGAGGTTGAACATGCACTTGTACAGTGTTGTATTACAATGTCCTTGTGTTCATGAATGGACTTTTGACAGAACCAGAAGTAGGATTCTCTGTGTAACCCACTCTGCAGGGAGTCTGTGTGCACGGTTTCACAAATATTCTTAGTTGGTATACTGGTGGAAAAAAATGTTAAAAGTACAACTCACATCAAGTGGTGAAAATCTCTGATGCATTTTTTCTAACATAGATGGCAACATCCAAAAATATTTATGAGTCCCCTTTCTGATGTATGCTTGATATCATCCCTTAGGATATGATCTCTTTGTTGGGTTAAAGGCACTAGTTCTTGCAATGTTGTTTTTTTCATCCTAATACTCCTTACAGTATCTCTTTCAGATGATGCTGTCTATTACAGTACTTGGCCTCCTTATGTTTATCTTCCCTATGAAAAAGCTCCTGGAGTTCTCTAACAAATACCGTGATGACTTTCCTCCTACACTTTGCGGGTTCTGAAAAATCCATTCATATCAAAACCAGTTTCCCTTTGCTCTGTGTGTTTGTGGAATTTTTTACGCTGACCTGAAGATTTGTTTGAGCACTGCCTCTGTGTATCTGCTTCGGGGGTTGTATTCCCATTGTGCTGTTTACTCCCATGTTGTCTGATGGATCAGCAATCTAATTCATAGATAGTATCAAAATTCATGGTGTAGTAGATCTTCCACGCTGTTTTCTAGAAGAAACTTATTAAAGATAAAAATCTCATGTGACAGTTGCCCTTTCAGCATTTGAAGTTTTTGATTCCTGCTTTCCATCTTAAATGTGTACAGATAACACCTTGACACCTCTCCTGTTACACATTCATTTTTCTGTGGTCTTTGAAACCGGCTGCTTTTAGCTTTTGCTTGTCATTTCAAAACACCTCATTTGGGCAGTCAGCTTTAGTTCCTTTGAAAGTTAGCTTCACTTTGTGGTTATTTCATCAAACCTTAGAATTTTTCACACAGAAAATTTACTGTAAGAATTGGCTGACTACAAACTTTACTACCTCTATGATTAGAATTCAGTCTACCATGGCTACTTGTCACTGGTATTCCAGTTTCTCTTTATAGTTATGTTGCAGATTATTTATCTCTCACTACATTATTTTGAGGATAGAATTAGTATATAGTTTATAGGCAAACCTTTTGCCTCCTTCTATATATGTTTTTGACACAGGAGTTTTTTGATTTTTTTTCTGTGTAGCAAGTGTATGTTAGCAGGAAATTATTTTATATTGTACTTACTTACCTTCTATTGATCTCATCAGATGATGATAAGTTTGAAGTGCAGATTTTGATGAAACTATTTAGCTAGTTGTGGAAGTCATTTACTTTTAATACGGTGCTAAGCTATTTTATGTTTTTTTCAAAGAGTATTTTCCAGAATATCTGATTATTGTGCATAATTAGGCAGAAGTTGAGATCTTTTTTTGGAAAATTAGTGGTGAGTTTAGATGAAGAGACTCTTGGTATGTCAGGTCAAGTTTGATGTAAGCTTAACAGTCTGATACACAGGTAAACGGAAGTTTCAACCTAACCAAATAATGTGTTTTATTCCTGATTCCTTGGGATAGTGATTAAAGATGGTTCTTGTGCTTAACTGAACTTTGTGGAAAGTGTCAGAAGAATCAATTCAAATGTTTTCCAAAATGAGCATCTATCACAGAATTTTAGATGATAGCCCTTGAAGGAACATTTAAAAATCACCTACTCCATTCTCCTAACAATAAATTATACATAAAAATAAGTATAGTTCCCAAACATAGAGGTACAATCCAGGTGAAATAATAACATTTATATACAGGATCATAACCTGAGCAGAGTTCACCAACAGAAGTACAAATTTGATGTGGGGAGTGAAACTTGAAGTGGGCAATCAGCAGTAACTGAGAAGCATTCTGAATTTCCATTCTAAGATATTCTTGACAGATATTTGTTTAACTTATTTGTAAAAATATCTTTCAAGGCGACAGTTGAGCAACTTACATGGCACTGATTCCACCTCATAATTGCACATGCTAAGGAAAGACTAGATGTTTTGTTAAGTTCAGGAATCTTGAATTTATTGAGAGTGTGAAACTTCACACACGGTTTTAGGCAGGGCATTGAAATTTGGCTGGGGAAAGGATGTTATTCTGGTGACTTGCTATCAGAATGACTTGTTTCGATCAATTCAAGAACTTATCAACTTCCATATGTCTATGTGTATATATTCATAATTGCAATTTGTTGAAAACCAGCAATATTGTGCTTCAGATGTTCAAGACCGTCTAGTCCTCTCAGTTGGCATTTTTAATATACTTTGCCTTAGCAAAAAGCCTAATGTTAATCAGGCTTTTCTCCCTCTGTTACCCTGTCCTCTGGGTCTTCCATTTGCACTGCTTCTCTGAGCACTGCTTAACTAGGGTGCCGTAATATTAAGTCCTGCAGCAACAAGATGAGAGGTGAATCTGCTCTTGTGTTTGCTTCAGGGGACTATGAGCAGTACATACAGTCAGGGTATGATTATCAAGCCTCTTTCTATGCTGTCCTCTCCTGGAAAGAGCCCTCTCAGCTTCAGCTGCCTGCAGTGTTCCAGCAGGGGCACCTTGGGATTATGCCATTCCTACCTGACTTGTAGTGCTCAAACCTGCACACAGTGCTTAAGGTGAGGCCACACCAGGGCAGAACAGAGTGGAACAGTCCCTTCCCTCACCTGGTACACCCCTGGGAACCATTGGCCCTTTGGCCTGCCGGCTTACACTGCTGGATTATGTTCAACTTGCCATCAACCAGAACCCAGATCTTCTCTCCAACCAGAATCCAGGGGCTTCTCTCCAACCACTTGTCCCCTAGTCTGTACCTAGATCCAGGGTTGTCCTGAATGCATACTGATTACATTAAAAATGGTTTTAATTCAGTGTTGGTTGTATTAAAAAGTAAGTGTAGGGACAGTAAAAGGATAGGTAGTGATAAAACACTGTTTTTAAGGAAAATGGCAAGTAGGTGTTTCCAGGATCTGCAATGTAAGTAAATGTAGTGTGGTTATCAGGGGTCTAGTAGAATTATTAAACACTACATTAATTACATTCACAGATGGTCCTAGGATTAGGTTGTTCAACAAATATGGAGGAGGTTGTAATACAGAGGGACAGAATGAAGTTGGAAATGTGAGCAGGAAATAAAATGAGGTGCTCTAGAAATATGCTAATGTCAACATCTAAAAATATGCGAAGCATGAATATTGAGTGGTAGAAAAATGATGAAAATGAAATCTTTTAAATTTTGCAAAAAAGTCGTGTTAATGGAAACTTGGAATGTTGCTTGAAAATGATGAACATAAAGTTTTGTGGATGTGCATACATTTGGAGTTATTTGACTTTGCAGTGCTTAGGCCACCGTGTGGCCCGTAAGAAGGAGCTTTGGGAGTTTATAGCAGGTGAATCATCTCAGGTGATTCCTTTATTTGAAGGATAAAGCCAGAGCAAGTAGTGCTTAATTTAATGTCTCCTAACTGTAGATTTGGTCTGCATTGACTCACCTGAACTTTGACCAATTGTTAGGTATCTGAGAAGTGTGTTTAGAAAAGAGTGGCAGACCATGGGACTGATTTTGTCTAGTAGAAGGGTTCAGGAGAAAATGAATGCCCTGCAAAAAGAAAACTGATAAATGGTGTGAGGAAATAGGTTTTCATCATATGGTGACGATCACTGAGTGTGGTAGGCTGGCTGGGTGTCCTTAAGACCACACAGGTTCCAATCTTTTTATACCAGAGTCGTTCTTTTCAGCCATGAAAAATTCGGGTAAAGGTTGGGAGACCTGCAGGCGTTAAAGGTCCAGTGCAGAAGATACTGATAAACAGTAGGGGGCACCTTGAACTTTTGGAAAAGGAGCAGTGAGACACTTAATGGGGAGCAGATTTCTAACTAAACAAGCATGGTACTTGGACTGAGAGACTTGTGTAGTCTGTATCTTCAAATGAGGAGCCATGCGTCTGAAGTGTTTTTATTTATGGTTTCTAAATGAACATTACTATTTGCCATCTAATGTAAAATTTGCTGTCTGAACCGTGTTTGTATCTGTGTGCAGCATTCAGAAGTGTTTTCTTCATCTGTTCTAGGAGATCATGTTTGAATTTTGAAAAAAAAAAAAAGAAAGTAAATGAAGAAAGGTTGTTGCATTACCTTTTACTCATAAAATTAATTTTAGAGTTGATAATTCATTTCAGTGGGAAATGATGTCTGTAGCAAAGAGAAGAGTTTGTTAGTAGCAGAGGTAGAAAATCAAAGTCCTCACAGTACAGGGTGACATACAGTTTATTGATCACATACCCAGTAGCAATACAGTATGTAGACTTTTCCAATAGGAAAACATAGCAATTACTCCTGCTACAGGACAAAAAGCATGTAGCACAGGTGTAGCACCCCATTCCAGTAGTGTGGCTGGCCCAAACCTATTGGAGGATTGTGTGTCCTGTGAACCACTTGAGAGGCTGTTGAGCTGATAAACTTCCACTAGTCTGTTTGATATTGATAGATTGCCAAGAAAAATCATGGAAACTTCATCTCGCTGAAAAGACATCATTTATTTATTTATTTGTTAAGATACTGGAAAAGCGTTACTAGTTCTAGGAATCCTGGTTTTCTGTTTACATGGGTATCCTATTCGTGACTCTTGGAACCACTTCCATGTCTGACTGAATTCTCAGTGCTTTGAAGAAGATGTCTAAGTGAGCTGAAAATGGACTGAGATGCTCAGCTTGTCTCCAGACAAATTTCTTCAACTATTAAACTACTGGTGTATTGGCAAAGCAATTACATGTCTGTGAATGGAACCAGTCATTATGTTACACTCTGGCACGTTTAGATCTCCTACAGCACACGCATTGTTACCTGTTTTTTTCATCAGAGCATTCAACTCTGTAGTAACAGATATATAAAATGGATATTTGGGATTGACGGTTCTTCCAGGTAGCAAATGCTTTCTGCTGCAGCTGGGAGAAGTTCCCACAGTGAAAGTCAAAGTAACACAACATCTCCAGAGGCACAAAATAACAGTTACTGTCTATAGGTTATATGTTATTTATAGTCAGAGCTTAAGATGGATGAATGTATACAGCAATAATGATCTTCATGGAAGTTTCATAGTGTCTTAGTCCTTACATAACTTTCTTAGTTTCTTAGTGAACTTTACTGACCTCTGTAGTCCTTGTAATGATTTTGAGGTGTTGAAAACTGAAATGCTTCTATCCTTAATTGCTCCCTCACCTTCGTACCAGAATTTGATCCCTTAAATTTGTATGTCATATGAAGTGTCTCAAAGTAAACACACTTTAGAAAATGTCTCACTTAGCATTGCTTGTGTTTGGTTGTATTTACTTTTGAAGACTTTTTAGTTCCAAATGCCATTAAGCTCCTTCATAAACGTGTGAGTCTTTGAAGCAATTGCAATAAATGGGTGCACACCCTAACCATTTACTAAAATCAACAACTGGTCATATTAGTTACTAGCCACTTAATTTCTACTCATTAGTCATTATCTACAGAGACAGAATGAAGGAGGAGACCAAGCTGTCTGGTCTTCTTATAGGAAGCAAATCTTTTAGAAGGGCTTGCTGCCAGTACGAAAACAGTGGCTCTTTTTGACCTATATGCAGCTCCTGAAATTTTTCAGTAGCACTTTCAGAGGAAGACTTTAAACTCACAGCATTTCAGTAGGCAGATAAGGAATAACTTGTTAGAGGGAGTTGCTTTTATAAACTCCAGTTGTTCTTCCAAACCTTTTTGCCCAGATTCTCAGTGGTTTACTTTCATCTGAATTAACACAGCTTTCAGATCTAGACCTGTTTTGTTTGTGTTGCTTAAGGAATTTGTGTTAACTATCGTATATTTTAACCTTTTTTACGAATCTGGTAGATTATAATCTTCTGATTTTTAATATAAAAAGTAGACCCTACTGGCATTTGCTTATGTTAACTGTTATTTTTCACCCTAATAAATGGTCTAAACAGAGTTTATCTGAATTGCATGAGTAAGAAACTCCTCCATTGCAAGCTACTGATTTCAGATCTGTTATCTAAATAATACATTTACAGTCTGGAAAGCCAAGCCCTAAAAAGATAGTGAAATCTTCTAGAAAATATCAAGTTGCTATTTTCTGTTAATTCTTTCTAATGTGTGTCCCTGCAGATGAGTGTGCTTGTCTGAAATCTTCAGCTAGGAGATGCCTTGCCATGTGTGAGGCACAGTGTTACTTGCCTCTTCAGTTAGACTGTGGCTTAGAATTGCATTGAGATTATGCATCCTTGAATGAAAAACAGATGTAAGTAGAATCTGTATATGGGACCAGCTCTGTGGGTACATTTCTTCAAAAATAATTTCAGATACTGTTATTTCTTCTATCATTTTGATTTTGGAGGATTACAAAGATCCCCTTTTCACGTACAAACGGATTTAAGCTGTGCTAAGACTTCTCCAAATAGGATACAAGTTCAAATTCTTACCACAGACATGGTGTACCTTGAGGAAGAAATGCTGATGGACTTCGAGAAACATTCTCACCCTTGACTCTCAGCCATCAATCGCAGACAAAATGCTTGTCTTCTGGAAACTTTTGATGTAACTCAAAAAGCAACCAGTGTCACAATGCTTGTTGCATTAGAGGTTTGCTTCTCCTGCTGCACTGCCCAGGTCCAGCTGGAGTGAGACAGTTCCCTAGTTGCAGTGGTGTTTTAAACCCAGTGGTAGCTCTGGTAGTACATTTCTACCACCAGTGGGAGATGATTGATGTTTTCCCCCCTGCCACTGGTGTTCATTAAGTGGGGCCATAAACTATGCTGTTTCTGTAGCATGTTGGAAGTTATGAAGCATGTGAGTGACTCCTGCATGTGAAAACACAATAAAATGGTAGTAGTGACAACTATTTTGACCACAGTGCTTGTTAGCAGAGCATTAATTTATTTGGACAGACTCACTGGGAAATATTCTCAGTTCCTAAGTTCTAATCTCTCAGTTCATGTTGATACATTTGAAAATGATTAACAGATTCTATCTGGAAAATCTTTATTAAAACTCTACGTATGTTTAGTTTAAATGAAAGGAAACCTGCAAACAGTCAAATATTATTTTAAAATTCAGAAATTAATTTTGTGCTCAATAAAATAGATTACTCCACAGTTCTTTTATGTAGGGTTTTCTTTTGCCTTCTTTCTGTACTGCTTGAGATTCTTAAGCATTGTTCTGCAATATTATTATTGCCGGAGCGTCTCCTGATCAGAGCCTGGTATTATAATCATAACTTATTTGCTGGATGTAAATGGATAGTAGCTGAAACCAAATTTCTTTTCACCTGTATAATCAAAAAAATATTATTTGGATTCCTAGAGGTGAAAAGAGGCAAGCTGAAACTTCATCTTTGAAGAGAAAATTTCAGAGGCACTTTGTCACTGTCATGTCGTGGTGCAGACATCTGTCAGACTCTATTACAAATCCAACTTTCTTATTCGATGAGTTACTCAATTTGCAAATTGAGACCTCTCTGCTTTGTTAAAAATTATCACTGCTCATCCGAAAACCTTAAGTGTTTAAAAGTATAAGATGACAGCTTGAATGCTTAGGGATGTGGACTGTCCTTATAAGGACAAATTACCTTTCTGGATGTCACATTTAAATGTTTGGCTGCCTATCATCTACAGGGAATTTAGTATGATAAATCTTTTCAGATCTCTGAGAGTCAAGGAATTATAAGTGAAATGCACGAAAGGTGTTTGAGGTTCAGTTCTTCTTTGTGTGCATTTTTTACACAGTAGGCTTCAAATGTCTCTGATTTCAAGTGCTGTAAATGGAAGATACTGCTTCAGGTCATCTCCTTTATTCAAAAACATGAAACTGTTGTATTTATTTTTCATCTAAACAAAGAAATTCTTTGTTTAGTAAATATATATATTAGGCTGTTTTCTAGCATGAGTAAAGATGGGTGAACCTAAAGATTAAAAGGTAACATTTTTTTTTACACGTCATAAGCATACAGAGGTGGTATCATGGAGTAAATTTAGACTATCATTTCAGTATTCCATTCTCTAATTTCATTGTCAATCCCAGTAATATTCGCTGTTCTTAAGGGAATGAGGGTTTGCATGGCTTTTTGTTACTTACATTAAAGACAGCTATTCCTAAACTCTAGGTGTTGATTATATGAGTACTCCTCTGGCAACAAAATTGTGTTTTCTCCTTCTCATTTATTTGATTTGTTTTTATTTGGTGTTGCTTTGCTTGCATTTTGGTTGAGAGAGATTATAACTTTTAGTAATATTGATGTAATTCTTCCTGAATATGCCCCATTAGCTAGATGCCATTCATCTGTAGGCGTTCTGCTTCCATCCAGCGCTTTATGCACTTTTATTCTATTTAGGAAGTAGATTGCTCTCAGAGGAAAACAGCTTTGACCTCCTGACACACACCACCAAAAATTCTATAACCCATTGGGGACTATGTGAACCACATCTTAAATTTTGCTTACTGCCATTCTGTTTCTGTCTGGCTCCAGAACTGTACTTTTTTTTTTTCTTTTTTTTTTTTAAGGAATATTCAACTAATGACTGCGCTCAGCTTTGTGCCAGCTATGGTTTCTTCCTTCATGGCTACAATAAAGGAGTAGAGGAGGCAGCTTTGATAGGCCTGAAATGTCCATGGTTTTGGTTGTTACAAGAAAAGAAGAGCTCATTAGGTTACTCCTTTCTTTCCTGATCTCAGAAGTGCATCACATTGATCCCCTCAGTAACAGGGATGCCCTACTGAACTAACTTGGCTATTATTTTCAGTGGAAATCTGTTGTATTTGGTTTGTGTGTGTGTTTATTACCTGTAGGGTCTTATGGTCAGTATCAACTAGTCCTAACACTTCAAGCTATTTCAGAGTTAACTGGACCGTGGAAGTTTAGTTACACAAATTCAGTAATCCAGTGTATATATTCTTTTATGGTAGGCAAAATCGTAAAGTCGAAGGCCTGGAAAGAACGCCTTAGTTCTTTACTTCCAGAATACCTGAAGTAAAGAAGTGCTGGATTCTTCAGCCTAAGCCTTCCTGAGGTCTTGAGATGAAGAGAGTTTGAATTCTCACCACTACTTGGTTTTACTGAGGGTGATTATTAGGACTCCTTGCAGCTTCTGGAAACAGCTTGTGCTACGAAGGGAATTATGTGGGAGATTTATGACAAAATGCAAAAATACTATGCCCAAGGAAGACCCTCTATGGTTCTTCTTCAAGCCTGTCAAAGAGAGGCTTTATTCAGCTGGGAGGCACAAGTCTTCTTGGCGCTGTCTTCTTATAGATCCCTCAGCACTCTTAGTTTCAACGAGGCAGTGAATGTCAATTCCTCATTCTGCCGTATGTCAGTGTGTAATCAAATGAAGCAACTCAGTAGCTTGGAAACATGGGGAGGATTTGTGTATATGTTTTGTGTTTATTTTATTGTGGAAAGACCGTAGAGTCATAGAATGGACCCAACAATGAGGTAATTAAGCAGAACTGGTATGTCCAGTTCTCAATTTTAAGTACAAGTAAATTTGCCGAAAGCTTTCAGTGTTGTGTTTGGAGTACATTGTTTTATGTTAACCTTCTTCCATAGATTGCAAATTGTAGCTTGAGTAAAGATGCAAATTACTGAAAAAGAGGGTGTCTTGCTACCCGGAAGATAGAATTAATTGGCTTTCGGAGCAGAGTTCATATTTTAGAAGTGGTAGGAGTTCCTGCTGAAGACTTCTGTTGTAATCTCAAATGTCATTTTTTTGTGCCTTATTCCTCTGGGTGTCATAGACTACCATTGAAAGAGGCCTTCAGCTATGCTTAAGAATCCAGTGGGGCCAGATATTCTTAAATAAGGACAATGTGGGGGGCTGTCTATCATAGTCCACCTCAGCTGCTTTTTCTGCCTCTGAAACTGCCATCACTAGAGGACATTTCAGTAGCACAGTACAATACCTTCTCAAAAAGGTAACACACCTGTGTCTCAGATGGGTAGTCAGCAGGGAGTTTTCTACTTATACGTAATTCTACAAATATTTATTTCACACAAGGGCGTTGTATGGATTTTCAGCACTCTCAAGGTAGGAGTCATAAATAGATTACACTAATTTATACATAGGTTATTTCTTTTTGCAAATTCTTTGTTTCTTTAGATCATAAACAGTACCTGCTCACGTTTTCATATTCATTAACTACTTCAGAATATCACTACTGGAAAAATTTAGTGAGAAGACTTGAAGCAAAATGTGGTATTTCCCAAACACTGGATCCTAGTAAGGAGAAGATTATGCCACACCAAGTATAGTTTTGTTTTTCACAAGGCTGCCTGAAAGCCAGATGAGCCACGGCATTTTTTTTTTTTCTTACCAGTGATAAGCTCACAAATACAAAGGGTATCACAGTACAGGAATGATGCGCCCATGTCCTCCGTGAGTAGCAATCTTTACAAATTTGGCTGATTACCGATGGGAATTAATTGATTTTTTCTAAGTCTCGATAGTGTAGGAGTGGTAGAACTGAGACTGAGCTCAGTTCCTGAGTGCCACAACAGTGCTTGGATGATTGTGGGATCCCTCATCCCTGTAAAACATCAATGCATACAATACCCTGTTACCTAGTGCAGGGGATAGGAAAAGGTAACCCAAATGATTATGAAGGCTCTGTTTGATCTGTCCACTGCGTGGAAATTCAGACAGATGTTACATGATGATTCCGTAAATAAAGGTTATTACCATCTTGTGATCTGGTCAGTCTGAGTCTTATTTGGCTACTGGAAGAATAATAAGCTTAAATGATCAACAAAACAGCAAAATTCTGGAGTCCTGTGGATGCTTACATATTCATTTGTTCTAGGAAATCTTATGTTTTGGGTAGATATTTGGAAGGTGGAAATCTGTGACTTCAAATGGAAAGAGAAAAAAATTAAGCAATTAAGAAGAGTGGCAGAGGTAGACACACGCAAAAGGAAAAAAAGAGAAAGAAGCCCAGAGGGACTGATGGGAAAAGCAGGTATCCCAGTGGAGCTGGAATTTATTGGGGTAGGAATAGGTAATCAGCAACCAAAGGGAGTACAAATATCATTTGTTCAAGTTGTCATAATTTTGGCTTTGGCAAGGTTGCTCTTCACACACATAAAGTAGGAAAATAGCATTTCTGTTTGGAAAGACGACACAAATATATGAATATTACTCAAATTCTGATAATCTTTGATGCAACAGAGAAGCTTATATATTGGCTGGTTTTCATCTATTTCTATGCATATGCTTTATAGTTTTCTAAATTCCTTTTCTATTCGATAAACAAGGTAGATTAGATGGTTAAGCTATCTTCTTCAAAACAGTAAGATAAAATATATTACAGCTCTGTCATTTGTTAAGCTTATGCATAGTTTATGAAGTTATATGCCTTTATCTCACTATTTTAATGGACTCCATGCCTTTGTTATTTTTTATATCTACAAAATAGCATTTGCTTGGCTTGATATTACTAAATGTGTATGGTATCAGAACTGTCCTTTAAAAGGTATCTGGTTTTCCCTCCAAAATGTTTTGCAAGCTCATTTCAAGAAAATATATAAATAAGTAGCCTCTTAAAAAAATAAAAAAGACTATATTTGATTTCAGTGTCTTTGCATTTTTAACATACAGAATTCAGTTGGTTACAGTAACATGGGCTTCAGTGGTGACACTAGTCTGAGGGGGAAAAATGATATCACAAGAATGGAAACAAATGTGTGCTGTAATTCTGGTCATGAGGCTTTTAATTCCACACTTGGGGAAACAACAAGATTTACTGGGGTCAATTGTACTCTGCTGGGATATGTATTATTAAAGTGTGTATATATGTGTGTGTAAGTGTTGCAGGGAGGAGTAGAAGGTCAGAACATACTTTGCAGTTTTATTGCATTGCATTAGATTTACCTTTTAAAACTTATTTGTTCTCAAAATCAGACATAAAACAATCCCCCAACACACGCATTTACTCAATAAATATTTTAACAGTTGCATTTACCCTTCAAGTACAGTGTGTTGTGAGTATTAGAGGAAATAAGAAAACGGCCATGCAGTTTTTTTCCATTTGCATGTTAATTTTACTGAGTTTTGCCTGTTGGACTTTCTGTACTTTAATTTTCATTATCATCTGATTTTTAGTTATTTTCAAGACACTTCTCCCATAAATTATCCTACAGGGTTTGTATGGTCATTCGTTTGACACATGGGGTCAGTTCTCCTTTCCCAGTCATCTTCTGTATGTGCGGTGTTTGTTTAATCTTGCATGCTCTGCACTTTAAGGATGAGGCTGTGCCCTTCCTGTAGCTCAGCTGTTTCAGGTTGAGCTGCAGACACCCCCAGGAGGGTTGCTTTGTAACAGGGGCACCGCTGGAATTTTCTGCTCTTGCTGGGCTGGGGCAGATAGCAAATGCAAGTGCAGATCTTCTCCTCTTGCACTTCAGGTGTAAGCTTGCAAGCCCAGTGATAACAATTTGTTTACAGAAGTTTTCACCTTCTCCTCCCAGCCTGGGCTTTCTATTTGAAGGTGACAACAAAAGTGTGAGCTTGTATGTCCTGTTTGTGATCTCCCCAGAGTCTGCTATAATAATTTGATATTTAGAATTCTGAGAATGTTAGAGCACTTACTTCTGGCTTACAAAAATACGGAACTACTCTTTCAAACTTCATGCTTACACCTTTGGTAGTACATTAGAAGTGGAACAATAGTAATGTAATAAAACATTCAATCCAGTTTTAGTTTATTTTTTTTTTAATGTACAGTAACAGGGAAGGAATATAATCATTTTTATGTGTGTACAAGGTAGGGCCAGACAAAGCTGAGACGAAATGTAATACATATTAGATACGTAAGTGGCAGGAGGATCTTTTTGCTGTGTCCATATCCTGTGTTCTTTGCTCTGCCTGCAGGATCAGAGCCCCCAGAGGAAAACATAATGAAATATCTTCTTAAAATTTCTCAGCTTTTTTCCTTCTTCCTGAACTGTTTACAGTGATTGGATTGCAGCCTGAAATTTCCATTTTAGCTGCTGTTGCTTTGAGTAAAACAATTACTTTTTATTAAAAATGTCAATTTGAATGATTATTTAAATCTGGCTTAAACAAAAAAAGAAAACTGTTGCTGGTTACTGTTGTTTTGCATAGGATTCTGTGTTATGGAAACTGGACATAATTTTGTAGAACTGATATTCTTTTAATTGCTATTAATGAAAATTACATGTGTGTGTAAAGGGAGGATACCATTCCTTGAGGGCCTGACATTGTCTTGATGCACACGTGTAACTTCCATTACCAGTAATGGGAGTTGCATTTTTCTTAGCAGTGAGAATGAACTCCTTGGGCCTGGATGGTGGCTTTCTTGGCGTGAATGCAGAGTTGGTGGCACTCAGGTCGGGTTAGACCCGGCAGTGGAGGCTGCGGCTCCAGAGTCCACTGCTCTGTGCCTCAGATCTTGAAAGGCTTTCAGTAGCACCACTTCAAGGGAGCTTGAAAAGCAAACTCTGATTGTCGCACGCTTGCAAGATCCATCCTCCTTTAGGAAGCCCCTGGCAAATCCTTAATCTGTTTGAAAGTGCAGTTCCGGAATGACTGATTCTCATTTTTTAAAACATTCTGTTAATATTTTAACCATGTTGGCAATTACAATGAATTGTAACGGCAAATGTATAGAAACAATTAACCTGGTGTATGAACCTTGGGGTAAAGATAATTCAGCTCTCCATGCCCTTCCCATATGCCCTTCATCAAGTTCATGTAGCAAGACGTCCCTTTAGCTATCAATAGATCTTAATTTTTATGAATCCAATATTGCTGTACTGCAACGTTAATCCAGTCAGAGTAAGTTAATCCAGTCAGAGTAAGCAATTCAGTAATTCTATTTTAGTTTTGATTTCAGAGATACGCAACTTGCCTGAATTGGGAAAGGGGTGTGTGGGCTTGATCTCAACCAAGAAATAAAATTTGCATTTGCAGTCGACCCTCAGGTGCATCTTCTTTGACCAGGACTGGCAGAGTGGAGAATTCTAAATGATTGAAGAAAATAAGGAAATTCATTGTTATGACGTTTCCTGGGGAGTGCAGTTTGTGAAACTGACATTTTGATTTGCTCTTTAGGTACCATTTTGTTATTTTCATGAAAAAAAAAAAAAATCCTGATAAACATGATAGCATAGAATGGAAAGAATGAAGATTTCAACAACTTTTTCATTGGCCGTATTTTTATTTTTATTTTTTTGCCACATCTATTTGACACTGACAGAAGTAAGCATAATTTAATTTAATCATAGAGGCAGCATTTCTAACTCTTTCTCCTAATTTTGCTGTTTATGGAAATATATTCCTTGTTGCCGTAATATGCGTGCTGAAGTATCAGCATGTAGGGACAATGGAATGAGTTAAGGGATTTACTGATTTACTCTGAAATACTTTTTTCATCGTGTTTATGTAATAGAAGTTAGTATAGCATTAGAATTTCAGTCAGTCCAAGCATTGGCAGTGATTTATAACCAGAGTTTTAAATGAAATTGGGAATTAGGGGAGAAACATTATTTTCCAGTCAAGTCAAGCAGCAGTGTTGTGGACAGGGGGTATTTCTTCTTGACTTATACCTGATCTGCTTCCATTAGGAACTCTAGTCTGAATCAGCTTATAATTCTAGCAGTAATTGCCATTTAAATTTCTTTCCTACCTGCTAAAATAGTATGAGGGAAATCTAAGAAAAACAGATGCTTTGGCAACACAGAACCCAGTAGATTCCCTCATTTCATGTGAGGGAAGGTATTGAAAGTTCTTCCCTGACTGGATTTATGTACTTTTCTTGCCTTTTTCCCCCTCTTTGTTCTTATAGTGCTGTATTAAAATATTTAACCACCTCACCAGTAAGTGAGGGGGCATTCCATTGCCGGTGCCTAACAAATATCAGTGCTGTCATTTTCTACTGCTCTGCCAAGAGCTGAGGAACTTCGCAGGACAGCAGTCTTACTTCTTGCTTTCCTTATCAGTATTGCTGATTCCACTATGACAGTATGCCACTAAGGCACAGAGCAGAAGACCTGCCAGCTTGCACCACCCTATCCATCCCCACAGGGAGCAAGGCACAAGGATGGCGTGGCTGAGTTCCCACCCCTTTCTCAAGGGATCAAATACAAACGGTAAATAAGATCTGTGTCAATGTTTGAGAAGGAAGAGAGAAGGGATTAGCAAATATCTACTCCAAACTGTATACAGTGATTCAAAGCAAATATCAGAGAAAGAATGACTCCAAGATATGGATGCATAGCAAAATTATAAATAGACAGTGTGGGCTTACCAAAGGCAGATCTCTCCAGCCCAAACTGATACCTGTCTTTTATTAAGATTGTTTATACCTCTTTCTGTAGATAAAGGAAACTTTTATGGATGAATTTCAAATAAACATCAAGTAAGGTGCTACATGAAATTTGATTCAGTTACAGAGATTTGTTCAAGAACTCTGAGCTTGCAACAAATAGTTTAAAGGAATAATGACAAAAGGTTATCCTTGAAGGGAAGTGTTGAGCCAAAACATAGAGCTGAAATTTCACAAGGAGTGGTCTTATCATCACTTATTATCTTATATTTATTTATTTTTTTCCCCAAATTAAATTGCAGGAACAGTCCTTTTGAATTTTACTGGTAACATGACCCTTTTGTGTATTGTAAAATCCCAAACAGGTTATCAAATGGTAAAAGCTGGATAGATTTCAGGGTATGAATTATAGTAATGGGATGAGGTCTGACAAGATTTGCAAGATCATGCAAGTAGTGATTAATGCTACTTTAACTATGAAATTTGAGGTTTATTCATTGGATATAGGTGTAACAAGATTTGATTATCGTATCTGGTCACCAGTCTGAAAGCCCTATCTGATCTTCAGGTATGAAAAAATACTTTAATGCAGTTTAAGGATCATCCAACCAAAGCACCTGCAGTGAAGGGTTGCATTTAGTATGAATACCATTGAAATCTGCCTGAGCAACACATCTGTCCATGTAGAATAGTGGGTACAGCTCTTGAGAGGCAAAAACGAACATAGGTCTTTCCTAAAACAAAAGGTTAAAATAGTCTGACTAAAGATTAAGAAGGCCTATTTTGTATTTATTCTTGGCAGATTAAATTTGAAAAAAATGGTAATGAAGAAAGAAACTGACAGTGAAAGAAAGACTTTTAAATGTCAGGAGTAGTGGGGTTTTGCATCAAGCTATCTGTAGCAGCAGTGAACACATTCAAATTTTAACAGTTGACTATATAATGCATGTGGCTGGCCTTGATGTAAAAGAATTCTCGGCAGTTTGCTGCAGTCATTGCAGTATGTCCAACAGAGATTGTGATGAAATGGAGTGCCTGCTAGGTGCAATTTCAAGTCTGTCCATGCAGATGACCCAGAGCTGAAGTCCTTTCATGCTTGGTCATTTTATTCTGTATCAGTTTCCTTAAAATCTGATTCTACCTTTTTGGGCTTGAGGAAAAAAAAAAATGTATTGGTGTCTTAGATAATGAGTAAGTCCAAGAACATTCTTTGGAAGTAGTTAAGAAAAACAAGTTGTGTTGGGCCAAAGGACTTCTGTTGAAGTCATGGAAAAAAAATGTAAATGGAGGTTGATAGAGTGATAGACATTACTTGATAGGATACTGAATTTCAGAATGCAAAAATGGTTGTTCACAGTTGAGTTTAACTTAGTAAAATTATGCAACCTGTTTATGAGACAGATTCATAGTCACTGTATATAATGGAAATGAAAAACAGTGAGCAGAGAATGACTCTGATGTTACTAAATTTGTAGGTTTTGCAATCGTGAACGGATAAAGAAACAATATGAAGTGACCCAGGGGTAAGAAAAAATACAGGCAGGATGGAAAATGAGATTTTCTTAAGAAAATGTGAGCGGATAGCCCAATGGAAAAATAGCCTGAAATACATCTATCAGAAATACTCAGTGTTCAGGATACTCTTGAAGTGAAATAATGTCAAAATGCTGTGTTACTAATGTTTGCACTGCCATGTCAATGACAAAATAAGTCAAATTAATAACTTGGTTTCAGATGCATCCAGACATGCACTAAGCAGAACTTAGAAAGCACTGCTGCAACCTCCCTTTGTACTTCATTTTTGTGTAAGAGAAGTTGTGTTCAGTGAAGAAGAGACAGTTATTATTGCAATGAGTTTGATAAATGGAGGAGAAATACTTATTTAGATATGGAGAGTTGGAGCAAAGCCTGCTCGATCAGATACTGATAGATATAGAGCTTTTAATCCTTTGAAAATAGAGTGCTTGAACAAGGTTGGGAATGTGTGTATCTCCAGTAGAGCAGAAGAGGATTAAGGAGCATAAGTATTAATCAGTATTAATTTTTGTTGTTGTTCAATTTAAGGAAGGTGTTGAGGTAGTTGGAAAAATGTTATATTGCAAAATATTTTCACTTGATCTTCTTTTTTGATTTGCTCATATCATTTCAAAAACTTGCCTATGCGTAAGGAAATATTCCAGACTTGATCTCTGCTAAGAAGTTAACAGAAGTCAGTTCAGCCATTTATGAGTTACAGAAGTCCAAAAAAATGACTGTTCCTATTTGAGAGGAAGTAACACCTTCTCTGGATGCCATATCCAAGTAATTGGAACAGAAGTTGTTTATCAGCAGTAGTCATTGTGGATTCACCAAGGAGGAAACATGCTTGATCAGCCTGACAGCCTCATATGATGTCATCTCTGGCTGGGTAGATGGTGGGAGAGCCTTGGATGTTGTGTACCTTGACTTCAGCACGGCATTTGGCACTGCCTCCTGCAACATCCTTGTTATGATAGGTGGGATAAATGAGTAGATGGTGAGGTGGATTGAGAACTGGCTGACTGGCAGAGCTCAGAGTGTGGTCATCAGTTGCACAGAGTCTTATTGGAGGTCTGTAACTAGCAGTGTTCCCCAGGGGTCAATGCTGGGTCTGATGTTGTTCAACACCTTTATCAACGACCTGGATAAAGGGATAGAGTCCACCCTCAGTAAGTTTGTTGATGATACAAAGCTGGGAGAATTGGCTGACACGTGTAAAAGCTGTGCTATCGTTCAACAAGACCTGGACAGACTGTAGAGCATAAAGTCTTGCGCCAAGGAAGCAGTAACCTCATGCATCGCTACAGGCTAGGTGATGACCTGCAGGAGATGAGCTCGGCAGAGAAGGACCTATTGTGTCCTGCTGGACAGCAGGTTGGCCATGAGCCAACAGTGTGCCCTGGTAGCCAAGAAGGCCAATGGGATCCTGGGGTGCATAAAAAAGAGTGTGGTCTGCAGGTCAGCAGAGGTGACCTTCCCCTCTACTCTGCAGTGGTGAGGCCACGTTTAGAATACTGCGTCCATTTCTGGGCTCCCCAGTTCAAAGAAGATAGCAGAGGGGCACAAAAAGGATTAAGGGCCTGGATTTCCTCCCATATGAGGAAAGGCTGAGTAACCTGAGTGCGTTCAGCCTGGGGTAAGGAAGACTGAGAGGGGATCTGATAAATGTTTATAAATATCTAAAAGGAGATGGATAAGGCCAGGATCTTCACAATGGTATGTAGCGATAGGACAAGGAGTAGTGGCCTAAATCTTGAACACAGAATGTTCTGTACTAACACGTGTAAGAACTTCTTCATGGTAAGGGTGGTGGAGTACAGGAACAGGTTGGCCAGAGAGGTTATGGAGTCTCCTTCTGTGGAGATATTCAAGACCCATCTGGATACCTGCATGTGCAACCTATTGTAGGGTAACTGCTTTAGCAGGTGGATTGGATGCGAGGGTCTGCAGAGGTCCCTTCCAACCCCTGTGATCCTGTGATTCTGTGGTCAAGATTCTGCTTTTGGGAGGGTTGGTTGGTTGGTTGGTTTCAAAAGCAACTCAGACTTTGGCTCGTCATATAACCTTTCATCATCACAACTCATCCAGGACCAAAACTGGAATACAAGAATCTGTTAGATTATATCTGTGCCATTCAAAAAATCCCTTCAGAGCATGTTAATATGGCTTCTGCTGGGATGTCTACCACTGTGTAAGAACAACTTGCCCAATCAGTACTCCGAACCTTTGCAATACATGGATTTTTTTTCACCTCTGCTTTCAGACCAGAGCTGGCATTAGAGGCACGTTATAACATCTGCTTATTGCACTGTTCCAAAATGCTGTTTGTAACTTTATCATCAGCAAAAGAATAAGATGGCCATGCTTGAGAAAAGGGGAAAAATACCCTGTGGCAAAAATGATCCTCTGGTGTTTGTTAAATTAGCATTTCATTTTTTAAGTTAGTTGGACAAAAGCTTTACCATGGTCTAAAAATAAATATGAACATAATGGTAGAAAAATTGTTTTTCTTTACAATGGTTATCATGTATTCCACCAACTTCAACCAGCAAACAAAAGAAAACCTTGCTCCTTAATCTTGAAAATGAGAAGTGTTAATTGCAAGACGTGTTTTGTTTGGTGAGGGTGATACAGCCAGGTTTAAAAATTTTTCACTTGTTCTGTAGAATGTGTTCTATATGACATCAGTTCAAAACTAATTGTATCACTGCCAACAGATTGAGAGACCAACAGGAAGCAGTTCCCGCCGCACGGCTTTGTATATTCATCAGCTGCTGTATATTACATACTCCAAATTGCGTGAAAAAATAGGGATCTCCTATAACACACGTTTTGAAGAGGGATTTACATTTAATAAATGTTTACAAGTATTTTCATAAACTCAGCTTATGACAGTGTTGGCTTCGTGTGATTGATTGTTCAAATGTTGCCTTTCCTCAAATATAGATTGTGCAGTTGTCTCTAGGAATTATTTATATTTCCTAGTATTTATGATCTGCAAGGCAGCTTAGTTATTAACATTAGTTATAGCTATTTCTGCAGATATTTATCTGAACCACAAGTTTTTGACACATTTCTTTTTCTTTAACAAGCAAAGCATATCTACAGCTATAAAAATGTTCTCTGATACAGAAAAATATATGTATGATACAGCTATTACCTAGAAATTCTCCAGTGAAGATGTAGTTTTGATTTTCAGTAGAGAAAATTGTAGATATGCAAGCAAAATGCCACTGTAGTAACATTAAAGAAAACATGGTTTCGTTTTTTTCTTATGAGTAGAGATTTTTTTTTTTTTTTTTTTATTACAGGGAGTCTTTACCTCTCTCGGTACCTCATTGGCTTTTTAGGCTGGCAGAGAATTGGCAAGCATTTTGCTGAAAATAACCTAGTCTCAAGTAAGGTTTTAAATCCGTTGTTGAGTTTGCCTGGTGTGAATTAAATCACTTAGATGCACAGTAGGTGAATTCATGATAAGATTGCTCAGATTTGTAGAAAGTAGTCAGGGTATTGTGAGTTTTGAACTAAAAGTAAAGTCTCACCTGAATGTGGCGCAAGGGCAATGTGCAGCGATCAGGGTGTGGTGTACAGGGACCTGGTGACCAAGATTAATGAAACTCACATGGGTTTTAATTAGTGCAGCTGCAGTCATCAATTATCTAGAGAACACAAATATTGTTATATTTTTGGAGATTCTTGATTTATTTTATTCCATTGGCCAGTAGATTTAGATGAATGAGTTCTCATCATAAACATTCTGAGAAAAACCGCCTTAGGCCATGGTTTATTATTTAGGACACAATCAGTAAGAGTGAGCGCTACTGAAGAAAACATTGTAAACTGGTCTCAGTATTAATTTGGAAAATTTGCTGAAATGTGTGGCCTTGTATGGGTCGTCAAAAACATTAGAGCATCTCAAACAAAATACAGAACAATCTGTCAGGCGGGGAATGTGCAAGTATTATTGTCCGGCAGCTGATCCATAACAGAATGTCAGTGCATGTACACTTAAAGCAAGTATCAACAACATTTAATTTGACACATAATGTGGTCTTCTTTTATTATCCTTTAAGTGCATGTCTTAGAACACTGAAGACAGGACAAGTAAGGGGAAAAGAGCTGAAACATGACAACCCCTTGCAAGTCTGAAAAAAAATCATAGTCTGGAGCTTTTCAGAGGTATATATGTACTTTCAAGACTCAGGGGGAAAGATAACAGGAGGGAGAAGGGAACGTAGATTAAAAATTCCGTAACTATAATTTCATTTGAAAATGTTACTTCTCTTAATGGGGTCTAAAACCTGTGTATAAACATCTTAAAATAAATGAATGTGAGCACTAACTACTAAGAACATCAGCATCTGTCATTTAAATTAAGAAAAGGGTACTACTGTAGGCACATGCATTTTTCAGAAAGTTAAATGATGGTTTGCGTGCGTGTACTTTTTTTGTGAATGTTTTACTGTAATTTGCATTTGTCTATTCTAATCCATGGAAAACAAGTTGGATGCATAATCCTGCTAGATTCCTTTCTTTTATTTTTCGCCCAACAAAACTGCTAAACATGATAATACTTAAATATGATCAAAAATAAAAGGACATTAAAATTCATTTACTCCAAACTGAAGAGGGGCTGAAATGGCTGCCCTTCGGTGACCTAATTCAAAGCCTTCTTTTTCTGTTCTTTATTTCTTCTCTCTTCCTGTTCCCTCCTGTTGAAATGATTAGTTAAATTCCAGGTCAGCATCATTCTAGAGGAGATTATTACCTTTGTTGGGGCATAGCCCCATTGTCCCTAGAAAGGAAACGTGTTTACAGACTGCCAGGAGACTTGACTGCAGACTGTCTTGTTACCCAGCCTGCACAGTGGGGCACACGTGTCTGATGTCCTTATTTCTCACTAGTAGCTGTCACGCTGACAATTGGAAAATGCTGTAATTTCCTTAGTTTGCATTATTTTTATATCCCCCATTGTTTTTACACATGACCTTTACCTCTCCATTCTCCAATTAGCAGACTGAAAACCATTGTTCATTGAGCGGAGGTATTCATGCCCAAGGGAGCAAAATTTGTTTTCCATATATGCTGTTGTGGGTGGTGAGGATTTCTTATTGCTTAAGAAATAAACCTTCATCTTAACCTTTCTTTGATTAAACTAACCCTAGACATCACTGAGTTTGGGCAGGAACTTCCGTCTGCTTGTGGATAATTGTCATAGTAGCTTTAACTAGCAATCAGTGAATGTTCATATAAGTGGTTATTAACTGCGTGGGCCAATTATAAAACACGTGGTGGTTAACTAATTTAAGCCATGATTTCTCCTAGGTTTTTCAGATTTCCTTGAATCTTTTTTTCCTAGCTAATACAGAGACTGGGCAATCATTATAATTGCATCAATTGTATTAGCTAAAGCAGTTAAGAAATTATACAGAATGCAATAATAGCACAAAATAGTTCAGACAGTATCAGAAATGTAAATCAACACGTGGCATTGCAGTCATCAAGGAATAATGAATCTGGCTACTTTGAGGTCATAATCTGTTAGATCTTTTACTCTGTTCTGGTCAAAGTAGATGATTCTAATGTTGATATGATCTATCTTTCCTTACACTGCTCTTTTATTTCCTTCCTATCAGTGATGTATACCGGCAATATTGTCAGTCCGGCTGTATAAGTTTAGTCAAATGCTTTTACAGTGTGTTAGAAGAATATTATTTAGCTGCTCAATTTTCAAATAATGGTAGTTCAGCAGTTCAAAATCACTCTGCTAAGATGTAACTCATGACTTGAGTACCATCTCTTGTACATACCCCACGCTATCACTTACTAATTCAAAACCTAATAAAAAAATCGGAATTTTAAAGGTACCTAATTTGCTGGAATGTAATCCCCCAAAAGTCTTTACAATTACCTTGCCATTGTAATTGGAGCTTCTAATAGTTATGACATTGTTACCAGCTGAAAGCTTCATGTTGTGTTTTGTTCGAGATTGTATTAGTTAATCTTGGGACTTTTCAAAACATTGAGTGCATTGTAGCTTTGTTAATAATTTGGTAATATTAAAGTCAACTTTTTATTTTTGTAGTAACAGATCTCATCTCCTGATTCTAGTATTGTGAACTACAGAGCTATGAGGGCTGCTCCAAAAGTAATGCCTCCTTTTTTACTATGTTGTCCCATGACATCAGAGGCAGATGTTGGTGGTATGGTGGTAGAGGATGAACCTTTCCATTCATCAAAATTCTGTTACATTTTGTTGCCATATGACAGATGGCAGCAGAGACACAGTCTGACACAGTGGCATCTGATGTGGAAGCATGTATGAAGCAAAGGTGTGTCCTTGAATTCCTCCATGTGGAGAAAATGGCATCCATTGACATTAATCAACACTTGCTGAATGTTTGTGGAGACCAAACAGGGATGTGAGAGCAGTGAGGCAGTGGGTGGTGCGTTTTAGCAGTGGTGACAGCAGATCTTTATGAGTGCAGCGTGCCAATGGTGGTGAGTACATTGAAAACGAGTGTTCTGTCGGTGATTATTTTCTCTATCAAATGGTGATATTGTACTGTTTGTATCTGTTGTAGTTTGAATGGAAATAAATAGGAACCATTACTTTCAGAGTGACCTACATAGTTCAATCAGCAAAATGAGCTTTTTCTCTATCAGTATTCCATTTACTTAGTGTTCTGTTATATATATATATATGTGTGTGTGTGTGTGTGTGTGTGTGTCCGTAGCTAAAGTTCCTAGCAGGACTTTCAATCAGGTAAGTATTTCTATGTGACGCCTGTCGTTCCTGAAAATCATTTTATTCATTTTGCCAATTTATCCCATGGGTCAGGAGTATGCATAAAGAGAGCATTTTCCTGCTCATCTGTGAGAACTGACATCAGGGTAGGTTCTCCAGCTCAGCCTTGCAGTTACAATAACTGATTTCTTGAAATAAGAGTTTGTTCGAATGATTCACTCAGTGTTATGACAGCTGTATTCCTAATCTCTTTCTGGATTTTGTATCCATCTCCCTGGATAGATTTTAAAAGACAGCATTAATAGGGTGATTGTCAGTGACAAGATTGAAGTTATCAGGCATGAGGTTCTCCTGCTAGTTAAGTGACAACATTACTGCTCACAGCCTTTATCCCCTGGATATTTTTGTTTCAGGAGCATGTTTTTAGCAGTTGTTCTGCTAGGCTGTGCTCTGTGATCCTCCTCTTAGCAAAAGTCACACAGAAAGTGCCCGTGACTCTGGGCACATCCGCTTCTATCTATTTTGGGATAGGATGTGCTTAGCCACTCCTGGCTATGATTTCTTCACATCAACTGGAATCACTGACTTTTGGCTTCACCCACTTTTAATGGCTATTCTGTGTTGGTCTTTATTGTCCTATGATTGGATTTGTGAAATTGCATGCTCATTTCATCTTTTCACACTTTTAGTTGCTTACAGAAATGTCCCTTCTGAAATTCAGATGGACTTGAACTCAGACTGTGGTTTTAAGGTGTTTTTTTTTTCCCCAAGTTGTTTCCTAATATGATGTATGAATCATTTTTTGGTCAGATGTCATTAACAACTATTAAAGATCATACACTGCAACAATATTCCTGTCCATACTCAGAATTTGTTCTTAATCGAAGTGATAAAATTATAGATATTGCTGCATACATGGGGATCATTTATACACCTGTTAGCTATTCAGCTTCAAAGGCTCCAAAGCACTGTGGTCATATAGTCTTCCAATATTTTTACTTATATTTTTCTTCCATTGTGTTTATTTTTTTCAACTTGAGTAACATAAGTTTGTAAATATGATTCCATATTATTGTTTGTATTTATCTAAAAGAAACAGTGTCTGGTGAGGTATTCAAACGTGGTTATCAACTCGGCTGAAGATGGGTCCGCTCAAGGACATTGTTGCAGAATGTTTTCAACAGAACCATTCTTTTCTCTTAGCGTTTTTTTCAAAATACATTGTATAGCAGTAACATTATACTGTATGCTTCTACATCAAATATTATAGAGGAAATGTAACTTCATTATGAATTCATACAGGAAAAATGCATGGAAGAAAAAAAAAGGTTATAATACAGACTCATGGTTTGATGATAGTTAGCTAGCTATTTTAATTACTTAATCTGCATCTGTTTTTTGGAAAATAATTCTTATGAGGATACCCATTTTTTTCTATCTGTGTTTTTCTGGGTGAGCATAGATAATCTTCCTCACCAATCTGAACACCTGTGACTATTATACTTCCATATAAAGAACCTAGATCAGAGAGTAAAGAAAGACAAACAAAAAGAGTGCAGAACCAGAACTGAGCATCAATACTGTTTTTGTAGTGTGACAAGATACTTAAAAATTTACCTCTAACAAAATATTCTCGTCTCTAATGGATTAATGCTGACCTGCAAGACCTTCCAGCCTCTAGCTTAGAGTTGAATACCTAAAGGTTCATGTTCTGTATGTTATGAGTTATTTATAGAAATATGCATAATTTTTAAATAGAAAAAAAAAAAAAGAACATCTGTCCTCTCCTTCAAATATAGATTAAGAGGCTTATTTTTGCCATTTTGGGAAAAATGGAAAAGTTTTCTGGGTATCTGTCTGCTGGATTATTTTTGTAACCTGTCTGTCTACGTATATACATATATTTGGGGAAAGTGCTGAAACAGAGTTTTGAATGGGAGACTATGTTCTACAGAATTGTTCAGCTCTGCAGATTTCTGATCTGGTCGCTCTGAAAGTAATGCATCCCATTTATTTCCATGGAAACTACAACAGATAAAAAGAGCACAATAGCACAGTCTGACACAGCAAATTCTCAGCTGCAAAACACTCTTTTTCAACATAATCACCACCATTAGCTCTCCGTTTTTGCCAGTGGTGAACAAGAGCCAGCTTATGAGAATCTGCACCAGGGGAGGTGACCACGTGCCTTACAGTTGCTATGGTGGCATCACTGCTAGAAAAATGTTACCAACACAGCCCATCTTTCGTCACCTGAACAGATGGAAATCAGAAGGAGCCAAATCCAGATGATACAGTGGGTGTGATAGGACAGTTCAGCCAAGATTGGCAGTGTGCTGCATGGTCTTCCAAGTGGTATGAGGCCTGACATTACTGTGTTGCAAGAGAAAGTTTGTTTTCTCTTGCCTAACCCTGGAAGTACAAGCCTTCAGCTTAGTCAGCTTTGCAGTGTAGCAGTCAGAGTTGATGGTTTGTACTGGTTCCAGGAAATCTCTAAGGATCACCTCTTTCCTCTCACAAAAAACAGTTCTCACCACTATATCCTCTGAGGGCTGCATCTTGAACTTTGTCGTTGATAGGAAATTCACATGCTGCCACTCCATGGACTGCCCTTTTGACTCTTGTAGGCTTATAGGGATAAAACCATATTTCATCACTGGTAAAAATATGATCCAGGAAACTGTAACCGTCATCTCCAATTGGTTGAGTAAGTCCTGACAACCTTGCATACAGTGCTTTTTCTATTCCTGAGTGAGCGTTTGTGGGACTCACCTGGTGCAAATGTTGCTCTATTCCAGTGTTGCCACTGTTGTTTCTAATGCACTGAATCTGATAATTCAGCTCTGTATATTGTTCCTGTATGCCAGTTCTCACAGATGATCTGATGAAGATGCTCTTCATTTTGTGGTGTGACAGCTGTACGTAGCTGTCTGGAATGTGACTTGTCTTTCATGTCGTTGTCTTCACTGCTGAAATGCGGTAGGAAGCATTACTTTTGGAGCAACCCTTGTGCAAGATTTCTTCATCAGTGTCATGCTGCTCTTTTGTTCTGAAGTTATATTTTGTGTTTTTGAAACATAATTGTTGTGGAAGGCCTTTGTTATGAAGAGTTGGAAAGGTCTAATTTATAATGGTTTTGTATATCAGAACAAGAACTTGAGCTGCTGTTCTACAATACTGGAAGCTGCTTTAAAGTTGATGGGTCTTGTGCAGCTTAGCATGTGGTCTAACATACATCTGAAAACTTATATTCTGTACATTTTCATTTTCTCACCTAAGCTCCACAGGAAAAAAACCTATTTTCCATTTTCTCAAAGTGACACTGTAAACACTTTACTTGAACTGTAGCCATAATAACTTTAACAGGCAATGCTTAAAATATAAAATATGCAGGGCTTGGTGCAGTCAGAACTATTGAGGATGATTTGCTCGAAAAAGTAGTATATTTTATAAATAGCAATGCTATTGTAGGTTGGTTTACTCTTTTTTGGAGCCTTTTTTGGCTCACACAGTTTGCTGATTTTGTGTTCAAGCTAATTAGAATTGTGATTTCCGCTCAAATACTTAGTTGCAACTGTTGTCTGATGCACTTAAGTGACAGAAATATAAGGAATGTTTTTTGTAACTGTTGCTTTTGAAATCCAGCAGGGCAAAGTATGAAACTGCCATCTCTTTGCAAAAGAATTAGATGGATGGAGGTTTTTAAAGACACAGCATATCAGGCACTCTTATCTTTGCAACAGCCTTTATGGTGGAGCTTGCAGTGATCGTGTAACACATGTATTTGTCTTTATGGAGTGTACTTTTCATTGTTTTGTGATTAAAAGTAGTGCTTCACACTT
>JAUPFR010000003.1:55146121-55156121 GCA_036925125.1 Oreortyx pictus
TAATATATATTCTTGTGGCTACAAGTTTTGCAACATCCTGAGTTCAAGAGAAGCCACAACTGATTGGACCTCCAGGAAGTGCCCTGATGATAATCAGCCCAGTGTGCAAGACAGAAAGGCTGATAGTCAGAAATTGCTCTTTAAACCAAGACAGACTGTCAGTCTTCAGGAATGGTGGGGAATGGCCTATTTATGTAATCAGATACTAAAGCTGGGAAGAAGCTGTCAGGCACATTCTTGTTGTGTAAGCAGCAGGCAAACTGTGCTTTATCTGACAGACAGTGTGTAAATCTGTCCATGCAAAAATCCAAATGTTTAGTTTGCTTCTAGTCACTGTAATAATCTGCTTATTTTCTTTTGCTAGAGCGATGACATCATTTAGCAGAATGCACAGCAGACAGGAGCCCTAGATAAGGCTCTGTTACTGTCACTCATTCACGTCTTGATTGGCAAGGAGATAAATAGGAATTTACTGGAGGTTTGCTCCCAGCTAAAAGAGCAGACAACACCCTAGGATAAGAAGAGCAAGTGTGTTCAGCACCCACAGTCTTACAGCATGGAAAAATGTCTAGAAATAAGGGTCCTTCAAAATTCAGTGTGAAAATTTGGTACATTATTAGCAGTAGCTGAGCAGTCCTCCTGGAAGGAGAAGCTCACGGATTAATGGATAAAGTAAGGAATTGACACAGAGTGGTAGAAAAAATAGCGCACGTATTCTGGGTACATATGTTAGTTTCTCTGTCACCATATTGAGGATAAGACATATTTCTGAAGGTTGAAGAGGCTGAGAATGGTTTATCAGTGATGACACTGTCATTTGCTGATGTTTCATCGTGGAAAATATCCTAATTGCAGATCAACTACGGTTGACCCTACAGTATCTGTATCTTAGAAATTACTATTCAGGAATGATTTCAGAGCTATTCTCTAGCCAATAATATGCGATCCATGGTCTAAATTTACCAAATACATTTTTGTTGTTGGCAGGGATATATTTTGATATGGATAGACTTGGAAACTTGGAAAGAAAACTACACTGTAATAGGAAAGATAGTGTAATCTTTTTTAATGGCATTTAATCTCCTAAATCTTCTGATTTCATTTAATTTTAAAGGGTAATAAAATATGATTGAAGTACATCTGAAATGTACTTTAATAAAAGTAACCTGCTGTACTGAAAATCTACTGTTTTGTCAATCTGAAGATTTAAGGTGAAACCATATGAAATGGAAATACTTGGATCTGGATGCTACTGTTCTTTCAATTTCTGTTGCACATTTATTTTTTTAAGTAGGTAGTGCCAGTTACTTAAAAATAATAATGAAATGTCTTCAGAATTCACAGGAACAATGTTGAGAAAATTAATCTGCAGGTCACAAAAAAGGGAAGATGTAACAGAAACTTGACCTATTAAGAGAACGTACCTGGCAGAAGAATACATTTCTGTGCAGAAAGTAAATTGTTCATGTTCCTTTTGTTTCCAAAATGATAGAGAACATAAAAGAACAGCTGTTAAGAGCATAATGATTTGTGCAACAATACTCTACTTCTCTTGTGTTTATATTTAGAAGGAGAACGGCATTTTAAAATAGTAAATTGGCTTAGGAATCACAACCTCGAATGATAGTATCTTAATTAAAAATACATGCATTTCTTGGTAATGTTACACACCTCCTCCTTTTAAAAATAGGCAATGAACAACAATTAAGCACTTTCCATGTGCTAATTTCTGTTTAATTTCAACGAGTTCACCTTCTGAGAAGAAGGCTTCTGCTGGCACATTAGTGATAAACATTACATTACAATAGTGATAAATATATAGTGCTCTCCAACAGACATTTTTTTCCTGTTGAATCCAAAGATTTTCTACAGAAATCTTAGTGTATTTTAATGAGATTGTGCATCAGTTTGTGTGCTGTGGTTTAGACATATTGGCTTTAATTATTTTTAAATGTGCAATTTTTACAGTAGACAGAATATGTATGATTTAGGACTCACCGCAGTACTCTGAATATCACTTGGCATGTTAGCAAAATGTGTGGTATTAAAAAGACGATGAATTTTAGCAAGATATTCATTATTTTCTCAGACGTATAATATTCCTCTTTGCTCTCAGTTCTTCTATTCCACATGTGCAACATTTTACATGTTATATTAAAACAATTATATCAGTCTTAGCATCTCGCGCCGTATTGCAGTTCCACTGTTATCACAAATAATATTAAGTCAACCTAATTCAGCATTTTATGCCAACTAAGTCCTGTGGTATTTTGCCTAACTCACAAGGAAACCAAAATTAAAGATAAAAACCAAGACACAAGACCCTGTTTCAGAGAGGTTATGATAAGCTGATCAGGGTTAAACTTTGTGTTTTGTATGAGCGCTGTAAAATCTTTGCAAGTCAGTATCAGTCTTCCCCTTGCTGCAATATAAGCCAAATTTTAAGGTGTGTATTTTACTTAAGTTTTTTTTTTTTTTTTTTTTTTTTTACTTCTTCCAGTGTTGTTGGCAAACTGTTCTGAATGTTATGCCCGTGGACAGGACCCTGAAAAGAAAATTGACTCAAACCACTCACGTAAAATGAAAAGGAGTGGTTACTTCGATTATGTGAGCTGAGATGCAATAAACAAATGGATGAAAAGTAAATGAGAATTTGGAAACTCTGTTTTTAATACACTACTAATTTGTTAACAACATCAGCTTGATATACTCTATCTTAGTCCTTTTGACAAGACTCATTTTGTCGTAGCTGTGGCATCATCACAGAGCCTGATCTAATACTTATAGAACTCAGCATAATCTCATTGACTTCAATACAAGTTGAATTGGACTAATAATGAAAAATCGCATTATAATAATATTAGGTTTAGAAAAAATAGTGCTTATAGCTGATTTAAGTCAAACTGAGTTTGTCTGATATTTTACTGATGTCAGTAAAATCATAATGTAAGTTGGTATTGCTCTGCTGTGACAACTGTGGGCTCTTATTCCTAGAATGTATTAAAATCACAAACCAACAGTTATTCTCTTAAAGGCCTGTAAAGATATTTTTCTAAATACAATAACATAATAAGTAACTTTGTAGAAACCAATCTATAGTAAGTTATCAACCCCAGAGATGAAATAAAAGGCATATTACCATTTTTCTTGTTTAAAATTTTTATCAAGACTGTGCTGTGTTATGTTCAGCATATAGTCTTATTTTTCCTTTAGGGGATTTTCTGGTTTTCTTTTTGAATTTTGTTATAAGTGACAGGTTTATTTTATTCAATAAGATTTCCTGTGAAACTAAATTAAAAGCAGCCAAGATTAAACAAAAAAAAAAAATTACCAACTGCATAAAAAATTGTTGGTTTTTTTCTTTAATCCAGGTTTTAATTTTTTCTTCTCTAAAATACCTATTTCACTGAACAGTCTGAGTTATAACCAGCACAAAACAAATACCAAAAAACAAAACTTGTGAGAATTCTGAAAACCTCTTTTTAAGATATCTTCTATTCTAGCCGTAAGGAAATTTTCAATCTATATAAAAGCACACTAAGCCACACCTCCGAAGTAAATCAGTTTTTGAAATGTTGGTGAAACTAATTTATTTTTTTCCCCTTAAAAGGGAAGTTTTCAAAATCCAAGTATTTATTTATCTATTTATAAGCATTGCAACAGAAGGTTACACTGTAATGACTCTGTATTAGAACTCGCTCATGCTGGGGCGGTTTACAAACAAGCAGTGAGATCCAGCCTTCACACAAGCAGGTGAACTTTTCCTGTCGGTACATGAACTCAGGTTAAATTTACCCACCAGATATGAGCTATTGCTGGCATGTGGGTTTGGATAACTCTGAGAACAGAGGAAGTCTGAGGCATGGTACCATATGTTAAATGTAATTAAGAAATAGCTGAACTGTAAATACGTAGTCATTCACTGTCCTGTCCAATATTTTTTGCCTAGAATAATTAGGAACCTTTTTTTAGACAGGTGAAGCTGTCGTAGGAAACCTTTCTGTTGGTCACATTCTTAGTGGCCCCCTGTCCCTGGGGCCAGCCTGTTCCCTCAGTCTCTGTTAATCTGTAATGGTGATGCTCCCAAAACATGTAGGGCTGCAGGGGGTGAGCCGAACGTGGTTGGATAGGGAGTACACAAAACAGCACAGTATGATCCCTCAGAAAGGTGGAATTTCTGATTCCTCAGCCACTGTGCTCCTTCATTTTCCATAACACCTGATGAAACCCTGGCTTGAAGAAGCAAAATAATTTTTGTCCCGTAAGTACTGAAATCTTCCAGTGCTCTACTGAGATGCAGCTTTCTGATACTAGATGAGCTCGGCAGTTTATGGAAACAGAAGCTTTGATTCTCACTCTTTTCCTTTGTAAAACCTAAGGTCTGCCCTGATTTTCAGCTTCTTAAAAACATTGTTTTCTCATCATCTCTGGCTACATAAAAACAGCTGTCTGTCAGCATGTGAAGTCTTTATAGGAATTTTCAAAGGCTGTTTCGGCTGTAAATTTAAACTGAAAACACAAAACAACCCCTGAAAATCCCTCCTCTTTCTTCTTGATGATGTTGCTGAGTGTAATGTGCTTGACACCAGACATTTTTAGAAATGTATGGCATGGTGTAGTTTCTCTGATACCATCCCACTTCTCTGTTTTACAAGCTTCAGCATGTCACTGATTAAAGCTTTGTTGGATGCAACAAAGCTGGCAATAAATAAACCTTTCTGATGTCACTGTGACCTAAATTAAACTCATTGTGTTTCCTTTGTTTTGTTAGCAGAAGAGTAGTTTTCATCACTTTTGAAAGACCTCTAGAGTTTCAAGCAACATATATATTGTTAAATAAATATTTTAATATGCTTGGAAATTGATTGTGGGTCAGAATATCTCCTGGTATCTAGCCATTAAATGTTGTTGGGTTATTTTGGATGCAAAGGATGGGATAGTTGATCGTGTTAGAACAATAAGAGATGTGAGAGTTGTCAAATTAGCTGATTGCAAATGTCCAAAGGCATGCTGCTCTTCTCCAGCACTTAATGAGTGTATGAAGATGAGTTTTATTTGTGTTTTCAAAGCATAAGCACTTGAATATACGGGTAGTCAGAGGCCTGAAAGGGATATTTTATATATTAGATTTGATTCTTAAAGCTAGTCAGGCCTACCTCACAAGGAGGAAATCTGTAATGGGAAATACCTGCTCAAAGCTTAACCTGTTGACTTCATATACAATGAAGTTAGCAGTCTGCTCCTGTACATACGAATGAGAATATTAGTTAATAAACTTCTTAAGTGAACGGTTGTTTTGTTGAGAAGGGATGATAAGATTTAGAAGTCTAATTTTTTAACAAGAATCTACCAGTCCCTGAGTTGAATGTTGCCATTATGTATTTATTGTGATGGCATTGGTTACTGGGAACTGTCCCAGGGATGCAAAGTTTGCTGCAACCTTTGGAGCATACATTTTCTATCTGCTTCCTGAAAAAAAAGTGCTAAGATTTGATATCAGAACCTGTCGTCTGCATTCCCTCTCATCCTTGTGGCTTGAGTCTGATCTTCATGGTAATCTATCACTCCTAAAAATTAAAGGCCTGTGTTTCAAAACATATGGATGAGACGCATTCTGTCTAATTTATAGATTGAATTACAGTTCTCTTTTTCCTCTCTGTTCTTTCTGTGCCTGAATTCCACAGGCTACTTGTGCTCATGTAAAATACCCCATGGAGCATTTGGTTAAGTGATTTATTGTCTTCTATAGAATTCAAACTCTTCCATCTTTTCTTTTTTTCCTTAAAATCTAATACAAATCCACGAGATTTTCTGGAATATACTTAGCCAGAACGTGTTCAGGGCAGACCAAGCTTTCCTCAGGTAAGAACATCAGTGATTAGGTAGTATGCACTGTAGTCACAACTGAGGAATTTATGATGGGGAGCTGATTAAAGGTAATGGAACTGCAAAAATAAAAAATAATTAAAAAAAAAGTTCCCTTTAAGAACTGTTCCATTACATTGTGCAAGTCTGGGGGGTTTTTATCCCAGCATTATGTTCTAGAACCCTCTAAATCCAGAAAAAAAGTGTTCAAATACAACCCTCAAATTTTATTGACATAAAAGATTTTGAAGTACTGGTATTATATGCAGATGTGCAGGTTTTTTTTTTTCTAAACCATATATTTGTCCTAGTAAAACCTCATAGAGCAGTGTTAATGAAACATACTTTTATGTGCATTAAACAGTAGGCTGTGACACTATTCTAAGTGATTGTATGTTATAAAAAGCTCTGCAGCAAGATTAATGTTACGAAATTGACAGAATATTATAACACTGTGGAAGATGATAAATTTTAAACTTTCCATTATGCCATAGTGAATAAAATGGGAATCGCAAGGCTGTGCCTGGTGGTTGCATCACATCTTTCAACTGGCTCACAAGGCTGTTTTCCCCATAGAAGTAACCTTCAGTCCTACTTCACAATCGTGTTTCTAAACGTTTATGGAGGATAGAAATGTAAAGTGAGATTCTGTTCTGAAAAGCAATGATGTTAAAGATCTGGCATCTCAGCAGAATAAATGATAGTTTTTGAAGACAGCAAAGCTTGTAAAAACAAGACTACATTTTGACAGTGTTTTACCTCAAACTGTACAGCAGAGAGGACAGAAATACAGAAGCAGCGTGTCAGCTCTGCTGGCTTGTGTTTCACCCCAGCACTTGTTCACCAACGGGTAACTTCAGGCCTACGTTTCCCTCTGCTGTGCCTCCGTGTCGAAGGCAATGGGCCAGCTTAGTCACTTCAGAGAAACAAGGCACTGAGCTCAGTGTGTCAGGACAGGTACTTTTGAAATTGGTGGTATTTCAAAGCTATAGCAAAGGTCAGGAATTGACGAGTGTAACCTATTGCTGATGCTCAAGTCAGTACAATCTTATTTAAGGCTGAGTTGAGGTGATGGCAGTTGTGAAAACACTTTTTTTCCCACAGCACTGAAGATAGAGTGCTGATAAATGCAGAAGCCCTTGATGCCATTTCTGAGAGACTTAGCGGAATATGACAGTCATGTATGACATCGTATCCATTCTGATGCATCAGCTGAACATACCGTACTTTTCTATTTCAAGAATGCTATATGTTACCTCACACACTGCTCAGTTTTCTGAGGTGCGATTGTTTTTCTGTTATTCTTTTATGCAAGTGTATTTTTCAGCAGAGAACTGCATGTTTCTACATCTTTTGTTAATCATTTACTGGCAGTCATTTTTTAGAAACCACAGGTACAGTTCTCAGTGGTGAAATTGCATTTTAAAATGTATACACGTATACATATTTCATAAGCTGTGAGCCACCAGAATAAAGCTAAGTAGATGCCACATGTTTCAAGAACTTAGATAAACATATACTCTTGGTGAAACTGAGATTGCGATTTAAGGTCATCATCTAGTGTTGGCGATCTGCAGAATACACAAATGGCGCAAAATTCAGTGTTGCTTTGAGAAGCATTGCGCTGCTTTCCACATTACTGCCGCGTTCAACTCCTTAAATACTGCTTTGTTCATCCCCTTAAATACTTTAAGAACTACTGAGGGTGAGAATATTTTCTTTCTATACCTATGATTTAGCTAGCTTGTCTTTATGGTAGGTGCTTATTAGGAAGATGTGATGGGATCAGTGTGATTGTATCGTTGCACAGACTTTGTATGATAGTATTTGAGCTAATAGGAGTCTGGTTTCAATGCTGAAAACTTGCTATGAAATTTTTAAAGCCCCTTCCCTGCCTTCCCTGGTAATTTTGAACTATTCAAGTCCCGAAAATGCAGTTTTCAATCAGATTTGGTGGCCTAAGATCAATGTAGTTTCTAATGCATAAATACTACTTTAAGAAGACACAGTTCTTATGTAACCACACCTTGAAGATATACAGGCTTGAGAAGAGGAAAAGAACATGCAACCTGATTTTATATAAACTCTATTTTTTTTAAATATATTTTTTCATTGAGATTTCCCTGTTGTCCATTTGTCAACATGAGTATTATGAGTCCAGAGTAAGGGTAGGAAGCTGTGTATCTCTTATAGAAACTTTTAGGCTGCAGCAGCAGGGCAGATGACAAAAATGAGTCCTAAGATGGAGGACTTTAATAAAAAGATGGCTGAATGTATGAGCAGGAAAAGCCAAGTGAAGGTAGACAGAGGAGGAGCTTATGAATTCCAGCGTAAGCTTTCATCCAGAAATGTGAGTTTAAATGGGATATATTTGGCTTCTTGTGTCATCAGCAACTTTTTGTGAAATCTAATGCAGTCCCTGGATCCTCCGTTGGTCCATGTAAAAGATAGCAGTTCTACCTTTCATGATTGGTGGCAGAATTTGATGCTGGCCCTGTTGGATGACATGAAAGCTAGTATTTTTACAACAATTTTGAATTAGTTAATTCTGTTATTATTACTTGTTCAATGAGTAAACAAGATTTAGAAATAAAATCTGGAGCTCAAGCGTATGGGTTACTTTCCAAATGAGAAAAAAAAACTGTTTATGAAAATGGTATGAAAAGTATTCTGACAGTGAAAAGCCTTTTCTTCCAAGAGATGCTTGTAGAGCAGCACCATTCTGTGCTGAATGATCCAGGAATACTGAGGGAAGAAAAAAACCCACATTCTTAGTTAAACTCTGGATAGATATGTTCATTTATAATCTGTGTAAAGTACACTGTGCTGCTGCTGCCAACCGGGTTGTGACAACTGGCCATACTGCCACCCCTACTTCTAAGAAAATGATTAAAAGGGCTTTTACGAAGTGCAGGTGTGTGCAAAATATCGAGACATCAGCAGCAGTACTGTTAGTATCCTGCGCTAGAATAAAACTATTCAACATACAGGAAAATATAAAATTACTTCTATAAATTTTGATCACTGTTTTTTGCAATAGAATTCTGTTGCAAAAGTTGAAATTAAAACTTGCTAAAATATTAAGTACGCAAACGGAGAAACTAAATATTCCTGATTAATTTAATCATTTATTAAAAAAAAAAGTATATTGAAGTCCCTTTGCTGTTCTGTTGCCTCTGAACCTGAGATAGATAGGAATCACTTTCATCACTGAAGCCTCTTGTGATCTTTTCCCGTCCTTTAAAGGAGATGAATATAAGAACAATAGCAACAAAAAGGGAATGAAAAAGTTGAAGACAAATCAAAAAAAAAAAAGAAAAGAAAAGAAAAAAAAAAAAAGGTAGCTTAAGAAAGGTCAGAAACCCTATTTGGACAACTACCAAAGGCGTGCACTAGGGTTAGTTAGAGATGGAGTTGCAGCTTTAATTCTGATTTTTCTGGCTTTTGTCACTTCAAAGACAGACTCTCAGTGTTATTTTAACATTTTTATTGTGTGTGAATAATAGAGTACACATTGAGGTTCAATAGGTGCAGTACTGTTAAATGTACAACTTGGTGGATTTAAAAATGAGGGATTTATTTTGTCATTCATAAAGTTGTAATACAGTCTAGAGAAACTATTTGTTAAAAGATAGCATCTACTTAACCTGCTTATTTATTTCTTGTAGTAGAAGGTTAGATCCACAATAAATACATGAGGAAATAAGTAGATAGGGGAATTTATCTTGGAAATAAGATCCCTGTCATGCTTTTGAAATGTGAAATGCATGAAGACCTGTCAGGGAGATATACGGACATGATATTTTTTTACTGTGCATTTGGAAGTATTTAGCTATATTTGTCATACGCTAGTGCCACTAAGCAGTGATCAAGTGGTATAGTAATTTGAAAGTCTGTTTTCAATAGCACATATATATATATATATATATATATTTGCCATTGGGATATAGCAGAACCGTACACAAGTCTTTATCTTTCCCTCTCTGTTTGTGAAAATGGCTTTTGGGGGGAAATTAGCATTTGTTTAAATAGGTTGCTTAACATAGATAATTCATTTTTAACTATATCCTTTAAAGAAATCTTTAGTGAGCTATATTATACATAAGTTAAAATTGCTGTATTTCTACAGCAGTTC
>JAUPFR010000003.1:55161121-55371121 GCA_036925125.1 Oreortyx pictus
GAATGTGTGCCAGTCATATTTCATAGCCTAGCTTCCTGATCGAGGTTTTAAGATTCCATTTTAGTGGCAGGGTTTTGGCTGCCTTGGAAATCTGGAAGGACTTGCCCAGGACACCTGTGCTGCACTGGCTCTGGTGGGGAGTTGGTTTTTCAGGGCCTGGGTCAGGGTGGGGGAGAGAGGTTGGTCCCTGCTGCATCCCTGGGAAGCCGACTCACTCCTGAGATGGGCTCCTTCTTACATTAACACCACCTGAAGTTAGCTGGGACACGGTGCTTTCAGGAAGTCCATGTGTTAGCATGGTTGGTTACATGGGAATAAATGACATGGAGGTTTCCAGACCCTTTATCTTCACAGGAGTACTTGGCAGTTAGACACCTGACCCTTTAATCCAGTCATCTGTTGTGGGAACTGAACTGAATTTCCTTCCCCACAGGGAAGAATTTGAAGGAATGAATTCAGCGTCTTTGCCCATCGGTCCCTTCTGCAACTGGAGTGTTGCTGTGAGAGGAGACAATTTGCCTCAAATGACTGATAGGAATTTTTTGTGAAAAACATTTCTAGAATTTCAGTCTTTTCTGAGGTTGCTGAGTCTGTGTCTGAGGCTAGCAATATTAACCTACAGTGAAAATCCATGTGGCCTTTATGGGTTGAAACTGCCTAGCATGTTAGTACATACTGAATAAAAATATTGCTGTGAAATGATAGACTGAATTTGTATCCATCAAGGCAAAATCTTAGCCTAGAACAAAAAAACAAACAAAAAAAAAAAGGGAAAAAAAAAAACCTCAACTGAAAAAGGGCATTTACACACTTTTAATGAGTAGGGAGCTTGCCAAATTGTTGCAGAGGTTTGGAATGAAGAATTATCATTTGAAGATGAACAATATGAGTTCTGCTGCAATTTCAGCAGCAATCCCCAGACCTGTTTTCTTTATGTCATGAAAACTTTAGAAACAGAAACAGTACTGAATTGCTACTGGTAATGAATAATGTGGCTTCTATTGTTGCCTGGGCTTTTCAATATATTCAAGAAAGTAATTTAATACTTATTAATAAATAGAAGGTAACTAAAGATGACTGTGATCTACTCTGTTTAAAATTTCTCAGTATCCTTAATTTGTTAGTAAATTCAGTATATTTTATTTAAGCAGAATCATATATACAGTATATTAACTTTTTTTCCAGGCAGTCTTTACTCAGCACAGAAAGGCCAGATGTATGGGAATTGTAAAAAATCAGGATATGCATAAAAACTGTTCAAGTGCATAAAGCAGCCCCATCTGGAAGACATCTAACAGAAATGAAGTTGTACAAAACCATTCCATTGATAATAAAGCTAATTTTTATGGGTCTGACAAGTATGTAATTATGTTCAGTGGTGCTTTTCAGATTTTATCACAGTCAATAAACCGCAGTGGTAATTTCATTCCCATTTGACATATTTACATGGAAACATTTGATTGGAGGAATTAGTAACCCTGAAAGCCTTGATAGATATGTTTTAATGATCTGTGACCTCCGCAGTCCCTCATCTGTTTATTGTTGCAACAGGCGAGAAGTCGTTCCTCTGTGACCTTTGTGGCTTTGCTGGCGGGACACGTCATGCCCTCACCAAGCATCGGAGGCAACACACAGGTCAGTAAGGCTGTCTTTACTCCCTGGTCTATTTTCTCCAGCACGGGAGGCTCTCTGCGCCGGGGAGTAAAGCAAGTCGAGTAGCACATTACAGCACAAATAAGACGTTGGTTCATTGTTTACTTTCCTTTTTTTCTGTTGTTGTTTTTGTAAAATCTTTGTGCCCATGGACTGTGGTGATGTGGGTTCAAATAATTGCTTTTTGGAGGTTTTTTTGGTGTTTTTCCTAAAAAAAAAGTGAACTGTAAGGACTGGCTTTCTTCTTTAAATATATGCTAAGCATACTGATTTTTTTTCAAGGCCCAAATAGATTACCTACTGTGAAGATTTTGCAAGGATCTGCTAGAACATCCCTGAGTGAAAATTAAAGATTAATCCGTCATTTTGGGCTGAGACATTTTGAAAGCTAGTGTTGTTTCAGTTGTCCTTTTGTAATTTTAAGATAGTTTGTAATTAATAGCTGCAACTTCAAAAGTTATCACATGCATAGCATGTAAAGCAGGATTTACTCCCAGAATGAAAAAAGCTTTCCTATCACCTGGTTATAAAAATTTAATATAAGATAAAATTAAATTGGATCTTAGCTTCAGAAGACCAGAAAAAGTGTAAGTATTAAACATTTATTAATACATTTTACCTTAATTGTGGTTTTTAGCAGTTACTAGTAAATGTTTGATTATTTGAATAGATTTTGTTCAAACAGAGACAGGAGCATCTCTGCTTAAACCACTGTAGTTTTTGTTTTACTGAATAGCGTGAGGATAATGTAGTATCAGGAATTGCTGCGTGAGTTAAGTGACCATTGTCTGAAGGACAGCAGAAAGAAATGGCTAACAAATGAGAAGCTGTAGTTGTTACATCATGAATTTTCCATGGGTTTTGCAAAGGAATCTCTGTGGGAGATTTTATTATGTCCCTGAATAAACTAATCTGGATTCAGGACATATACCATCAAAATGCATAATTTCCTGGAGAGCAGCTACTCTCTTTCTTGAGAGCCTGAAGCCATTCTTTTTATCCTGTTCTCAGTTTATTAAGGCAACCATATTTGGAGGAAAATCTGATGCTTGCAGAAAGGTGGGGTTTTTCCATGCTGATCTGGAAATATCTTTAAGTGGATTTGCTCTATATATAATAACTATAGAAGGCCAAATTTTGTCTGTAATTCTAACTAGGAATCATACTTTAAAATTTTTCTTCTGATAACAAACAGTTGTGAGACAGTACTACCACAGTCGGTTTCCATTCAATGTGGCATGTTTGTATTCTTAAAATATTCTATTATATTCTGTAAATATAATAGGTTTTATTATTTATATATTAAAAAGCGTTAATACACTCTGTGAATGGCAATCAGCAATTGCATCCCCTGGAGTAAAGTTGTATTCTCCAGTTATAAAAAATAGTTTCTTTTTTTCTGGAACTCTGAAGAATTGTCATATTGACTGAAGTTTAAACAGACCTGGGCTCAGAATGAAAAAGATTTTTTCATAATTTTTTTTAAGTAGAAATAAATCATTGTTATCAATTGGATGGGAACTGTCCTTTAGTTTTTCATGACCTGCTGAGATACACTGGAATAGTGTCTGTGTGTAGGACCCATGATAAGTGCGGGCACACAGGTGGTAAACAATGATTTTGGCATGGAAAGTGGAACAAACGGATATTCTTGTCTTGACTCTTCCGTTTGCCTATTAAGAAAGTGCAGATGTGGTTTATAAAAAATGTACATCCTTATCATAGATTATGTATTTATGGGTTTGTATCAAAAGGTCACAAACCAATAGAAAAAAGAGTTTTATTTCTTGGTTATTTGTAGTTATGCTGAAAAAAAATGGTATGCTCCTCATGAAAAGCTGTCCACATCCTGGATAGTGTTCTGCCCTTCTTTTGCCAGTCTGGTAAGGCCTTTTGTGCTGTGGTCATAGGGATTCACAGGTTATAGATCACAAAGCTTGCATCTAGCAGGCATAACTTTATATTTTATGTCAGAACTGGAGACTCGTTATTACTTTGCTATTAACTTTATACTATACAGGACAGTATCTCAGAGGCAGAGGGATCTATCTTTTTGGCATTTATCTGCCTCTGTGGCACAAACAATCAGAGATGATTCTTTAGCAGAAAAATTATCTGTACCTTCTATTTGTTTCAAGGAGAATGACACCATCCACCTTTGCCTGAACTGTTGGACTTGCATGGGTTCCCTTGTATTTTCAGCCAGTGCACAACTTTATATCAGTTCTTAGCTCTTTGTACCTGTATGTTTTCTTCAGTGTCCCCAGTTGACACAATTTTCCCTGAGCAGAATGCCAAAGCAAATTACAGTCAGGTTTGAAAGGGAGAGGTATCAAAAATGGTCTAAATGGGTTAAATAATTCCCTACTGTAACACAAACTGTCGAGGGGGCTGACAGAGGATATCTTCCAATCCAAGATTTACTTCTATCACCTGTCAGAGACCCTTGATTCAAGGGCAAATGAGCAAATCCTCAGAGGTAGTTGAGGAGTCCTGACCAGCTTAACAAGCCCCCGCTCATCCCAGCCTCAAGGTCTGAGGTGTCCTGACACCGCCAGAGAAACGTTCGGCTGCTCAGATAGATATTTGACACAGGAAGAGGACTGGCTGTAGGACTGGCCTCTTAGACTTCTGATGCTCTTGCTTCTGGTTTTTCTCACTCTATTTTTCTCTCTTCTTAGACAAGACTGTTTTTAACAAGGTTATTTAATTCCTATTGGACCCAGTAAGAAAATCAAAACCTGCCTGAAGATAGGAAGATAAATAATTTTGCAAATTTTAGTGTTGGCAGCCTTTGGAATGGGTTTTAGTTCTACAAAGAATTTGAACAACTGTCTGAATTATGTAATCAAAATGCATATATAATCTCTAAATCATCCACCAAAAAGATGCATGAAACAAACATACCGTATCATCTGATTTATATACTTGACCTTAGTCATGATGAACTAAGAAATGACATGAAAGGAAAAACAAACAAAAAAAAACCTTCTGTCTCTAAATGGAAATGAGAAATCTTTTAATTCTTAATTTTAAAATGTGCTTCATTTGTTCTTTCTGCCGTTCCTCTCTCTCTTCCTTTGTCTTCCATCCACTATCACAGTACTTCTGGCTTTGTCTGCATGTTTCCCAATAAACTTCCATTTTCTGCTGGAGTATCTGTCTCACTCCAACTGTGCTGACCAGTCATAAGCTGTGTTCTGTTATGTGCAACTTCTTTTTTATGTTAGTTAGCACACCTGCCTATTGCAAAAAAAAAAATATATATATACATTTCCTACACAATGGCAGACTACATTTGCTTCTCAGTTGTTTATGGTGGCAGCTTCCTGGGAATCATAGAAGTAGTATAGTGTTATAGAGAGTATGCGTGCTCATTGTACGCAGCAGCTCTGTGAGAGGAACTCTGAACCTATGGAAATGTTTAAGCAGATTGTGTCTTTATTCAAAGATTTTCATAGCTTTCTGAAGATGGTGGCTTACATTGTTCAGATCTCCATATGATTGCTTCTGCTCAGTCATTTCAGTCCTGTGCTTCAAAAGACATTTATAGGTCAATATAGAATAAAGAAAATTTAATAATATATGTGTTTTCATCCAAATGAGTGACTCACTTTGTGTTTCTAATTCTCATGTGATCTGCTCTTTGACTTTAATGTGTAGTTACATTACTCAGCATCGAATTTAATGTATAATGTAGCCTCCCCCCTTCAACTTCCCCACTGCAGCTTAAAAAAAAATAACATTGAATGCCATGGAATATGTAGCACAGTTAAGATGACTTACTCATCTCTTCAACAAGGGATGAAGTGAAACTTGAAGAGGATCTCTTTCTTTTGCATTGCCCTTTATGCCAGCATTTTCAGCACAGTGTGGAACTTAATTCTAGCGAACTAATGCCAATAAATGACATCAAAACTCTGGGTATCTTTAAAACTTTCTCGGTGCTTAAGTGGAACTGTCTAGTAGATATTTTTTCCTCAACTTTCTGAGCATACAGACATCAATAATTTTTTAGTATGGAATAGCAGCTCCATGGCAGCCTTATCAGCTGCCATGATTTATCATTAAATAAAAAAAGTCAAGGATGTACTTATTATTGTATATCTTATATGAGGAAAAAAATGACCAGTTTAAAAGCAAGTATAATTTGCTTCAGTATACTTCAACCTTGTTAGCAAGCCTGTAAATACCTTTCCTGGGAACAGCCTCACCAAAACTAGAAATAGTTAGAAATAAAAAGAAAACACCTGTAACCAGGCAACCGTAAGTATGGTCTACTCGTTCCTTAGGTCAAATAAAACTTCTGGATTCTTTCTGTCCTGTTTAACACATCACATGAAAGACAAATAGGACTAAAAGCAATGGTTTCCTTCTGAGACAACTGGAGTAAAGTTTCTTCCATGTTACTAAGATTCTGATTAATCACTGGAGACTTTCAAATTGATGGCATCATTTGTGTTGTGTGTTTTTTCTTTCATTTCTATGAAAGTTGGAACCTCAATAGGATGTTCATATAACTGCTTTGTATAATCCGTTGGTAGAAATTGTCTGGACAGGCATGACTGTAAATAAAATCTTCACTTTGCCACCCACAAGTCAACATCTATCACCAAGATTTATAATTTTTGTTATTGTGTTACTTCACTTTTCCTCTAAAAATTACATGTTGAGAACATAACTGTACACAGAAATTTATGAGTACATCAGACTACGCTCTGTGTCCTAAAAAGCTCATCATCAAAGATAGAGAACTAAAAAGAGGTAATGTCAGAGGAAACAGGAAAGGGGAAAGTAAAAGAAAGCTGTAATTTGGGATGAAAAGAGAAGATAGGTGCTTAAAGAAATTAGTGCAGAATTTGAAGGATACATTTTCAGAGAGGCAAGAGACAAAAAATACCAATTTAATGATGATGTTTTAAATGTAATAGAATATGCAGAACTGACGAGAATGACTGCTTAGCAGCAGCCTTAATAACTGCCTGTAAAATACAGACCAGTGCTCCCCATCGTTTCACCTGTTTATTGTTTTATTTCCCAAGCTTTGTTGGAGCTGAAATGTTGTATGTAAGTTGACTTAGACAACTAATGTTCTTCAGAAATGGCTCACAGCGTTGCTGAAAAAGCAAAACCATTTCCTGTTTCATGATGATATGGTTAGGTATCATGTATTTTTGAAGTGCTTATGTTAAAAGCTAAATAATGACAAAAAATTATATAGGGTCTTTAATTATGGTAGAAGTGTCCTTCTTTTCCCATAGAGCTTCTTTACCACTAGAACACTCTGTGGTACCTGTCTTTCTCTTTCATGGGATTAATATTGATAAAGTAGAGGTGATGAGGCATGAAGAAGTTTTCTATACTGGTACAGGATGGTGGCCAGTTTGTCCTTACTGTTGCATTTTAGATACAATATTTTATAATTATTATATGTATGTACATTTTTTATTGTTTTTCATAGAATGGTTTGGTTTGAAAGAGACCTTTAAGTCCCAACCCCCTGCTTTAGGCAGGCACACCTCCCACTAGACAGGATTGCTCAAAGCCCCATCCAGCCTGAACTTGAATACTTCAAGGGAGGGGGCATCTGCAACCTCACTGGGCAACATGTTCCAGTGCCTCACCACCCTCACAGGAATGAATTTCTTCCCAATATCTGGTCTAAATCTACTCTCTTCCAGTTTAAAGCCATTTCCCCTCATCCTGTCACTACATGCCCTTATAAAAAGTCTCTCCCCAGCTTTCTCATAGGCCCCCTTCAGGTACTGGAAGGCTACTATAAGGGCCCCCCAGAGCCTTCTCTTCTAGTCATTTTAGGATTTCTGTTATTTTAATTTTGTATTAATGATATCCTTTCCTGGGGGTGATGGAGAATCCTTCTGGAATGAGTCACGGCAAGCAGTATAAAAATCAAATTAAGTTTGTTGCCTGGAATGTCTGAAGGTAGGAATGGGAGAAGGAAAATCAGGACACAGACTGACAAAGAACATTGTCTCCTAAAGATAGCAGAGAAAAAGAAAATTAGTAGTGAAAAGTACTGTTGCTACAGCTCTTCAGAACACACCTCACCCCCAACTCAAAGAAATACTCATTATGTTTTTAGACTTTTTCTAGTGTACATAACAACCTGGTTAATTTTTCTGTATGAATAAATACCTTTCCCCTTGTGCAGCTGGTAAGTGTTATGGGCCATGCTAGGCAGTCATTTTTTTTCCCAGTTTGCTTGGCTTCTGTTATGTGGTACTGCTGTGATGTATTTTCTGTCAGGTGAAATTTATACATCGTCCACTTGACAGGAGCAGTTAGCCACAGGGATTTCCTAAGGAGAAACTTCCTGGAGTGCGGGGGAAGGATTATAATTTTTCTTCTGGTCACTATGGACTTTCTAGGCCCTCCTGGCTTCATTGGTCCTCACTCATCTGTCAGCTCGGCTGGCCCTGCTCAGCACAGCAGCAGACCTTCCTTAGCACATCTTCCACCAAAAGGCAAACTAAAGCTCCCCTCTTAGTTGAGATCTGCTTTTTAGCAAGGGTGCAAGGTCACAAGGTGCAAATGCAGTTTAAATTAAATAATTTAAAATAAGCACCAGTGCTACCTGAAGTACTTGTAGTTTTACTATGTGGACTTACAAACGTTACTGTAAGGTAAAATGAATCAGACACAAAAATATAAATTCTAAGCTAGGGAGTCTGTGGCTTCCTAGAGAGTTAAATTGGAGATGAAGCCAACATCATGCAAGCTGCTGGAAGAATCAGTTTCTCCAGAGCTGAGAGTCATTTTCTGACAGGAAAACTCTATTTAGGGCAGAAGGACAGACTTTCTAGCAGTCTCATTTCGTCCAGCATAGAGACTTCTGCATTGTGTCCTGCCCCTTCACCTTTCCATGTCCCATGAAATAATAAGTGAAAAACAGTAGTTGGAATTCTCTGCAGCAGCTGTTAGAAGCAATTATTCCAACTCTTCATGGAGCTTTCAGAAGCTGCTCCATTGTCTGTCCTTACAGGCTTTTCAGGCCTAAGAGCCTTGATTTTCCATCTCCCCTGGGAGGGGAGATGGGAAAAAAGCAGTCTCCAAGAATGAGAAATACAGATTTCTGCATCTTCTCAGAATTCTGGCAGAGTTTCCTTGGAAGTCTTCATTGTTTCATGGTTTAAGCAGGCTTGAAATGGCTTTTTTAGGAGTAGACTTTTGCTTGTGATGTGTCTGCTGGTGGTGGTTTTCCTGCTGTCACTCTGAAAACTCCTAAGTTGTACCTGCTTAGAGACTTGGGGTCTTACTTTGAAACTACCTATTCTAAACCACTGAACAGTCTGCAAGGTAGGTGTCTATTCCTAGCTGTTCTAATTAGACTTATTAATTGGGGATGTTGATTCCTTATGTAACCTTTAAGATATAAATACTTCAGAAGGCTTCCACAACATGATCAAGATTGCCTGTGTTGGGAGCTGCCTTCTGTCTTCTGCATACAAAAAGAAACCCGTCTTCTCTGAAAGTGGTAATTATATGTGCCTGTAAGCCACACAGAATATTTCTGGAGCAACTAGTTGGAAAAATGCAATGAAGGTGTCTTAGCCGGGCTTCACAGTATGCATATCTGTCGTGAGATTTTATCTTAGTGTTCTCAGAGCTCTCCACCCCTTAACTAGAACGCAAAACTACTCTTATAACATAATAACTTCTAAGCTAGAATACAGATTTTTATCTTCCCTTAATTATTAGTCCTCTAGAAATTGTCAGTGCTGCTGCACATCCAGCAGAGATTGAATTTTAGTCTTCTGAAAAGAGTATTTTTTTAGTCTAGGTTTTGTTTATTTTTGTGGGCTTTTTTTCATTAAAATTTCAAATCCTGCTGAAAAAGAAAAAGCAGAAAGGGCAGAAGAATAGAGGCAAGAGTTCTGGAGTTCTGAGCGCCGAGTTCTGGTTCGTGTTTTCAGTTTTGGTTTATGTATGAAAAATGCAGGAGCAGAGATTAAAAAACACACAAAACCTACAAATGTTTCCTACAGGAGGTGTTTATTTCTGAGCACTGAATATGAACTCTGGACTGATTTCTCGCCTTCTGTCTCCAAAAGCATTGCTTTCTAGGCTGTGAATGACCCATCTTCAACAGAAGATGAGGGATGAGAGAAAAGCCTGTCTCTTGGTGGAGATGTTTTTATGGCATGAGGCCTGTATAACATGTTTACCCTGTTTCAGAGCAGTTCTTTCTCATCTTTTTGCTGCTGTCACACCACGTGGGAAGTCAGCCAGCCTCTGATGTATATGCTATAGTGAGAGCAGTGTTTTGTCATTAATACATTCTATTTGCAAATTTGCTGTTGCGATGTGAACTGAAATCTGTCCCAAGGGGTTTGCCAAAAATTTATATTTGTCTTCCTTTTTTGTTGATAAAAGCTGATAATGTGAATCTTCTCTTGTCACTTTCTAGGAGAGAAACCATTCAAATGTGATGAGTGCAACTTTGCTTCGACAACACAATCGCATCTGACACGACATAAGCGTGTCCATACTGGAGAAAAGCCTTACAGATGTCCCTGGTGTGACTACAGGTAATGAGTCATTAACTAAAGCATGATGAGAGAAGGGTTAAGGTGATCAGACGAGGTTCATTTGAAGTCACCAATAAAAGTATATTGCCATTAAAACACCATCAGGGCAACGGTAATTGCAGATTAAATTAGGAGCTAAATTTAAAAACTTGGTCTTCAGTATTTAGGTATTACTTTATAAAGAAAAACAAATGATGGGAAACCTTTCAGTGGTAACGCTGCAGAGTTGAGTATTTGTTTCACAGCTGCTCTAGTGCCTGTTAGAATTCTCCATGGTGAGACCACTTATCTGCATTGCCTCTTCAAATCAGTTGCAGTTCTGAAATCTTTTCGGTTGAGTTGCAGCCATTTCACCAAGACAAGAAAAGTCCCCTAAAAAGGCTTAGCAACCTCAATAGTTGTCAGACTCTTACTACGATTAGGAGCAACTGGAGCTAGTAAAAGTACTGCAGTACTTCTGATTCAGTTTTCCTTCTCTTTGCCAGTCAAATTGTCTGCATGAGAGAGGTTGTAGGGTGCCTGCATAGCAAAGTCTGCTTTGTTACACCACAGAACCCCACTCTGTTAGGACAATAGACTTGGTTATCAAAAATCACATGAATTAGCAGTTAAGAATACGTGCTGTGCTCATCCCATGTGTCTTTTGTCTTTTGTTCATTATGGGCTAGTTCATAATGATCTCATCTTGCTTCGTTAAGTAATTATTTAGTTTTCGTGAACATACTTCTACAGTCTTTAATACCTTGCAGCGAGGTGGGTAGTGTGGGTGTGTTACAATATGTTGGAGCCATTCATAAGCAGTTTACAAGAATTGATGTTCAAATACTTTTCAAAAAAATCGATATTATATTTGATAAGTGGCATATGACTGTGTAATTAGGTGCATGTGCTGTGATGCACACACACAAGAGGAGAAAGTTAAACATCTGATTATACCGCTGAGCATTTTTTATTTTCTTTTAATGCTGAGCATACAACTGTAATATTCTTTTAGTGTAAGTTTTAATGTACTTTCCTAAAACAAGATTATTTAACGAAGGCTAACCACTCTTGTAATACACGGTTTCAAAGTATTTATGAGCCACTTTCAAGAAAGCTTCTGTACGAAAAGCTTCTGCAGCAGTCATACTGTTTCTGTACAACAATTTTTGTTGGTTTGCGTGTATTATGTGAATGTATTACAGACTCTTCTTATTGAGCTCCCATTAAGTTACTGCCTAGAGCTGTGAAGAAATGTATTTGATAACCTGGAAAGGGGTGACTTCCATTTATGTGCTTCTTCCTTAAGGTATCACCCCACACCCTTTTTCTTTTCTTCAAAAAATAGAGTGCTTTTGTTGGCTTCAGTAAGTCATTTAAGAAGGATAGATGTTTTTGTATTCATCAGAGTGGTTATGTTAAAGTACCTGTGTTGGAGGAAGTGAGAGCTTATAAGCAACGTGGCATGGTCTGCAGCAATGAAAATAAATGGCGTGCTGTCCCTTTTAGGCTGCATGTTCAAGAAGGCCTAATGTTAGAGTCATCCAGTTTTATGAACCATCCTGGCTGGGAGCAATAGCCTTAGTACACGCTGAGGTAGAGGTGGGTTATGCTGAGTGTGAGCTTCTGATGTGGGGGCACTACAGTATGAGGGCATCGTGGGAATGAATCAAAGTTTGCAGTCTGTAGTTTCTTACACTCCCATAATGAGTGGATACAGTTCCCTTGCTCAGTATGTCAGAATGACTTTAATGCTCTCTGTAGTAAAAGACGAGAGGATTTTTTTCTTCAGATGTACACTTTTCTGCGTGGGATAGAAATATCAAGAAATGACAGGGTTTTATTGGTATTGTATTATATTGGATGTTACTAGAGAAGAAACAAACATAACTCACTCATTTTATCAGTATTAACAAGAAATCTGTGAGACCCCCTGCCTCTAAATTATTGAAAAATAAATGTTTCATCATAATAGGATGCTAGTTTCCATTCCTCATAGACCAATTCTGACTCTGTGGAGGCTGGTCTCTACAGATACCAGCTGATGCAGCTTTGATTCTGCAGGAAACTCATTCTGAGCTCAGCTGAAAAACATCTGGCAGGGATGCAGCAGTGAGAGCTGTTCTGCTGCTTCTGCATACTCACAGAGGTGATGAGGCACTGTGTAGCTGCAAGGAGCTAGTGAGGGGCTGCTGTATTTATTAGCCCAGCAGTCCTGCTTGTGCCTGCCAGTTTCCACAGTCCTGGGATATTAGCCAGTCTTGTTGGCGAGTATGCTTTATGTGCTCTATCCACCTCTTTTGTTTTTTCTCTCTTGTTTTTGTTTACTGTATTTTTAAGGGGCTTATGTGTTGCCTCCTTGTCAATTTGCCTCCTTGTCAGCTCAGAGAGTACTTTGTATTCTCCTGAAGAGGTATTAGCAATCCTGCAAATAATGTCCTTCATGCCAGTTCGGCGGATTGCACTTACTCTTTTGAATGTCACCTACAGAAACATAAAGTCAAGATTTTAAATTCTGCTGATCTAGTGATAAAATTCAAGAGACTGAGCTCTCACTTTGGTGACTTCAGCTCAGCCCGTGTGAGGAGTCTCCAGTCCATTTCAAATGTTGCTGTTTAGTGCTGCTTGGCAACTGCAGGCTTTTCAATGAGCTTTGTAGTTTCAGTGAGAGGAATATTCCTTACTTTGTGTGTGGATCTGGAGCACAGTCATGTTGGCGCTATCACAGTGTCTCCTTTCACTGGGAAGTGAAGTGAGCTCTGGATGCCATAAAGTAGTTTGGTACACTTGATTAAACAGTCTCCTTATACAAGATGCTGTAATTATTCTTGTCCAGTTCATCAGTGCTCAGAGGGTTTATAGAGGTCTCTGATTTCAAGCTTTTTCATTCTTCAGGTAGAAATTGTGAACTAGTGAGCAAAAATCTAAAAAAAAACTTGCCTTAGCTTGAAGTACAGAAAGGCAAACTAGTAAAAGGGAATATTTAGGAACTGTAATGCAAATCTGAGCTGTGTGACTGTGCAAGCACCTATAACTTTGTTCTTAGTTGTAAAAACTAAAATTAGATAGGCTGTTAGATACTATAGGGAAAAGATTTTGGCTGCATGGAACAGAAAAGGGAATTTGTTCCCTATATAACTCGCAGCATGGGGAAGTCTTTTCTTAAACAGAAAAAGACATGAATGGATGTGGTTTTCCCAAGTGAATAATGAATTAATCCAAGGTTTTGATCGCACTGATTTTATACTCTCAATAACATGCATATTCCCAAAAAGGAAATGGGAAATTTTGGTCATTTTATTTCAGTGAGTTGCTTTTATAACTTATGATTCTGAGTGTAAGTAAATGTTCCTGCAAAACTGATTTCTTTCACCTCTATTTTTGTATGCAGAGAGCTTAGTATTTTTTTTGTCTATATCTTTAGCATGCTGCTAACAAAAATGCAAACTGTTCCCTCTCTACATAGTAGTGTACAACTGCTACTAATGATTATAATTAGAAATTATGTTTTCAAGCTAGTTTTTAAAACACAATTCCTTTTAAAAGAAGATACATGTATATATGATAAAAATCTGAGTGTTCAAGGTTTTAACTTTTTTTCACATTTATATTTTAAAATCAGGTTCATCCTATTTAGACTTAAAAAAACAAAGGATGAACTTTGCATTTACTTTTTCATATTAGTGTGTTTCTCCATTCTTCTGTCAAGTGTGCTTCATAATGCAAAAAAAATTCATTCACTCCTAATTACAGTTCTCTGCAATTTTATAATACAGAATTGGTCTCATAGGACCCTACTCCACCGTTATATATCCAGTGCTTATTTTATATTTCTGAGTCATTTACAAAAGATGTTTTATGTGGCTAAACTTTTTAGATTGCATGGTCCTAGAGTCATCCTGTTTGCATTTTGTGATGGGAACAGTAAGAAGTGAAGTCATACAGCCTCATGAAACTGAATAATGCCAGTGCACTTCAACTAATTTCTGAAGCTGCTGGTTGTATATTTTATGGCCAGACCTTTAATTTTAAAACCCGCAATATATTTAGGCACCTGACTTCAACCTGATTTTGGGACTGCTGAACTCCTCTACGTCCAGTGATGTCAACGAAAGATGCCAATATGCAGCATTATCAAAAACTGAATGAGTTTTGTGCCTGTGTCTACAGCAAAGAATTCATCAGGAATGAGAAGTCTATTTGAAAGCAAATAGTTGATGTTCGAGGTGTAAGTGAGGCAGGTGTTTCAGTACTAAATAGATTTGGATTACTTTGTTGAGGTGTTCAGCCTCAACCTTTAACTGAAATTTATTCAGGGCTCCAAACAATCAGCAGCTTAGATTCATGTTATGGGAACAGTATTGCTACTTTCAACCACCAGACTGTGGGACAGGTACGACGTTAACATACTCTACCTCCATCCCTGTGCTGTAATTAAAGTAAATGTCTCTTGTTTCTCTGGGACTGTACCACGTGGTTTAGTTTTGCATGAAGTACCTGTGGTGGTGAGGGGAAGAGAGGAATGGAGGACAACATCCAGGGGAATGGTGATGTTCCGCAGTCAGAGATAAGAGGGTTTAGAATCTTTACAAATCAAACAGCCACGCCAGCAAAACAGCACAAATTCCATAAATGCAGCATTCTGTAAAGTATATGACTTGTGAAGGATGCCTTACAAGACTGAGAATAAATAGCATACATTTTTAATATAATTATGTAAACTAAAATAAATATTTTACATTTATTATGCATAATAAAATAATTAGACAACGTTCTGCAAGGGATTATGGCATCTGAAATTCAAAGTGCAGAAGGATTCATTGCATCCTCTGAGCAGCGGCGGCAGCATGACTTAGGGGAGCGGCTCCACAGGGGCCACTTTTCTTTTTTTGGACAGCATCCCCTGGGAGTTCCTATTTCCCTCTGACTTACAGTATATGTTCATAAGATGTAAAGACTGGTTTATAATTTGCACCAGGATTTGTACCGAAGTCATAAGAATGTGCAGATTAAGTGTTTTTTTACCGTTTATTTTGGTGAATTTAATAACCTTTAGTTGTCTTGATATGACTGCATCAGCTGCGCGCTATTCCCTGGTTATATCAAGGACAACTAGGGACCACTTTAAATGCTGAGGTAACGGTGCGCACTTATTCACAGCAAAACTTCCACATAAAATGATGAAACAGTGTATTTATCATTCAAATGTTAACATTAATATGCACTGTTTTCCAGTGAAATTCTATATGCTTGTGCAGGAAATCAGGAGGTTGTACAGCAGTGTGGAGCGTTAGGTTCATAGATTCATAGATTCATAGATACATTAGGTTGGAAAGGACCTGCAAGATCATCTGGTCCAACCATCCTACTACCACCATCCCTACCCACTCAGCTACTAAATCAAATCCCTTAGCACCTCATCTAAACGCTTCTTGAACAGCACTAGGGACGGTGCCTCAACCACCTCCCTAGGCAGGCCATTCCAGTGCCTGACAACTCTTTCATAGAAAGAGGTTCATAGGGATGCTGAGCGTCAGCCACCACTTCACCATGAAAGAACATTTCTTTGTATTTCATGAAGGCAGAATTGGGCAAGAAAGAGCTTATACTTTATACTAATAAGAAATTGCTAGGACAGTAATGCATGTATGTAACAGAGCACGTTGGGCCTTCAGGAAGCATTTAAGCCTCCCTCGTGATCCAGAGCAGGAGTTGAGGCTATCCAGTGCACTGTGCTAGCAGCCTTATAAACAAATGAAGATGAAAGTTTAGAGAGAACTTCTGTCAGTGCATGGGCATGGTTCCCAGATGCAAACTCCTACGAGTATTGTTCACCACTTAGTTTTTAGTAAACATTCAGATGAAATATTTGGTAGTATTTCTATTAATCTGGAATAAAGTACACTGTAGCATTGAAGGCCATAAAAGAAAAAAAAATCTGAAAAAAACACCTAGAGATACAAAGGGTTTTATTCCCTTTATGACGTCTCTGTTACTTAAGAAAACTTTTCTTATTCACCTTAGCTAGACCAGATAGATTTAAGTTCTACAAAAACATTTTCAGGATTTCCTTTAGAAGTTACAGTCTCCCCTTGCTGTTCCCTTTGAACTTTGGCTCTAGACTCTTCTCATGCAACCTCTCTCCTGCTGAATTCGTGCATCCTTTTTTTGTATCGAAGCCCAACAACCTTAACCCAAAGCCTAAAGTATATGGTGTCTTGGAAATATGAGTAACTTCATGCAGTGGACAGGTTAATCTAATGTCTTCTGCTACCACGTTTTATCTTCTCTGCCCTCACACAACTTTTTCCCTATTACATGTAATCATCACTGTCTTCTCTCTTTCTTCTTAAGGAACATAAATATGTTAAAATAAATATACCTGTACTTATATTTAATAAATAGTTAACATTTATACATCTGGAATTTATATTTAATAAATAGTTAACGTTTATTAATCTGGAAAACCTGCATATATTTCAAACTAAAAGAATCTTCCCAAGTTTGGATTTTGATAGTAAATCGAATTTTGGTGCTAAACTCAACATAAATAGCAATGCTGTGGCCTTACTGTAGCTCTCAGCAACAAAGAAGACTTGTAATTTCCTATTCCTGTAGTGGTCCCGATAAAAATGCGCAGCAGAGTTCTTCTTTTGTGTCTGCAAATAGACTTTCACTTGTTGGAAGAATTTGATCTATTCATTAATATGACTCTTTTAGGTAAAAAGAAGTTTGAAGGAAAACAAAAGTGACTGTACATGTTTTCTTCACTCTTGCCTGTAAAGTCAGAATTTTAGCAAACTAAAAAAAAAGGCTTTATTTTTTTCTGTTCTTTAATCCCCACTCCAGTCATTATGAAGAGACCAAAACTCTTTGGGGTTGTTCAAGTAATTATTATTATTGCTCACTACCACAGTGTTAGTTAGAAATATTTGCATCAGAGCTGAAAATAATATAGAAGTCTGTTGTGTTATATATTGTTTATTTTGAAAATAAACAATATATAACACAACAGACTTCTATATTATGTATATATTATATATATATATATATAATATATATAATATATATAATATATTATATTATTATATATATATTATATTATAATATATATATAATATATATATATTATATATATATTATTATATCTATATTATGCAACATGGCTATTACTATGTAAAAAAAGTCCGTAACTGTGTCTTTGTAGCATTATCCCCTCTGCCTCCTTCATCCATTCATATGTCACATACAGAACAAGTTAACATTTTAGGAAGTGGTTGAAAACAAATTTTGTTCAGGAACAGTTCCAAAAATGATGTAGCTTAGTGCGAGAGTGAGGGAAATAAGTTAGGTATTTGCACTCTAAATGCTGACAAAAATGCTAAAGTAATAGTTGCTGCACAGAAGGTGAAGGAAGGACAACTAGCGGGTGCTTTCCAAGAGTGACAGTGGAGCAGGACAGGACTGAGGCTCCCAGGTGGAGCGGGTGCCTGGGCTCTGCAGTGTGTTGTTCCCCCAGTGCGATGGGGAGCACCTAAGGACCCAAAGTCTGTATACGTAGAGAGGCTGGAGAAGAGTTTATTGCTCAAGTGACTTAATAACAAGCCCCTCCTTGTGTCTTTTTTATCCTGATTGTCATGGTTTTTGTGGTTTTGCTTGGCTTCTTCATGTCTGAATAGCAGGTGTAAGTATTGTTGAGACCTCTTGAGGGTTTCATGGGAGTTGGCATTTACAGCCCACAGTTTTCTCGATTGAAAGGGATGAATGATGATCTGGTGTTTTCATCGTTCTTTTTTGAAAAACCACTTAAATCTCAAATGTATTTTCACATGTTAAGTTGTGATCAGTTAACATTTTGGTTTCCAGCTTGCTTTCTGTCCATTCTAAAAGCAGAAAGTGGTGATAGTAACATTCACAGAATAAAATGCTTATTCTTAGGTTTATTATTGTTCAGTTTTGTTTTTTTTCTTAAATCTCTCGCATAGTATTATCTGTACAAAACGCAGAGTTTAAAACATATATGAAAAATATTGTCTTGTTTTCTTAGATGCTGCAGGCTAAAGGTACTGCTTTTCATTTTGCATCCTCAGAGGAAAGGTGAGGTTTCCATGCATGCTGCGTACAGTAAGGCTCAGTGTGCATGGAGAAACAAGCTTGTGCAGCACTGCTCTCCCTTCTCCCACCCACACAGGCATTCCTGTGTATTTCCCCACCTCCATCTGCAAACAAACTGAAATAGGAGGGGAATGGAAAGTGAACTGAGTGGGAAATACGTTCTGCTGTTTAAAGCCCAAGAGCAAATTGCTTCCTCTTCTTGAAGTAAAAAGAAGTTTGGGAAATGACTTCTGAAACTGAAAAACTGGCGGGATCTCCCTGTTGCTCTCACCAGTGCACTGGTAGATTGCTTCATGCCGCAGGACAGCTGACTGACAGTCTGGTTCTGGTTTGCTCTTTTTTCTACTTAGCCAAACTGCTCTGTTCACCATGATACGTGAAATACAGCTCCATACACACAACTGTGTGAATTTAAATAGTGCTTTAAATTGTTCTTCTTCTGATGTTCTTCAGCACTGCTATCTATTTATATTTCTAGTGTTGTTTTCATTACACACACACATACAGAATTAAAAAATCTGTAGTTCATAATACTGTAAATCTCTTTGTGTTATAATCTCAGAAATAAATTAAGTGGTTCAGCTGACATTATAAACCACCTAAGCTTCATACTCCTAATTTATTGTGATACTATGACTACAATTAAAATATCCTATTTATACTCTTATGTTTTATCACGTAGGTATGCTCTCCTTCAGTCCCTCTTCAAGCTGATTATGGGTTCTTTCTAACAGCTCCATAGTTGAGGAACATCATTCATCCTGCTAGAGATCCAGTGTGGAACATCTCCCCATCCTGAACTTCCTCAAAACATTTCTGTTTGAAATTTTGCATGTGTCATCTACAGGATAAACGACACATTTGTATCATTCTGAAGTTGTAGAAGTTAATGAGAGAGCATCAAAATGAATTCTTCAGTTCTAATGATTTTTTTTTCATTAGAAAAATATAGTATTTCTTAAATCTTTTTTTTTTTTATTACAAACCCTTGGTAAGATACAGGGAGTCATTTCTGTTAGCTAATGTTGGAAATATTTGCTGTATTTTAAAATATAAACAAGCCATTAGTAATTAGCTCTTTTCAGGAAGAAGGTGCGTCTTTAGGTTAAAAAGGTGACTTTTATTAATCAGTTAAAGAGGATTGATTTTTAGCTTGGTGCCCCTAACTTATTCTGAACCTTGCACCAGACCATCCATTCATCTTCTGACACATTCTTTAATAACTTCTAAAGCTGTTGGCCAGTTTCAGTCAAAACTGACACACCGCGGTAGTTGCTGAGATAATTTAAATTATTCCATCTTAATTGAAAGAGGTGGATGAGGAAAGGAGGGAAAAAAGGCCACTGAGGAACAGAGGCAAAATTCAGCTTTCATGCCTTCTCCTCTCATACAGCCAGGCAGTGTTGCAGTCTCACCATCCAGCACAGCTGTTTTGTTGGCCTAATGGGAGTTTCTTGAAGGATGTGCTGGGAAGCTGCTGTTGCTGCATTGGGAGATTTAGTTAACAGAGCAAGAATACACAGGAAACCACGCTTCTGTTGTTACGGTGCTCATCTATCAATGTGTTTGGGCCCAAAATTAACTGCTGCAAATTGTCAGGACAATTCATTTTAAAAGAATGTTGAAAGTTAATGGACACTTTTAAGGATAAAGAGAATACACCCAGCTAGCTGTATTTTTCCTTAAAAAAGAGATTATTTGGAAAGGATTTATAGCCCTGAGATGGAAAGCATTGACGTTTCTTTTTCAGTTGGTGAATAGGAAGAATCCTCCTGTTGCAGACATTTCCTATACTTTTTTCAGATGCCTTGCTGACGAACTGTGACATAACGCATAGGTCCAGATAGTTATATTTGCATGAGCAGAAGGAGCAAATTTTGACCAAATACTAAGTGTTTTCACATGTTTTTAGTGATAATAAGCATCCTCAAATTCTCAGCTCTCAGAGGGACCAGAGGTTCTGTACCTATTTGGGATTCAGCCTTTCTGTTTAAGTGACCAAATGTGACTTTCATCACATTTTAATTTGAATTTTAATTACCCAGCCTTTAAGATTTTGATCAGCACTAATAAATTATAGCACAGCCATCTTATACAGTATTTAGGTGATTGATTTTTGTATGCTAAAATCTAGTCATTTTGAGAAGCAGTAAAAATGCTTTCCAGTAGAAGAGAGGTTTCAAAGATAAAGGATTCTGTACTAGATTTGTTCAAATCTGTTTCAAACCAGAGAGGAAAGCTCTAAATCCAAGCCCTTGCTACAGCAAAGCAGGTGGCTGCTATCCATTCTGTTTGAAAAAATGCAGCAACATCAAATCAGGCAATCAGCCCTTATGTGCAGCCAGTGAGTGCAGCAGGGAAACAGCCATGTGTTGCTTTGGTGGTGCAAGGGATGAGGCATGTTTACAGCATTGGGTGATGATAGCTCTATTAACGCTCTGGGGATATTTTGAAAGGTAAATACAGTATTCATTTATTCTAGATGATTTTATTATAGATTTATTCTATTCTTGTCCAGCCTCATCTGTTCTTGGCTTGCTTTTTTATATTTGGATCTCTTTTTTTTTCTCAGACGATGTTACAACATGTTACAAGAGAATCTTCATGTTCTTTTCCTGCTCTCAAGTGCTCATTTTTAGCTTCAGTTCACCAGTAATATAGCAGGGCTACTGTAACAGGGAGGACAGTGGCTCAGCTTCTCTTCATTGAAGCATCTCTGCTCCGTTGCTCAGCTGGGAGTCAACTCTCTCTCAAAGAAGGGCTGGATAGCATCTGCTGTCATGGGGCTGATGCTATAAAACAAAAATAAAGGCAGGATGAAGTCCTGGCCCCACTAATGTTAATCACATCACCTCTGTGAAGTCATGATTCTCCACCTGTCACAAAGTACATGCTTCTTAAGAGAGAATTGGAAAGCCAGGGATTTAGTAACACTTTTCACAAGACTTTGTATCCTGAAAAATAAAAAAGTTAAGCTAAACAAGTAGGTTGTGGGATCTAGAACTCAAATATTCCTAGATTCCACTTCACAGGTGGGATACTGATCCCCTAAATCATTACATAGAAAGATCTAAACTCCAGAGCAGCTCCCCCTTTCAGAACTTCTGCTTCTGAATTCCCTGCGTACTGAGATTGCAAGTTCTTGCACAGCTAAGAGATATGCGCAGAAGAGTTTGTTCTGGGGAAGTGGTATCTCTGCCTCAAGATTTTTAGTACACCAATTTAGAGGAACAGGCCTATTCTTGCATTTTTGTTAAAGGCCCGAAAATTAGACAAGCCAAGATTCATTTAATTAATAGCAACAGTGCCATCCAAAGCTTGATTCTAATTAGTACTTCGGATTTCAAGACGAGAGGGCACAGAACAAGGTCTTGGGAGCCAGCTGTTTGGATTTTGTAGGAAATTTATATGGGTATCATAAATGAAAACAGAAGACTGATGTTGAAAAGAGGAATTAGAAGTTCTCCAGGCTTCTAGCAGATCCTCACTGTCCATTGGTAGTTTCAGGAAGAAGGAGTCTGTGCAGGATATTTCATGCCAACTAATACACGTTGCTGGGACTGAGGAAAGTTGGATTTAGCCCTCATGAAGATACTCAGGATTTCTGTTTACAAGTTTAGTGCCTTCATTTCTAGAAAGCGAAGGAGGTACACCAGTGCTTCCTTTTCCTGATCAGACAGGAGCTCCTGATGCTTCATGGAGGTTACCTACGCTTTTTTTTTTAAAAAGTAGGCACAGATCTTTCCTATTTCCATTAACTGTATTTGGTAAACAGGCTTGGTTGTCTTCTAGAACTACCATTCCCAACAGCGTACCTGAAACAAACAAAATCATAGAATGGCCTGGGTTGAAAAGGACCTCAAAGCTCAAGTTTCAACCCCCTTTCTGTGGGCAGGGTTGCCAACCACTAGCCCAGGTTGCCCAGAGCCACATCCAGCCTTGCCTTGAATCCCTCCAGGGATGGGGCAATTTCTACCCTATATTACAGATGTTCTGTCTTTGCTTTTGACTGTTTTCTGATTGCCATATCCTTTTCAGTATTTAGATTTTAATATTTCTGTTTTTTTTCTGTTGTTCTTCCATTCAGTGAGTGGTGTAACATCATTCTGTAATGATATCCTCTCGAGTCAATGTGCTGTGCAGTGGGAACATACCGGCTTTCTTGGAGCCAGTCTCTACATCATAAATATAGGATTGCATTTCACCACAGGAGTATAAGAAAGCCTGTACCGTTATGGTGAAACCCTACTGTTGCCAAGACTGTGATAGTCTTTAATGGCTAAAACCTCAAAGAAGCTTGAACAGCTGGAAGCCTGAATTCAGTTGAAGTGCAATTTCAGTGCCTAATTCCCGTAGTCTCCTTAGAAAATCTAATCTCTCGTTGCTAGGACTAGTAACCCAATACCTTTTGTGAGAACTAAATGTACATAAATAGATTTTCCAAATACTTTAGCACATGCAGTCTTAAACATGGTCAGGATTAGCCCTGGCTGTTTTAGTCTGGTGATGTTATTAAAGCTGACCTTCAAATATATGTCTCTCTAAATGCATTTCTGACTGTGTATTTTTTGTTGTTTTTGTTTTGTATTGTTTTGTTTGATAACACGTCATTATTATATATCTGGAAAGCGGGTAGCACTGAAAGCACAGGATCTGAGAATGCAAGCTAAACTATTTAGACTGTTTTCTTTAAAGCACAGCTTTCTGATCTATAAGCATGTAGTATTTAGAAATAAGTGATACCAGGATGTTACGTGCTCTATTCTTCTCTTACTATTCACTTCATGATAGTAAGCTGCTGTTCTGCAAACCAGTGGAAGTAGCCCTGACTCTTTCCATCCCCTCGGGAATAAAAAACGACACAAACCCGTAAGCATCCATTTGGTAACAAAAAAGAAATAATTATACATCTAGTTTTCTGCATACATTTCTACTACTTAATTAATTTGTGCTTACTTTTTGGAAAATACTTGGATTATTTATAATAGTTACACAGTAAACTCCTGTGGCCTCTAAAGAGGTATGTGGATTAATGATGTCTCAAAGAATTGTTTTACAAGAGTACTATGGTATTTTTAGAATGTATGCTTAGTTAAAACAGTCACTAAAGGGATGTTATTCACATAGGCAGCATCTTCTGTACAGAACCTTTGGTTGTTTTTTTTTGCTGTTTCTGCATTCTAACTTGATTCTGTAATGTACTTCTGTATACATATATATGACATTGTATGTCTAGTTGTTCTAAAGTAAGTTGTTGGGATTGTGGTGCAAAATAGATTCAAAGGAATCTTTTGGTTTTATATGAAAGGTGAGGAGTGTGGGATTCTTCTTTTCCTTTTTTTTTTTTGTTTTTGTTTTGTTTTGTTTAAGAGTGGAATATATGTTTTCTTTAGCTGTAAAAGCACAATCAAGGCAACATGATAAGTGAGTCAGTGTTGTAAAAGTAAAACTAATTTTGCCTTCACTCACATGAGCTATAGAAGGAGGAAGCTTTATTGTCCCTGGGAAGGTGATAAGGCAGAGTAATTGTATATTATACTGTCCTGGAACATCTGCCTGAAGACTGTTGGAGCAATTCATCTATCATGGACGATACAGCATGTTTTGTCTTTCTGCTTTAACCCATCCCCACTGCTGGCCTGCACGAAGGTTTTGATAGGGACTGTGCCTGGGCTGGGGCTCACATTAATCAGTCCCCTTGTTCAACACTCCAGCTGACATAATTACAACCTGCGCACAGCAGTTATTCAAGTCGAGTCCTTGTCACTCGTGGTGCGAAACTACACAGCTCAGATCCCGAAGGAGATTGCCTTATCACACAGAACAAGGGCTCACAGGAGTTGAAGAGAATAGAAATGGGAAAATGTCTTCCGGGAGTACTATATATTCCTTTAAAATAAGACATTTGAGAGACTTACAAGGGACAAAGGGAAGCATTGTGCAAGGTCTGAAATGAACAGGTTATTATTTTTAAAAGGATTACACAGGCCATTTTTGTGAAATGGACATGGATTATTAAATAAATTCAGTGGTCTCTCTCTCTCTTATCATTCAGTGACTCTGCCCTATTAGTTTTCTTCAGAAGTGATAAAATAGTTTTTGACTTGTATAAGCTTTAAGTATCTCTCAGTAGAAATCATCAGAACACAACTAATAAAAGTGCATGTACTGTATCACTAAAATTGGCACGCACATAAGGGACGGTCCACAAGGATCAGAGTTAAGGGTGAAGGAAGAAGCATGCGAAAGGACTTTCAAAGATGAGCAAGTTCATTAGTTTCTGTTCTAGCATGATCTGGGAAGGTAAAAGATGAAGTCAAAGAAGTTGTTTCATATTTTACCACCTTTCCCTTTTTTTCAGGTTAACCCTCTGTGGTCAAAAAGACAAGTCCATGCCACAATCTATACTAAATAAAAGGGGGTTATTTTTGTGTAATATGGTGCGTTGTTTTTTTTGTTTGGTTTTTTTTGTTTTTCTTTAGGAAAAAAACTTTACACATCATCAGAAGGCTTTTCCTTAGTGATTAAGTTTTTTTCTTCTAGGGTTTTTATCAGCTTTTTGAAGCAGCACAGTTCAGGCAATTCCTATGCTTCTCAATCAGCAGACATACAGTCTTGCCATGATGCCTCGTCTAGTTAAAATACTGTATCTAATATTCAGACATAATTACGTCTAGTTGAAAGAACAGTAATGTTTTATTCTTATTATGATTTATTTATTTTGAGTGGTCCAAAATGAAACAAATGATTTTACAGGACAACTTATCTGGGACTTTGACGAGTCTGAAGAAGTGCCAGAAACACTTAGCAGTACGAGAAAACCTTACTTATTTTACTCTGTGTATGTGCACTAGGTACAGTAGGTAATTTAAATACATAGTTCAGCATCCTCTGGTAGAATGTGCAAGACATTGAAAACCTGCCTCTGCAAAAATTACAATTTCTTAGTCATCTGTAGGGTGTCCTTACAGGAAGATGTACTTTCAAAGGAACAAAGAGTAAGTTTTGCTGCTCCCTACTCTCAAAACAGATTTTCCTCGGGTGAATGATGGCTGTGAAGTAAGCTGAAAGTACAGAGCCAAATGCTGCATTTACTTATTTTTGTGCAGACAATGGCATTATGAGGACATAATGTGAAGAGAGTGATGTTTCTCCGATATATACTTTCAAGGCAGATCTCAGATCAGCTAATCAATCATATCTCCAGTGAAAGAACCAGATTTGACTTTCAGAACCTAAGATGGTTTTGCAGTATTGACAGCCAGGAAGGATATATTTTAATTTGCAGACTGAACAAATTTCCATGACATCATGGAAACACAATAAATGTCTGACCTCACAATGACATTTTTCAGACTTAAACTGTACTTCTTGTAGACTTTGAGCCCAGAGAAAGCCTTAAGCTCAGCCAGTCTGACCTTCTACATAAAATAAACTGCATAGTTTTTTTCCACTTTACTCTGTACTGATCCTCCTGTGTTTGACTAAATTTTGTCTTTTAGAAAGATACTCAGGTTTGATCTGAAAAGATCAAAAGTTGGAGAAGCCATTCCCCTCATTTGAAGGGCTAATTGCTGTAATTGCTGAAGAAATTGTGCTTTATTTCTCTTTTGATTTTAACTATAAATCGTAGTTATTATTTTTGGTTTTGCAACAGATTTTCGCAAAGTTAAAGTATCCCTTAATCATGAATTTATTCTCTGTTACTCATTCCCCAAGCTCACATGTAACAAGGAGAGCAGAGAGTTTTTCAGTTTTGGTGGATTCCTTCCCCTCCACCCCTAAGTTTGTATTTCCATTTATAACCATTTTGTAGCTTTTTGTGTCCTTTCTAAACTGTAGGCAGTAATATGGGATGTAGATATGCTATAATTAGTTTCTTCTTTTTCATAGAAAGAACACTGCATCCTTACATTTGCTTGCTACTTTCTTGTTTATACTTCTAAAGATTGCATGGAACCTTTGTTCTTAAAGCATCATGCTGGAAGCCCCCATTAAACTGTTTCACTAATCCCTAACTTATTTTTAACATCCATGTTATTCACCATGTTCTTGCATTGTGTAAGTTACTCATGCTCTGTCCAAAGGTGTGAAACCTGATGGGTGTCAGTATGTACATGCATTTCAATTGAGTGGACCTAGCTTCTGAAACCATTCCACTCGCTCTCTATGACTTGTGTCATTGTTAATAATCAGGATTTCTTAATATTCTTCTGGCATACATAACAAAAGTGAATCTTTCAGATGATGAATGGTTATTCCAAAGATAAACTGGAACATTTGAAATGGGGAAGAAAATGACCATCTCTTTTTGCATTGGGGGGGGGGGGGGGGAGCGAGGACAGGCTGGGATACAGAAGATGCAGTGTAATAATAGCATTAAAAAAATCTACTTTGAGCAGAGACTGTAGAGACCACAGTGCCCTGGATGTGAATCCAGGCTGCAAAGCAACAGGATTTGCCCTCTAGGGAGCCGTGTTGTCACTAAAATGGCTGAAGGAACTGACACAAAGGCCATTTGGAAGAAGTGCCATCTGCATCTGAGATTGACAGGCAGCCTGTAGGGTCTGCTGCTATCTTTTCTGACTCCAGCAGCATTAGGAGTCCAGATTCATCTCATTGCAGCCTCTGGACTCCACACCCTTTCTTTGGCTCCATCTGCACTTTTATATTTGAGAAAATACTTTATAGGTTCCCAAGGATATACAAACAGACTGTACAGAATTGTTTAGTAACTTTATGTGGTCATTAAAGGAAGTACAATAGGGAAAAAATTGATGTTGAAAGGGAAAGTGTGTCTTCAATTAAATTCCTTCTAGCTTTTTGAAAGAATGGATGCCTTCCATGGCCTCATTTCAGCAAGATATTTGATCATGTTCATAAATTTAAGCTTGTGAGTCATCCTTTTCAAGTCACTGGGGCTCCTTGTGCTTAAGCTGCACAAGTGCCTAACTACCTTGCTAAATCAGGGCCTATGATACTTCAAGCCTGGTCTCTGTCCTTACGCCACTGCAGAAATGCCATTTCTCAGGCCAACTTCTATTTTATGCCATCTGCTCCAACAAGAGCAGAAAGGGGGAGGGAGGAAGCCCATGAACAATGGAGTGATTATTCTCCATTACTGTGAAATAGATGAACTCCACCTGCTATTGCTGCCACTTAAGCCTTGGCTGACATGGTGCAGCAGCACTCTGCATGCAGCAGGCCTCTGCTTCCTCACACTGCAGACGGGCCTTGCTGGGAGGCCCGTGAGCCTAGCCATGCAGGGAGGCTGGAGCCAGGAGTCCTGTTAAATGTTAGGGACAGTTTTCTGCAGGACGCTTTGAAAATGTACTTTCTTTTCTTTTCCTTGTAGTCAGTGGAAAAAGACCTCGCGGCTCTTTCTCAAGGGCTGCTCAGGCAGACCCCCTGAAGCTGAGCAACCCAGCTCTCTGCTGCACCTCTGCCCCTTGCAGGAGGACCACAGCACAGGTTGAGAGCGGAGGCACATCCCCTGCCTCTGCTTCCCTTCCACCTCCTCCTCCTCCTGCTTCTAGTGGTAGACATAACTTCTAGCTTTCGGTCTAAATGATTCCTATTAATGCCTTCCTGAAGAAAGCACAGTTAATGGGAACATTTGGGGCAGGAAGCCATTATTTTCTTGCAATCAGAGAGTTGGGTTTAGGTTTTTTTGTTTGTTTGTTTGTTTTTTGTTTTAAATAAAACTTTTTTTATGTTGTGAAGTATTTAGTATAGGTATTTATTTATTGGGAAAAACACGCTGGCTGAAAATTCATGCATCAGTCTTGTCACCAACACTGGTTTTGTACGCTGGTTGTTCACAGTGCAGGATTGTAATCTGCCTTAAAGATTCCTAGCAGGTAAGCTAAACTAGACTGCTTCACTTCTTATTTCCCCTCAGAATCAGAATTGCCCTGAATTTGCCTTAAAAGAGTGTGTTTTGGCTATTGTGACTGACTGTTTTAGCACCTCTATTTGTAATGAACAATTCTTTGAAATTAGGATGTTTGCTCATTGTAAATAAAATAGTAGATCTATGGCCAGGTTACATTTTGGACATGTCTGTCTGATGAACATAGCCGTGGCACAAGCAGCAATTATCAATCTTCCATCATTTTCAGTGCTGACACACAAGTTTTTGCTGCTTCCCTACAAGGCTCTGCTACTTTTTAGCAGCCAGCACTGGACATCTGTCACGCATACTGTATGTCATAACAAATAGATCATTATAGAAAAAAAATGCAAAGCTATAAATGTAGAAAAGCAGAAAGTGTTACGATTATTATCCCTGGGTGTTTCTATAATACTGTCAGAATAAATCCCAAATACATTTTTATTATTTTCTTTGTGAATCTGTCTGTGTCATAAAATCTCATTTAAACATGTAAATGTAGTGTACTCTCTTTTATGGGCTACTTCATATTTTCTGAGTGACAATACACGCAGTGCATGGCAAGACATGTAAAGCACACCAATGCAAGAGGCCACCAGATTGTTAAGCATGCGTTCTGTGGCACGATGGATGTGTATTTCGGTCAGCTGAGCTTGGCATGGTTGAAAAGCATCAGCTGTAGACAAACATTCACTGCAGAAACAGTTTTACTGGTATGAGATGTTGCTGTCCCCAGCAGTTCCTTGCCACTGTCCACAAGGGCTGGACAGCATACAGAGGTGTCTGCCAGCAGGTACAAGGACAGAACTGAGCTTGCATTAGGTACGCTGTAGCCGACCTCCTAAGTTAGCCTGGAGCTGAATGCTGCTAATTCTGGCAATGATGCCATAGGTCACTTGATAATTGAAGTTAGTTGTACAGCGTATTTATGTGATTCTTTCTTCTTCATTTAAAATTTAAAATACAAAACAGGATTTTTGCTTGTAGAGGAGAAATGGTGAGGAAAAGGTAATCTGGATGTATGCTAGTAATAAGAAGACTGAGAAAGCATATGAAAATGTACCACATTTCTCATATATGTGTGCATGTATATGCTATATATGTGTGTTAATGTATAATTACGTTACAGTTCTGTGATGATGTTGATGTTAATACATTTCAATTTTTGTCCATGACATATTCTTGTATTTTACAATTTCTTGTGCGATAGTGTATTGACCTCTAGCACTCGTGTCAAGGAGATGCTGCCCATTACATCATTTACCATCACTCCGTCAAATGCCAGTTTTCATACAGTTTCATCTGAATAAGAAAAAAAAAACAAAAAAAAAACCAGGCAGGAAACGTGGTGTTTTCAGATGCAGCAGTGCTGCAGGAAACTGAAAGGTCCCGACATGAGTGAATGAACAGGAGCTCTTGGCATGCTAAGGAGTACCCAGGAGCTGCCAGAATCCAGACTTGGCTGAGAATCCTGAGAAAGGGGAAGTTCTAGCATCTGTGTGTGCAGCATGTGTGCAAAATACACTCTGGGATTCAAATCCTAAAGTAATGTTTACCATTGAAAAGGATTTAGGAAAGGTTTGGTGATTTCCCAAAGTGAAATGGAAAGAAGTTTGCCTCTGTAACTCAACTGAACTTCCAACAGTAGTTTGGATGGCAGAGAGCTCTTCAGTTGATCAGCAAGTGTCAGACATGTAGCAGCATCTGTTAGCTGGGTGCCATAGTGTAAGAAATACGTTGAATTGTAAGGGTGATTAACTGTAGTGTGATTTGCCTACAATTACAGTGGATTCCCCTTTGCTTTCTTTTGGATTTCAGTGTGTCTCAAGAACTAATGTTTTAGCACCAAACAGGGTGATGGTTTAAGCAAGAATCACTTTGCAAACGTTCTGTGAATTGTGGCATCCATGAGGTCAAGCTAAATGTTCTTTATGACCTTGTGTTTTGAAAAATCTGTGATTCTGCTTTTCTAGTTAAAATCAAAACTGCTATAACTAAACTTGCAGCCCAGAGGGCCAACTATATCCTGGGCTGCATTAAAAAAGGGGTTACTAGCAGGGAGAGGGAGGTGATTGTCCCCCTCTTCTCAGCTCTTGTGAGGCCCCATCTGGTGTACCATGTCCAGGCCTGGGGCACCCAGCACAGGAAAGACACAGAGCTCTTGGAATGGGTCCAGAGGAGGGACACTAAAATGATCAGAGGGCTGGCACATATATCCTATGAGGAAATGTTGAGGGAACTGGGCTTGTTTAGCTTGGGGAAGAGAAGGCTCCAGGGATACCTCATTGTGGACTTCCAGTACTTGAAGGGAGCGTATGAACAGGAGGGGGAACTGATTACACAGGTGGGTAGTGACAGAACAAGGGGGAATAGTTTTCCACAAAGACGGGAGCTTTAGGTTGGATGTTAGGAGGAAGTTTTTCACTCAGAGGGTGGTGATACTCTGGAACAAGTTGCCTGGAGAGGCTGTGGGTGCCCCGTCCTAGAAGACATTCAAGGCACAGCTGTATGTGGCTCTGGGCAGCCTGGGCTAGTGATTGGTGGCTCTGCCCACGGCAGTGGGTTGAAACTAGATCGTCTTTGAGGTCCTTTTCAACCCAGGCCATTCTATGATGCTATGATTCTATGAAAGTCAGTTATCCAAATTAGCAGGCATTTTCCGTAAACTAGAGGCCTGCAATTTTTTTGTTAGTAACCTCAGTTATTAACCAAAGAGGAATCTTTGATGACATGTACTATTTTCCATGGGAGGTTTGTTTTCACCGTGGCTGCTTGGATTTATGAAAGAAAGCATGCAGTGACTTTGCTCTATTTCAGTCAAAGTAGTGCCATTTTTGTGCTTCTCATACATTGCATAGCAGGGTATAAACAGTGCAGAAGACCTTCAGAGTGCTCTCTGTACTAGAGTGAACTTGATTCATACCGACTAGTGGGAAAAAAATAGAAATCTTTTCACTCAGTTGGCTGTATCACTGTGTTTGTTTTCATGTTGTAAATAGTGACATCCATGAAGCTGCCAGAAGGCCTTTAGGTTATATGCATTTCTCTGCAGCATGAGGATGTTTGTACCTGGTGTCCTGGAGAATCTTTTCAAAGAAGGTTTACTCTTTGCAAATATGATTCCTGCAAGGTGCTAAAATTTTTAAAACTTAGTGGGCTAGATAATTAACATTTTGCCTCATTTGTACTTCCAAAACCTTCTGTTTACATGTCTTGCAGTAAGCACCTTTCTGAAAAAATCAGGTACTATATAAAAATGTCATAATTTCAATTTCCTATTAGTAAAACGTCTTAATAAAAGTAGGTTGATTCCTGCTATATTTCATGATGAATATTTCATGCTGTTGAATACAATGCTAATATATTATTGTGTACAAAACCCTTAGAAAATATAGAAGCATTCGTATTCTTGATGAGCAAGTTTAGGTTTTATGAACCTCACTTAAGGGTTTTTTTATTTTCACATATGCCACATAAAAGATGAGGACAGTACCTCCACTTTCGGACGGTCGCAGCTGCAGCTAGCTGCTGAATGTTGCTATCTGCACAGGCTGCTTAATCCAGAGTGGTGGCTGAGAAGGGACTGAGCACGATCCCAGCTGAGCTGGTGGGGGCAGTGCTGAGGTCCCTTCCAAACCAAGTCATTCTGTGGTTCTGTGGTGGAAGGCAGTTAAGAGAACTTTTGCCATGAGTACCAGCAGCATGCTATTTCCCCATTTTCCTGTAGATGCTCCATTTATTTCTTCCAGCACAATACCCTATTTTGGTAACAGAACGGATAAATAAGAGAGACAATGGAAGGGGGAGGGCAATGTAAATAAATGCAGAAACTTCTCATGCTGACAAAATTTTGCAACAATTCATGCTTCTCCTAAACTTCCACTTTTCTCTGTACTCTTCCACCAAGTAGATCAGTGCTGCTAAGAAGCAGGTGAAGGCACTGAGGGCTATGGTGTGCACCATTTGGCTTTCTTGCCATTCTGTGCATGGTCAGTGTTCTTGCATAGTTGAAAAACTAATTTCTTCTCATCCTTGGAATAGCTAAATTTGCTTTGGGCTTTACTGCAGATAAGATTTGAGCCTCGTGGTAGAATGCCATCAGAGATGTCCATTAGAGGTTTAGCATCACTTACTGTTTCAATACGTAGAGAGCTTTTTTGCTGTCTCTGTGGTTATCAGTATTCAGAGATTTGGTTATAAGGTGGCAATGACATCAGAAGTAACTTAAATCTCCTGGCTCAGAGGATGATGATCAGTGGCACAAAGTCGAGTCAGAGGCCAGTGGCTAGTAGTGTAACCCAAGGGTCAGTACTGGGTCCAGTCCTGTTCAATGTCGTCATTACCTGGGTGGATGAGACAGAATTTACCCTCAGCAAGTTTACTGGTGCCTCAAAACAGAAAGGAGTGGCCACTACACCGCAGGGCTGTACTGCCACTCACAGAGACCTCAGCTGGCTGGAGAGATGGGCAGGAACCTCCTGAAGTTCAGCAAGGAAAAGTCGCGCACCTGAGTAGGAACAACCCCAAGCACCAGGACACCCTAGGGCCACCCAGCTGGAAAGCAGCTCTGCAGAAGTAGACCTGGGAGTCCTGGTGAACAGCAAGCTGACATGAGCCAGAAATGTGCCCTTGCTGCAAAGAAAGCTAACAGTATTTGGGCTGCGTTCAAAGTAATATTGTAAGTAGGTGATTCTTGCTGTCAGCATTGGTGAGCTCACACCTGGAGTGGTGTATCCCATTCTGGGCTTCCCTATCCAGTCACTAAAATGATGAAGGCAGTAGAGCATCCCTCACCTGAGTTAAAGCTCAGAGAGGGAGCTGGTTCAATCTAGAAGTGACTCAAAGGGAATCTTACAAATGTGTATAAATAAGTGACAGGAAGTTATAAGGAAGAATAAATCCAGCTCTTTTCAGTGGTGCATATTTCCAGGACAAAAGACAATAGATTCAAGCTGGAACATAAGAGGTTCCCACTGAACACCATGAAACTTTTATTTATTGTGCATGTGACAGGGCACTGGCACAGTGTTCCCAGTAAGATTTGTGGAGTATCCTGCTTGGAGATCTTTAAAAGCCACCTGACCATGGGCCTGGACAAAGACCATGGGTGGCTCTACTTGTGCAGAGGGATCGAATAAGATGACCTCCCTCCTCTTGGAAGGGACAAGAAGTCCCTTTCAATCAACCATTCTGTGATTCTGTAGCAACAAAATTTTACAGTGGACATGTGTCATGCTCCAGTATAAAGGAGGGAGATGAGGTTTTTGATTATGTTTATACCCCGTGTGAGATTAAGACACAACGGGTCAAATGTTAGCCCAACCAGTTTATTACAATTACTGTTTGCTTAGGGATATGGGGAAGGGAAGGTGAGCGATAGAAAAGAAATGAAAAGCAAGGAGTCTTGGCAGAAGGCAAGAGAGATATAATTACCACCGTGGGTCCAACGAGGTTCGTAGTAGGTCCATTGATCTCAGGAACTTGTCAGGTCACAGCAGGGGATGGGAGATGGCAGCAAGCAGGCCTCAGGGTCCATGCTAAGAGTTTCTCCCTGCAGGGAATTCTCCGTTTTTTCTTCGGGAGTTCTCCTCAAAGATTTTTTTTTTCTTTGGGAGTTCTTCACCAAAATCCTTGGTTCAGTGAAGGCCTTTTATCCCCCATTTCTCAGGTGTTTTTTCCTTTTCTCTTTGTTTGTGTGACATGTCTGGCCCAACAGATAAGCCAGCAGCGGATGTTGCCTTCCTTGCCATGCAGGAGCATTGTTGTCTTTTTGTGGAGGTCAGCTTCTCCAAGCCGTACCCCTCCGGAAAAGACTATTTGCCCCTATTTCTGCTTATCTTTACAACCATAAGCAGAGACACTGAGGCATCATGACACCCATCTGGATAATCGGCAGTTATCAGTCAAAGTCTTGTCACCAGAAAAGGCCTTACGAAGCAAGATCTGGGACAAAAGAAAGGAAAACAGTTTCCGTCCTTCACATCCTTCAGATGTTGATATTCTGACTTAATTTGTCAGGAGCAGCAAAAGAAAGTCAAATAACTGGTTGGTAGGAATGAGCTTCTAATGACAACGTGGATGTGCAGTTAGAACAGTGATGTGAATGCATCACTAAATGATGAACATTGGAGATTAAAAAAAAATCTCTTTTAATCTTCAGCCAGAGGATTTTTCTGTTACTCTTAAGCAATGGCTGGATTTCTGAGGAGAAATTTGCTGTCTGTCTCCCTTATTTCACAGTTCTGTCCCTTACAGGAATGCAGGAGCTCTCCTTGCCATATGCAGAGGAAACTACACCTACACCCTTCCCAATATATCAGTCTATGATAAAGGAAATCAAACAGGCTTGTTGTCCATATGGGTAGTATGGGCTGAGCTCCTCACATTTCCAGTTCTTCTGCAATGTCTCATGTTTTCTTTCACCATGTGTAGCAGTGGATACTGAAGAATATCCTGAAAGGTCTTCCACTTCCCTGTAATAGAGTTGTCATGGAATTTGCATTGCCTCATAAAACTTTCTTCATTTCTGATAAGAAATGCGAGGAACATTAGAAAAAAAGAAATTTCAGTTCTGCTTCTCTGCATCAGAATTAAATACAAACCCACAGACTATAGCTTCAAACTAATTAAGTCTCTCTAATGAGTGCCCTTCCTGTTATTTCAGAGTGTGGAAAAATTGCCAGAAATACATACATTTGATTTTCAAAATGCAAAATGTATCATAAGGACAAAAGCATACTTAAATTAAGAAATAATGATAATAATTTAACTAAAAAGCTCTGGTGTAGCCTTACTGAAACAGAGGCTTATTATTTTCAAAAGCTGTTTTTATTTGTTTGCTGCTGTAATACAGGGTGGAACTCAAAAACAGAAAGACTTTATTCAAACAATTTCTTTTGTGCTGGGCTCTACATTGCCAAATTTCAGAACAAAGGGAATCTTTATCTCAAAGTTTATAGACTCCTGGAAGCTAATTTTACAGCACAAAGCCTGTCAAATGTTTAACTATCATCACTGTTGCACTAGTATAATATTTTAGTTAGATGTTTATCACAGCGTAGCTTTAATGAAAATACAGTGCTGTTTAAAATCACAGAGCCCTGTGTTTACTCATATGAGATGCATGAAATTATGGCGTGTTGTTTTTTTTTTTTTTTGTCAGACATACAATAACACATTTGTACAGAACTCGAGGAGACTGCTAACAAAACAGATGAAGCACATTGAATAATTAAAAAATAAATATTTTATATGCAGTACACTTTTGTCCTGTCATATTTAAGGGTATTGCTTGGCTTCAAAAGTGCTTGGATTTGCCAGTTGTTACCTTCCTGGTTTACTTTATGATTTCAGTTGGTGCATTGCAACCTAATATTAGAGGCCATTGAAATGCCTTGTGATCTCATATTCCTCATTTTGATTAAGCCTTTCTGGCCTCATCACGTGGAAAAATAGATATATATATATTTTTAATTTGATTTCCCATGATGGATGTATCAGGATGTGGGCGTGTTTAGGCACAGAATTTTACTGATGGCTAAATAAATGAGATTTTAGGATTGCTCCATTTGAGTGGTTGGAGCAAATTCACAAATCAAAGCAGATCAGACTGGCCTTTTATGACTTGGAACAGTCTGGGTTTTCTTCACAACTCTCATATAGGTTTCCACGGATCCTTTATATATTTCACAGAAATATTTCAAAGCAAAAAGTTTTATATCTCTCCTGAACGTACTATGAGAGCTGAACTAAAAGGACACAGGTATTTTATTTCAGATTTGTATGCACTACTTTAATCCATTGCCCTTTAAAGTATAACCCATGATAGAAGGTTACCAGATTGTCTTTTGCTTTCATTGCAGAGTACACTATTCATTTTTTTTATAAAATACATGTTTCACTTTAAGAACATCTATGAACACTGTAATTTTTTTCATGATTGAATTCTGAAAGATGCTGAGGACCAATATTTCCTGTATTTTTCAGTGAACATAAGTGTCTTCCCTGACATTCTTAGGAGTCTGATCGTTATACTAGTATATAGCAGATGGAGATGACAGAGGGTGAGCTTTGGCAGCACCGTAAGGCAGATATCATCTTTACTATGACCATCTCCAATGGAGAGACAAGCACTCCAACAGAACTTCAAGCTGCTGCTTCCAGTTTATTATGGGCGTCTTTTTTTTTAGGTACTCGTTACTGTGATATTTGTAACAGTGACAAGTAAACAATCAGTTGCTCAAAATACTACCATTGTCTGAGTGTTTCTGAGCACTTGGTAGTCTATTATTTCAGTTAAGCTACGTGAATGTTCTTAGTTTAACAACATTAAGAGTGAACAGCGCTAAGAAGTTCTACAAAAGAAATGGTCGTATACAGAACATTATTTCGATTTGATAATAATCACTGGTTATTTCTGCTAGGAATAAATGAAATAGCAGTATACTGTATATGGATTTTATCGCATATTTTGAGTAAGGAGGAAATTCTAATGCAAAATAATTTTTGATTAAGACTGCGACATTTTACAGACTGAAAATTAAAAACTACCGCCACATTGTGGGTCTCTTTGTGTATAAAAAATAAATGTATGGTCTTTTTCTATGTACTTTTTCTCAGAAATATCATTGAATACATTTCCTTGAAGTGCTTAAAACTAATTGTATATATATTATGACTTTTATACATGAAAACTTTACCGGTTCCACAAAAACTGCATTTCAGCTGTAAATCAGAAACTGAAGAGAGTGAACGGCTCACTTCTCTTTATAGGAAAAGTTAATAAGGTGAGGTAAGAGTTTGTGAAATATCCCCTAAGAAAATCATTTGCAGAAATCCTGTAGAATCTTAAGAACTCTGTAGGATAGGTTTGCCTGAATAGTGTTGGGTATGTTATAGGTATCCATACATTTCAATAGAAGGGTTTTATTCAGGGCCTAGAGCTCAGAATGGTTACACAAAGATCAGTTTCGCCAAGTTAAAGAGTTTTGCTTAATTTCTCTCCATCACTGTGCACAATCTAGAAAATTAAAAACAGTAAGACTTGTGCAAATGTGGGAACTGTTCATTTTTAAATGTTTCTGGTTCAAGCTTTCGCAGCTTTCATGCGAAGAACAGTTTCTGTACAAAACTTAAGAGAATGCTCAAAAGCAGATTATGGAAAATGAGCAATGACTACCTGTTTTCTGTTATAACACTAGGTTTTATTTTCAGCTAGAGCTTGAATGATTAGTAGTGAATAAATTATTACATAACCATATGTTTTTTTTTTGTTTGTTTTCTTTTTTCCATTGCTTTTTAGATCTAACTGTGCTGAAAACATCCGTAAACACATTTTGCATACAGGAAAGCATGAAGGAGTGAAAATGTATAACTGTCCTAAATGTGACTATGGAACCAATATCCCCGTAGAGTTTCGTAACCACTTAAAAGAACTACACCCAGATATTGAAAATCCTGATCTGGCATACCTGCATGCAGGTAAGGTCATTCTTCCCTTTGCTCATAAACTCTTCACTTTCCTAGGTGAGCATGGTTAAATGATTGCAATAAGAAAGCTAGCTGTTTTCTTCCTGTAATTTATTCTGAAAAATATGATTTTAAAATGGCTTTAGTCCTTTTCAAGTTTTCACAAAGGGTGAGTGTCATGCGTGAAGCACTGAAATCTATTCATGTTTCGTAATCAAGGTTTACAGTCCAATTCGTGAACATTAGAAATGTGCTATTAAGATGCCTCATTCTGAAATTCTGCTGAACTTTTTTAGAGAATTTGTTTTTTACATGTGTATTAAATCCTCCAAGAAGAGAAAACCAAAATCCCTTAGGAATACAGTGGCAAAGGAATGTACTGCTTCAAAAATTCCTACATTTCATTACAATAAAACACCATCAGAATATGAAACAGCAGAGATCTAACAGTAGCTTCCATGTACGTTTTTAGGCTTTACACTGAAGAGCATACATGAAAAAAATCACTGGAGGAATTCAAAAAGAATATTGCTTTAGGAACAGGAATTCAAATAAAAAGTTTGGGATGCTTTCTCCTTAGGAACAATGTATTTATTTATTTATACATTGCATACATTTTAGATTCCAGAGTAGAAGAGAAACAAAATCAATTTTGGGAGCATTAATATGGGAGAAAACAGGTGGGAAGAGGCTGGAAACAATTGTAAACTTAGACTGCAGCTTGAATGAAATTTGATCTTAATTCAGGAGAGGCAGACAAGCTAGACATCACTGAGAGGATAGAGAAGTCAGAGGAGAGGAAGAAAGAACAGAAGGCAAGAAGAAAGAGTTTGGAATTCACAAACTCTTCCCAAATAGAGGAGGAAGAAGTTATGTGGGCCAGATCCTCCTTAAGATGCAAATTAAACTTCTATTGAAGTCCTCCTATTAGTACTGTTCTGTCAGATTTGAACCTTCTTCTATAAAGAATTATCTCATAACTTTTGAGTCACATATATATGATAAAGATAACCTAGAGAGCTTTCATTCAGCGCTATGCAGTGTGTACACTGAAGTTATTTTAAAACCTTTCAGTCTTCTCAGAATGTCTGCTGGCTTTCCTTACTAGAGGCAGTGTATAATTTGTACCATATATTTCTATTTGCCAAGTATTCCACTTCATTTTGGAACCAATCATCAGGTCATGTCAGCATATGGTAGATAATATCTGGATGTGCAAAAAAATGCCAGTTGGCAGAATACCAATTTTAAAATAGGTCAGAAAACTGATCACATTTTGCCATAGTTCTAACTAACAGGAATGAATATTGAACTCAGCTTAAATCCAGACACTGTTGGATTCTTACTATAATAATCCCACTTAATATAATTATTAGAATGCTTTCAATAGAGTAACATACGTTACTCATATGTGAAAGAGGTAACTACTGGTAGAACTACTAACATTTTTCTAAAATTATAAAATCTGTGTGAGTGTTAACATTGCTTGTTCAAAACTCCATATCTAACCAAATTAATTGCTCATTGTAGCATAATGTGGTTATAACTATTGGACTTGCTTGTCTTGGCAGCATAAGAAAACTGTCATAAGTGTGTTGCATCTTAACAATATCTATTTTTTATATATGAAGTTTTATACTGGAGAAATCCCCTTGCACTTAATAGGGTTCTGTGCAAACAGATTAGTGCTGGCAAGAATTGGTTGTCACCTCATTATTGCTCTGCTTGTCTACAAGTGGAGTACAACAGAAATGTTGAAATATTATTCGCGTAATCCCATGTTGAAATGGCAATGCTATATTTTCCTTTTGAGAAGAAACACCTAGGTGATACTTCTGCATTTACATCAGATTCAAATTAAAATGTTTTTCATTTCTTCTGTTCAATCAATTTCTGAATGCTGGGCATCTGCGAGTTAAAGATTCTAGAGAAGAGAGGAACAAAAGGATAACTCCTGTGCTCTGGCTAACATTCCTAAGATTTGTCTTATGGCTAGCTGATGGTTACTAATTCTTCATTGGTCATTGCTGATACCCACAGAGAATCCACAACACAACACAACACAGAACCCGTTAGGATGATAATAGGATGGAAGTGTCATACCGGATCAATATTTTACCCTAACCTATTTGGCTTTGTGTTATGATAATATTGCTTTGTAATGGGAAAGCTTAGCTTCTTTGAGCAGAATAGAAATAGAGTAAGCCCCAACAGTGACAAAGAGATGGACACCAACTCCAGCCACTTCCCAGATCCAGTAGAAACTACCTCACCACAGCCTGCCAAGAGTGGAGCTGAGGGATATCTTCAGGATGTGGCTGGGAGTTAAAATCAAGTTTCTTTCTTATCTGTGAAACCGAGATCAGCAATTGGATTTATAATTCAAAGTTCATTCTCTTTGTAGCAATACTAATTTCTGTTCAGCTTTTTTGACAAAGTGTTGTATGGGGTCAGTGGCAAGGAGTTTGAAGAAGGTATATTTTGAAGGCTATGGAACAGAGAAAAGTTTGCTGCTACATGAGTAGGGAGGATGCTGTAATTGAAATGTGACAGCGCTTTCTGTTCAGCATCTGTGAAATCCTTTGTAATGTGAGGAACTGATGTATATAAATGCCATAAAAACATGTCTGCAGTGTTTCTTCCCCCTTTTTGCTATAGGGTCTATCAAACAGGGAAATGTTTCTCTGCAGTTTTATTCCCATATTCCCTTATAAATGTTAAGAAGCACCATTTTCAAACAGTAACAATCTAGAGAACACTTCTGTCTTTAGTTTTTAAAACATACTTCATTTTTTGCAGTACACCTTTAATGCACTCAAGCCAACAAAGGTATATGTGCATTTGCACATAAAATTACAGATTGCACTTGCCAGGTTCTCCTTCAAAAAACAACCTGAGTGTTTAACCTCAAATTTTTATACAAATCATCAAATCTGGTTTTGAAATGTCATTGTGTTGTTTGCTAAGAGCTTTATGCCTGTCTCCTGATATTCTATAACCATTTCCTCAAGTTGCTTGTGGAATTTGAAATTTTGTTTAAAAAAAACCCAGAAACCCGATGATTGCTGATTATCCACAATATTCATTTCTTTTTTCAAAAAGTGACAGTTAAGACACAGAGATTTCATCGTTGTTCTGGAACTGAAATGGAATAATTGGCAAGCTAAGGAGTCCTGCAGACAATGTTTTAGTTATGGTAATTTGGTTATAATGGAAACTATTCATGTTACTCTTGTTATACACACAGAAATCTGAAGATTTGTCCCCATGAATGTGGTATTAATATAATAAGTGGATTTTCATATCATATTGAAGACCATGAGTTTGATGTTTTTTCTAAAGTGAGATTATTTGGTAAAGAGTTTTTTTCTGAGGCACTCACCGTGGACTTGTCCTTGGAATAAGACTGGTACAGAGTAAGCTGGAGAAATTTTGGATATGCATTACATTTCCAAAATTCTTGATTTTTTTTTTTCCTCTCAATTGGTGCTACTTCTCAACAATGAGTTTAACTGAACCTGAATGCTTTGACAAGTGGGACAACAGAATGACCGGTACCTGTGGTAGATGATAAAATAGACTGGTTCTTCATCTGTTTTTCTCAGTGTTTTGTCTGCTTTCAGTCAGCATTGGTTGGTAGTAGTAATTTTAGTTTGAAGTAAATGCTCTCCATTTAGGATCTCTTATCTAATAAGCATTATTATACTATTATGATGCATTATTTATATCCAAAGAGAATAATATCTATGGACTGACATCTCCATTATTCCACTAGCTGCAGAGACTATGGCATCTCAATGAGTGCACAGTAGTCTTGTGTGGATACTAAACTGGCTGCAAGGCAAAAAGTTCTTTGGAGAGAAGAAGAGCAATTTGCTCTCTGAGTCTCTTCTTGTGCAAACTGGATGCGGTACTGACGTAGTTCAAGGCAAAAAACTTCTGCTTAAAAATGGTTTCCATGTACTCAGTTCTGTGATTATGGAACTGCTTAAGATGTTGAATTGAAAATTCAGAGGCGTTCGACTAATTTAGAATTAGCAGTCATGAACTATTTCTTGTGAATTAAAAACAAACAAACAAACAAAAAAAAAAACAAAGAAGGCAGATCAATTTACTTCATTCTTTGGTATTCTTTGAAAGCGATCCTATCCTTGTGAAGCACTCAAATTATCCAGCATGCACGGAGTGTGTCTAAAACACTGGGAGCACGCAGAGGTGGAGGATTGTTTACTCCTTTGGATTCTGGCAGAAGGAAAAGCATGAGCCACACCCCCTTGCTGCGCAGCCCTGTTCTGGGGCCTGCTTAGAAGCAGAGCTCTGCATGTGCCGCCATGAAAATTATAGGTGTCTCAGGGGTTGGGCATCCACAAAAAATGATCGTGATGATCGTGTTTTGGCAGTTTGCTGCCTACATGGTGATTGAAGGCTTAGTACTCATGAAGAGTTACATAATTCATGACCAAAATGATAGATAGGCACTTGATTATAGTGTATGAGTTGCTTCACAGGGAGAAAATATCAGATGTGAGCTACTCCTAATCTAGCTGAGAAAAGCCTAAGAAAAATAGTTACTGACTGCATAGTCAGACAAATTGAAATGAGAAACACGGTGCAAACACTTAAATATGAGTTCGATTGAGCTCTGATAGCCATTAGCAGAGGAAATTTTCCCTGTTCCATTCCTTTGAACTTTGAGAAACTGGATGTCTTCATGGAAGATAGCTTTTAGAAAGGCCTAAGGTTGCTGGACATACTGCAGTCCTCATGTAACATATTTAACAGGCTTTGATATATCAGAAGTCAGGCTATTATCTAATGGTCCTTTCTGCTCTTAAATCTTAAAATGCAGCTTGTTGATAAGCGTTCCACCTGTGCATCTAGAATGTGTAGGTGCTGAAATAGCTGAGGACACATGTAAACCCCCCAGCGTGGTCATCCCTCTGGAGATAACATTCCCATCATCAACACTGAATTCCTTCTCTCTGAGCCTGAAGTACCTGTGGCTGACTTAGAGATATGCCTGCCTCTCAGATATGTAATTTTAAATTCTCAATAAAATACATAGCAACACATATATTTTTAACTTTAAGAGGTGTTAGAAGAATTCCTAGGAAATTCTGCTCTTTAGTTTGGCAGTTTTCTTGCTTTGTTACTGGCTCCTGAAATCTGACATAAATGAAAACGACAGGTCAATTAAGCATCTGTTCAGCAAGCCAGGTCTATACTGTTCTTTTTGAGTTTAGGAGAACAGTTTTAGCTCTTTCCAGAGAGCAGTGAAAATTTTACAGCAAAATCCCTTTTATTCAAAAGTTTGAAAAAAATTTTTCGGAACTTTTTTGAGGTGCAGTTTTCAAAAGGCTGTGCCCTCCACACTTTTTCCATTTCTTTACCTTTTGAGAAAGCAAGCCGTACCAACATGCTGCAACCTGATTACATCATCAACAAGGGACCAAATTGTGATGCTATCAGTTGTAACAGTTGCAATATTCATGAATGGAATTCTGAAAGTTCAAATAGTTAATCCCAAATAAAATTGTGATCTTTATCCCACTTGACAGCTACATTTATCAAATTATTAAGAGAAAAAATTGATTGCTAAAAGTTATGGTGTGATCTATTATGTGATTTTATCAAGGTATAACTGTATTACCAAGTGGAAACTGCAGACTTATTCAGAATGTGAATTGGACACACATATACTGATAATATAGCAATTATGCCAGTATTGTAGGTCTTTTTTATTCTTCATTTATTTATTTTTTATCCTTTTTTTATCCTTTAACCTCTGACTCTTTAGTAGAAAATATAAAGTTGGAAACAAATTAGGAAAAATAAAATAATGGAAGTCTCTGTTTACTGTTATATTCTCTGAATTTGTCATGCCACAGAAATGTAAATTCAGTGAACACCATTTATCAGTGAAATAATGGAAGTACAAACTAGTTAAGTGTGCAGACGTATTTCAAACATTAAGTAAAGCCTCCAAAGAACAGAGAAACAGTTTTATTTGAAAGCATATTAAACTTTTTCTTGACATAGTTGCGCTCTTAGTCTTTATCACAATTTAAAGAAAACATACTTTAAATGCCGTAATTTCAATCAATATTAGAAATCTGACATTGCTATATATAAGCAAATCAGGTGGAATCTTTTTCTGTAGGAATACTGCTTGGGTTGCTCGTCAGATAAAACATTATTTTTGATAGCTGATATACTTAAAAAAAGATAGAAAGAAAAAGAAAAGCAGCAGCAGCTCTGCTTCAAACAGGTTTGCTCTTGTCATAGCTATTAGTGCCAGTCTTTCAATAGCATGTCATGTTGATTGGCAGACACTCCCTTTCCTCTTTTGTGAAGAATAATAATTTTAGTGTGTGCTTGAAATAAAAACCTAGTATAAATGATTCGCTGTTTGTAAAGGAGAAAGCTAGGTTCCTTGTAACCTATGTAGATTAAGTATTATTGTGTTTCAGGGAAAATTAATCTACATTAAAAAAAAAAAAAAAAAAGAAAAAAGCTAAAATGGGAGGCATTTGATTATTTTTATATCTTACTTCTATTTGAAGGCATTGTATGCCTGGCAGAGCTTCCCTAGCTGCTATCTCTATCTGGGTGGTCATGACCATAGAGTTGGTACTTTCCAGGTAGCCACTGGCATTAAAGAAGATGTGATTTTTTTTCATGTATAATATGTAGCTCTTGCTAGTGCTATTGAAGGCCTTTGTCATTCATTTCATGGCTCTTTAGCTGCTTTTCCTGAAGAGTCAGCATTTAGTGCGGCTGAGTGACATGAAAGAGAGTGTTGAAGTATTTTGATGCAAATATTACATCATCTAATGTGCAAAAAAAAAAAACCACCAAAACACTGTTAGCATTAGTTATATTGCATTAAGTTAATTCTATTCTCAAATGAGAGTGAAGGCATGAATGTCAGTAAGGAAAAAATGTTTGAAATGTAATTTTAAGGAAAAGGAAAATATTGCTTAGTCCGGAACTTCTCTTACTCCTTATGATCAGTGGAAGGATAATGTTTGACACATCGTGTATCATTTTTCTATCAGAAAATGTGATTCTGTACAATAGGTTCACTGCACAAGTGTTTTTTTTTTTTGTAATCTGTAGCACCAATGACACTCACAGTTGTAATTTGGCATTCTGTTAATGCCTTTCTGCCTACATCCCACTGCCCAGGGGGTTTCCTACTCCTCACTGTTCCCTAAAGGACTATCCCAATTTGTCACAGGTAGCTAATTCTCTTGCAGAGAGACCTGTTTGAGTCTCCTTGCCTGTGCCTAAATAAATAATCTGGGGGCAAGAATTCTGTGATAGTACATATCTGCTTTCCTATCCTTCCTCCTTGTGCTACCCTGGTTCCTGGGGAAGAAACCAGTCACCTGACCTGGGAGCCATCTGCCATACTGCCCAAAAGAGAAGGTCACAGAATCACAGAATTGTAGAGGTTGGAAAGGACCTATAGAGATGATCAAGTCCAGCCCCCCTGCTAAAGCAGGCTCCCTAGACCAGGTTGCACAGGTAGGTGTCCAGGGGGTTCTTGACCATCTCCAGAGGAGACTCCACAATCTCTCTGGGCAGCCTGTTCCAGTGCTCCATCACCTGCACTGTAAAAAAGAAGTTCTCATCAGTTTCAGAATCATAAAATCATAGAATATAAGGGACCCTTTGGGGTCATTGAGTCCAACTCCTGCCTCAATGCAGAAACACCCCAAAATCAGACAATATGCCTCTATTGAGTCCTAATGCCCACCTTGTATCTGCCGTCAAAAGATCATCAGAAAGACAGAGATCTACTTAGGAAATTCCTTGTAATCCATTGCATTGTGTTGGTAGCCACATACTGCTTCCCCACTTGTGTTCACAAAGACTTGCCTTTGCAGGGATGTCAAATTCACTGATGAGAAGGAGGTAATCTTACTCCAATGTATTACTTCATTACACTAATAGATATTATATCCTTCATGAAGAACATGAGACATATTATTGGCTATTTTCTGCTAAAAATAGGATATCCTAACATAAAACTTTTAAAGCAAGGCTTAAATATTACAGTAGAGATGTCCCTTAAGATGAGGCAGCACATCTAGAAAGGCAGAAATTCTGTCAGAAATCTGTCAGAAAAAAATATATGCATATTGGCATTTGGTAAATCTAAATATTAAAATGAAGCATTTGTATTCAAATATAATATATAAAATTCTGAGATAAACACAACAAAAACAATATATTAGGCTCATCAAGAAAACTTCTGATATAAAAAAATAGTTATAAATTTTACAGAAGGTTAAAAAAGTAAATATACATATTGTACAGTAATTATTTAGGATGTTTTTAAATGTGGAGTTTCTCCACCCATAAAATAATAAAATTTAATTTCTTTTCCTATGAGGAGAAGCTCTTTTGAGAGTAGATCTCTTAGGAAGTTATGCTAGAGTCCTAAGAAATATAATGCTCTTAAATTTTTTTTTTATTAAGGCAAGCACAAGGTGTGAGATGAAACCTGAAGAAAGTGAAAAATTTTACTTTAAATATTGTAATATTATAATAATATATAGTTAATATATACTATTATATACTCACGATGAATTTATATACACGTATATGTATAATATAATAAATATATATAATATCACAAGCATCATCCCCGTTATGAACTAATTATTGAGGGACATGATTTAGTGGGAAATATCGGTGATAGTGAACCACTGGACTGGATGATCTTAGACGTCTTTTTCCAACCTTGGTGATTCTCTTATTACTTGGAGACTTGACCTAAAGTGTACTTGCAAGACCTGAGAGCACACTATATTTCAGTATAACTATATAACAAAGTTTATTTTGCCTACATAATACCACCACCTGTTGGCCTTTGTCAATGTGACTATACATTATTTAGAGGACACTAAATTTTCTATTCTGTATGAGATGCTACCAGCATCTCCACAACATGCACTGAAAGAGTGTGCTTCCAATAAATCATTTAAATGATTATTATATGCAAGTCTCTTTTGATTTACTTGCACGCCACTGTCTCTCTCTCTATATATATTTAATTACTGAAAAGAATTATAAATCAAATTTTACTACTACACAAAATGTAAAAAATAATACCAAATAATTTTGCAAACAGAAAACTGTTTAAATCTATGTGGATAATGTTAGATACAGAAGTATTGAAACAAGCATTACTTGTGTACTTTACTAGATCAAGTCATTAGCGAGGAGAAGAGCCCTCAACAGTAATTGCTCCAATGAATCACAAATCATTGGCATTCCATGCTGATTTTTAAAATTTCTTTTGGGCTTTCTTTTTGTTTGCTTTCATTGATCCAACATATGCTGCACCGACATTCCATTAATTTCTTGACGTGGCATCTTGGATCTTGACCTTTTGCAAGCGGGTATGCCTTGTCTGTCTGGTACACGTGTTCTTTTGTACTTCTTCTAATTTCTATTTTACTTCCAATAGTTCTTCATAATTTTTCCCATCTTTTCATTTACCAGATCTTTGGTACCTTTCAAATGCTAAATGCTCTCCCATATATCCTTAGTAACCATGCTGGATATTTCTGTCCTTTTTAATATTTAGGTTTTATTGGATGAATGTAGATTGCACCTTCTCTAACTGTGCCTTAAATAATTGCCACTTAAGGGAATTAAGAAGTACAAGGGAAGGAAAATGCTGACCCATAGACTAAGCAGAAGGAAAAAACGTTCCCACTGGGTCCAATTTCCTAAGAAGGACCATCAGGATAGTGACTAGGACCTGAAATTATGGGCTGAATGACCTCTAAAAAATTATCAATTCAAAGAGGAGCTTGTCTATAACTGTTTGCACTAAAGGAAATGAAGATAGGTAGAAGTCTTGCAGAAAAAAGACTGCTTCACTTACTTGGTGAATGTGTAAGAGCATAATATGAAAGTATCATATAAATACATTGTGTGCCAACTCTCTGTAGTTCTTGTATAGTATCAAAAAACCATGGAGGCAGATATCATCTCTCTTAACTCCCAGTGGGTCAACTAGTTGAGAAACGCCGGTTCTAAACGGGAAGATAAATGTACATCTTCTGAATGTAAGATATTTTATGCAGGTCTTGCATTTATTGGAAAGAGTTCATGCTCATCAATATCTAATGTCAGAGAAATTAGCTGTACAAAAACTACTACAGATCTAATACAGGTGTTTTCCTTCTCTGAGCCATTGCAGTCTGAGTTTCACATAGAATTCGCTGATAATATCAAGGCACCTTACAGTGAATGCAATTCTTATCTAAATTGCATAGGAACCTGAGCATAAATGAAAACTTTGGGCTACAGATGATACAGATCATTGGCTGAGCTCCACAGTACTGGATTAAAGACACTGCTTCCTCTATAGAGGCTGGGCTGTGAGAAGTATAAGTGGAAGACACCGGGAGCAAAACTGCTGGACAGGTTTCTGCAGACTGCTTTAGAGGATTTTTCAGATACTTGAAGGATTGGTTACTGCACAAACGGCATTTCAGAAACCTAGACTTTTTTTTCAGAAACTGAAATTTCCTTAGTAATCAGCATATGTTGAAAATAGTTGGTTGCTATATAGTTTTTAGGAATATAATGGCGTTGCAGAGGTGCTCCAAATACTTGAAACAAAATCTTAAGAAAACTACCATATCACACTCTAAGCTTTGTCTCTATCTCTTTTGTGACTTGCCATAATGGTTCTTTTTAGTCTAAAAAGTAATAGTAGATAAAAGTTTTCAGAACATAGTTTGTCAAAGATTTAGAATTGGTCCACTCTGAAGTGATAGTATCCAGAGGGAACTTCTGATATTATAGTCTGTTGATTAAAAAAATAATAATAATAAGATAAAACTTTGGTTATCTAGTTGTCCCAAGAGACTGTGGAAGTTTTTAGGGAAACCCTACATGGATTTTAGATTCAGGATATGTATTTGAAATTTACATAACTTCAGAAAACTTCTAAGGAGAATTGAGGGGAGACACCAATTGCAGAAGTTTTGGTCAGGCTGGGGGTACTGGCCAAGTACAGTGTAGTTACACAGAATATATCATTACAATTTGGTCTGAGCAATGTAAAGTTTCTGAGGATCTCAGGATAGAAGAGAGAACTAATGACACTTTCACGTGTGCTGAGTGCAGAGACTAGGACAAATAACTCAGCAAGTACTTCAGTGTTGCTATCGTCTCCTCACTAGAAATGGAAAGGGGAGGGGAGCTTTAGGTTAAGCATCAGGAGGAAATTTTTCATGGAGAGGGCAGTGAGGCACTGGCGCAGCTGCCCAGAGAAGCTGTGGTGCCCCATCCCTGCAGGCACTCGAGTCCAGGTTGGATGGGGCCCTGGGCAGCTGAGCTGCCGGGGGACAGGCCTGCCCATGGCATGGGCTGGGGCTGCGTGGGCTGTGAGGTCCCTTCCAACCTAAACCATTCTGTGATTCTGTGATGTGTTTGGAATTCTTACAAAGCTTTCTTACCAGTCTATATGCTTTTCCTTTGTTTAAAGTAAAAACTCAAATGTTCTTATTTAATAAGAATTTTGAAAGTAAATAAATAAATAATTGTATCCATTATTTTTTAGAGAAAATCAATGTAGAATTTGCTGTCTGATTACTCCTGATCCCAACTTCAGAAGAATAGATGTCCTTGGAAAGTGTAAAAATAGTGTTGTTTTAGAAAGAAATTGTACTTTAGTTTAAAATTTAATGTGTGTTGATAAAGCTCTTCGTGCATTTGAATTTAACTCTTATTAATGTAACATAGCATTGCATTACATTTCTCAAAGTAGTTCTGTTTTTCCAAATGTTGTTGTGCCCCTTTCTCAGGCTTCACAAGATATCCCTGTCTAAATATTGGTAAACATTAGTATCTATAGTTTTGTTTTATTACATTAGTTTGTCACGTTCTGTCTCTTATTTCCAGGAGACGGTAATTGTTATACATGCACCTACATTGTTAGAAACATGCATGGAAGTAGATTTAAAGATGACAGATAGAAGAATTTCTAATAGATTGTGGCTATATGGACTGAATTAAGCCAAAATCTAGTCCTCATTTTTCATGGATTTCTGAATGTAAGTAGATGAGTATTAGCATTTAATGACATTGGTGACATACTTAATACCAGGTTCCTTTTTTTTTAAGAATGTTTAGAAGTATTCTAAGATTTTTTTTTTTCAGTAAGTGAGATTTGTTTTGGAAAGCCCATGTTATGTGACTCTTTTATATTTGAATTAAAATTTTCAGAAGAATTGCAGATAAATTTACATAATTTCTAAAGCTCTGGTGAGGAAGTACAGTGCTAGGTATAAGAAACTGCAGTGTCGAGAACAGGAAGAAATAGAGCATGGCCAAGTTATCAGTCTGTGTGTTGTGCTGAAATGTTACCCTCTGCTACAGTATGGGTTGTACCAAGCAAGATGTGTTCCAACAGTTAAAGGCCTGAGGCTTCTAAGATGCTTAGAACTAAAGGAGGTTATTGTTCCAGCTATATGAGGTAGGCGATAACTTAAATTGAGTATTTTTGCTTTCTGGTAAACTTTTATTTTTTACTCTCATCGCTCAGAAATGAGGTTTTAAGTGTGTTGAACTGTTATGGATGTCTTTCAGCAAAGTAAGGACTGTGAATTTCTAAATGATACCGAGTTTCTAAATGGTACTGGGAGATAGAATCTGGGTAGGCATTTAATTTTGTAAGTTAGAACCTGTAATAGATATGTCATGAAACATAAAACTGAATTTATTTCATCTATTGCATTCAAGCACACTTATTTTGCCATATAAATAGTTTCACACATTGCTGAAAGTAAATGCGACAAATTTCCGTGTTTTTGTGATTCGGCTTAATTTTTGTCAGATAGAACCAAAACTTCTTTGGCAATTTTTGCATTTAAAGGCTTGTTAATCTGCATTGATTTCTTAGTTTGGTATGGATTCTTAGCTGAAAAATACAGTACATCACTGCCTGTTCTATCACCTGACAGCGACTGATAAAGCATCCGCGCAGAAAGTGTCAGAAAAGGTTAATATTTATTGATTTTATGGCGCTACAACCAATGTAGTTTTGCCATCAAAGATATATGGCCACCAGCAATGGAATCTGTAAAATTACAGGTTGGACGCTAGTTCTTATTATAACCTATGCCAGTATTCTGGCCTTAAAAAAAATGACAGATATTTAATTTAAGACAAAAGACTTTGTATGTGCAGCTTCTGCATACCTGGATCGGGAGTTTTGCATTCTAAAATGAAACCCAAGCACAGTGCTAGAGAGCTTAAGGGGGAAAAAAACACACATCCTTGCATTGCAAATGACAATCACATTTAGCCTTTTCATCCACTTAACTACGTGCTATTGATCTGTAGAAGGTGCCCAAGCAAGTGATAGCTGAAATTATGAGCAATAAAGGGCTTGCTTCTTCAAACAAAAAAGTATATAATTAGACGGAGAGGAGGAGGGAGCAGAGCCTGTGTTTGGTTTTAGAGGCGTTTAAACAAGATGGACTGAGTGCAACAGCACTGTTTAAGTGTACACAACGAGAAAGCTGGTTGCCTTGAAGCATAAATCCATGGTCTGGTTGCAGCTTGTGTGTAAAAATTAGGCGTGCACTCCAGCCTTTACATTTATCTCCATCAAGATTTGCCTGACAGAAAGACAATCAGTTGGTTTGCTTACATCAACTAGGGAGAGGAAAATCTTGTGAAGCTTTGGTTCTTCTAAATGCATCCCCAGTTTGCATTTTTATTCTATTTTTCATTTAGCTGACTCCCGAGATCAACTTCTACATAACTGATAGTTCTGTTGATATTTCCAGAAGGTTTTCAGAAAGATGGAAAAATACTTGCTGGAGTGCTGAAAATTAGTCTACTAAAACACACACAGATGTACAAAGACTTTGCACAGGGAGGTTTGCGAGGAACAGGAGCCGGATCCGGCCCCAGGTTTTAAGAATTCCTGTTTAAAGAATACACACTGCAGAAGACTATTTTTGTGTGTGTTTAGTTTTGCATGCAGATTTTTCTCCCCTGCTCACATTAGGGACAGCAGCAACGATGGGTTTGGTTTTGAACAGAACCTGATGATAATTCAGCAGCTAGAAACTCTTATTTTAACCTGACCGGTAGAATAAATTGTGTGGCATACAGTAAACATGCTTTAGATCGCCTCTTGTCTGTACCGCATTTTTCTGTGGAGCTTTATACCACCAGTTTGTCTGGCTTCCTTTTCCCCAGACAGCTTACCCATTTTATTGTGCTCATTTAGAGGAAAGAAAAACTGTTTGTCTCCTTGAAAGGCAAGAGAACAGTGAGTGGAAAACTACTTTTATAGCTAAGATACCATTATAATATATGGCAACGAAAATTCTAAAATTGAAAGAGAAGATACAAGAGAAAATCTTAAATCATTGTTTTAAAACCACTGACAATTTGAAATATTCCCATGAAGATTTCTATTTTTTTGCCTTCCTTCGTTGAGCTTAGTAAAATGTGATTTTTAAAATGATTGTTAAAATAACTTGTTTAATTTCAATAACTCAAATAAGATCCATTCCTCATATAACTCCTCCTTTTTTATTTTAATGACTGTGTCATTAATCTAACATTTTCCATTTTTATTGTGCTTCATTTTTCCCCCTTCTGATCACTTTAAATTATGACTCTGAAATGGCACGCATTCAGCGGCAGCATGCTCTGGCTGCCTTTTTACATCTCTCTTACCCCTTTTGTCCTCATCTTTTTAACCTTCTGCACAGCCAGGTGCCAACAGCACTGTGGCTGAGTGGTGTCCGTCAGTGACTACCAGGCTGCAGCTCCAGGTGGCAGCTCAGTGACAGAAGGTTTTTCAAACACTTAATTTCATTGTTTTAAAAACTAAATATCACCGCTGCAAACTGTTTGTTACAGTTTATAACACCTTCACCCCCAAAACTGATGCTTTCCTTGGGTAATGGTTTATATGTTAGGTTATTAGCTGATTTTAACAACTGATTTTGTGGAATTATTACTTAATTCATAATGTAATTAAACTTTAGTACCAGCAATACACAACCAAAGTCGTATATTTATCTTAGATTGCGTAACCATGAGAGGACTGCATTGCTTAAATCATTATCATCCTCTGAGTAAATAAAATTAATTTATTATAGATTTCCCCGCACACAAATTTGATATAAAACTAATGGATAAGGAAGAAAATAGGTAATTGAGGGCTGCAGCTCACGTAATGATCACTCGTGCTGATGGCCTTTGCAGCACTCTCATAACATGTATGTGTAGTGGAAAGGAAAATCAAGAGTGCAAGCAATTCCTAGAATTCAAATTCTGCTCATCGTCCTTAGGCTTTTTGACAGATCTTCAGATACAGGATACTAGGTGGTCCATCAGATTAGGATTCAGATACGGTAACACTACCCTGAACACCTTGTGCATGTCCCATGTGAGTTAGCAGCAGCATTGCAGAGTGTGCCTGCGACTTCCAGACAGAAGGTATTATGTGTTGATATCTCTGTACAAAAAAGCTAACATGAGCCAGAAATTGTTACCTTTTTTTTTCAGGTGTGAGTGAGGAATGAAAACAAAATAACTTTGAAATCACCATAGCTCTATTTACAAAAACATTCTGGTAGCAGAGTGTTTCCTCAAGAACCAGAATGGAAAATAAAAGCTCTGTTTTGGGCATGAAAATTGCACTGGTGATTTTAAGTGGCAGCAATACAGTGTTATTGCTGTTTGGGGGCAGGGTTTGGGGCAAGTGTGACTGCAGGTGGCCGTGTGTCGGCTCTTCTTGCCCAGGATGGAAATCAGCGCCATTGGGGAACCCATTGCACAGCACTCCTGGGGGCTGGATCCAGGCTGTTAAAACCAGAGCATGGGAACATCAAAGCCTGGGCTAGCAGTCCCCAAAGAAGCAGAGAACTGCATTGTGTTAGTGCAGCAATGCAGCCCCTGCACCAGAGCATCTTTGCCTGTGGCCCATCTGCTTTGCAGCAGGGAAGTGAGAGGTCTGAGGGCCTCTGTGCTTCAAAGCAAAGCCTGTGCTGTTGGAAGCCAATGGCTAAAATCTCCAGTGTTACCTACTTATTAGGGGGGGCAGGGGGAAGTGCCTTCTGGGGAATACTCAGAGTTTGGGAGGGTTTGGGGAGGTGGCTGTAAATATTGCCAGCCCCACTCAGTCCTGCCCACCAGCCCACGTAGCATATGTGATGGACAGAGCTCTTTATATGGGACATGAGGATACCTGCTTGTTGGATAAGTATTATACCTGCCCCCACAGGTCTGTAGGATGTGCCCTGGCATTTAATTCTTAACAATTCTTTAGTATTATTTCTTTAGTTAACCAGTTACATTTCTATTTACCCAAAGTTTTCCTCAAATATTCTTTTCTAGACTACTTTATGAAATCATTTATTCAGACTTCCGTTATCCTTTCTACTGAAGTTATAAATTTGATAGCATTGCTATATTGACTGGAATGTTACAGAGCAGTTGGCTTTTATTGTTTTTGAAATATAAAGTATGTGATTTTATTGTTCATTTTTATATCTCAGATTTCATTCTTTATTAGAATTTTGAGCTGTATCATCTTCAGACTAAGATTTATCCATTGTGCTAAGTGCACTTTTTAAAATGCTGATTAATTAATCTGTGATTCATCCTCCATCTTAACAGTTAGATTTTAGGGTTTTTTGATACAGTCATGAATGAAGAAAAGTAAGTAAATGTCATCTCTCTCACAGTATATTTTTTAAAGAGATAGTTCTAAGAGTTGCAGCATCCGTCCCACCATTTCCCTGTGCTTAAGGATGGAAAGAGTAGTGATATTTTCTAGTGTTCGCCCCCATCTTTCTTTCATTGCTCCAGTTCTGGGTACTGCAGGCAAAGGTGGGAAAGTCCCACTCCTGTGTGTAGGTATGTAGACCAAAGCACAATTCTGTAATCATGGTTTCACTCTATAGTAATCTTGTGTGATTATATGTGATTGAAGCTGAGATATTAACATTTATGTTCCCTGATCAAATAAACTTTAAATCCTAAAACAAAGTTTACATCCTATTCTCCTGTAGGACTTTCTTCTTGATTTTGTTACAGTAAGATTTAAGCAGTTGTTTCTGGTAAATAAACAGTATATTACTTATGGAGTATGTTTAGATTTGTCTTAAGTGCAGCTTTAAAAGTATTTGTTGGTGTTGAGGTAAATAAAATGGCCTATAATTGTTTAAAACTGTAATTTGAATAACTAATACATTTGCTCAAACACAACTGCCTTCACATGTTTCATCTGGGGAGACTTAATTGCTTTAAATCCAAAAGTTCTATATAGATATTTAGGCCAAAAGAAAGATCTGTCATCTTATCCAATTTTGATCATCAAATTTTGTGGGTAACTCATGCGTTTTTTCTTAGCAGCTTCTTTTGCATGTTTGAACCTTAAAACCAATTTGTTGAATTTTCTTTGTTTAGCAGTTTGTTTTTTCTGCTGCTAAGCAATTGAATCAGCATTTTGAGGCTTCAAGTTGTCATTTAGGTTCCTGCAGTGGAAGACAAGTTACTAGTAAAAGTGTTTTTGAAGTGACAGTGACCTTGGTGAAGAATTGCCTGAACTATTGTCCTATAATTTACAACAGTGTTAGCTTTTAAGGAATTCATAAAATTACAGAATTGTGTGGGTTGGAAGGGAGCTCAAAGCCTGCCCACCCAGCCCCACCCTGTGCCATGGGTGTGGCTGTCCCCTACCAGCTCAACTGCCCAGGGCCCCATCCAACCTGGCTTTGAGCACCTCCAGGGATGGGGGCACCCACAGCTTCTCTGAGTGACATATTCCAGTGCCTTACTGTCATAATTTGTGTTAATTGCAACCTGTTTCTGTCAGAGTACCTAAGATTTTTCATATATTCCTTTTCAGGTATTACTTTATATGGAGGAAAGTTTGGTACAGATGCTGAATGGGCTATGTTTTTCACAAAATGCAGTTATTAACTAACACATTTTGTAAATTAATCTACAGTCTGTAGAAATTCTGGTCAGTGATAAACTTCATAGAAATCAGAAAGTAAGAGTCTTAAAGTAAATGGTTGAACTTCTGGTGGACTGAAGCAGTAGACTCTGACAGTGGAATGTATGAAAATGTCATGAGTATTTTTAATCTACAAATCTTCCCTACCAGGCCTTTTTAATACATATATTTATATTTTTAATTAGTGTCTTTCAGGAGTAGAGAAGTGAAATTATATAATTTAGAAATAATCTAGAAATTTTCAAGCCTTACAGAGAATGGGAGAATAAAAGGAGAGCAAAAATAAGGTACAGAGCAAGTCAAGTCCTGTTCTATAAACATGGTACATAATTTACCTTTTAAATGCCCAGCTTCCCATTGAAATTGTCTTGGACCCTCGGTTCAGAACTGTGTGGACAGAGGTCTATTTCAGGCTCACGTAGGAAATTGTGAGGCAAATCTTCTGCCTTTGGAAAGGCTAGTCTTCCCCCTATATAGGACATTGTTTTGTTAGAAATATATCTGTTTTTTCTACAAAGAAGACAAAAAATAGTAGTGACATGCAATGCCTTTTTTAATTTGGCAAAAAGAAATAGAAATGTCAGGTAGGCCAGTGTGCTCTGCTGTTTCAGAGAAAGGAATGGGAGTGCTTTGCTTCTTTCTGGTGCAGTTTGCTGCTGACAGTGGCATTCCACAAGAAAAACCATACAGAAATTCTACTAACAACTTTGGTCACTGGTAGGACCAAATCTAGAATTTCATCTTCCCTATCCATGAAATTTCATACCTAGATTTACTAGTAAAGGTTATTACCTCAAATGCTACCTTTTGGTGTAATGGTTGTTGCTAAATAGCTGTGGCCTTCATTTGAATGAGATATATGTGTAACTGATTTTGAATTCCAGCCGACTGCATAAATGGGAGAGCGTGAATGGAATTCTCCTCATTGTCTGAAATTCCTCAGAAGTAGATGTGGCAAATGTAACATCAAAATATCTCCTAAAACTGGGCCATTTGTTATGAGGGTTGAGTGGGAGGAAGGACACAGAGTATTCCATCAGATTACTATCAGCAAGAACCTTTAGCTGCAGGTGGCCTCAGGTTGAATAGATCTGAACATAGCTATTTTATGCAGGTAGACATTTGGTCTTTGTCTCATCCAGGAAAATGGGGAAATTTGTTAGTCCTCGTTTCCCCTGTATATCTTCTATGCCATATCCAACATGAATTCAGTAGAGTTGGCATTTGGCCTCTACTCCCTTAATTTTAATAGTTGTCTTTGAAAGAAATTGCCAAATTATTAAATGTTTAATATCTCAGCACTTAAAGCATACCATTTTAAAAGTCATGTATAATACTCTTTTATGTGCATATGAAGTAAAGTGCACCTATATTTCCCTTTGTGTTTGATCATTAAGAGATATATTATATTGTCAATATATACTATGAATGATTTTTAAACAAACCTTCTACTGACTTGGCTGTAAACTTGAGAAAAAACATTGGTTTCACCTTAAGGTTTTAATTTCCTTATGTTTAGTATAAAATCAATACTTTAAGAGTGACTAAAATAACAATCAGACAGTATTTACTACTTTTACACTGAATATTTCAGATCAGAACTTAGGAGGAGGATCCAAGTTGTAATTTAAACATTTATAACCATTACTCTAATCTCTTTGAGAAAACTTACTTTATTAGATCTAGAAGTGCAATCTTTTCAATTAACCATTACTCCAGTGGTGTTTTCCTTAACATTAGGCATAGATACTCGGATCTAGCATAGTCCTTCACCCTTACAAGTCATTAATAGTTCCTCTGATAGCCATTAATTAAGATCAGTCTAAAATTACTTGAAAAGAATTAAAGAATTGGGTCCACTACATTGTCTTTGAAAATAAAGTTAAAAGCATAAATGTGATAATATGAGTCTCTTCATAGATGTATGAGGTAGATAAAGGGCATTTTGCCATTATGTGTCAGATTATTTTGACTTCAATTTTTCATTGAGGCATGTTGAGTTAAGGTGGTGCCTAATGTGAGTAATAGTGACAGAGTCTGACCTTTTTATGTGATTTTTTTTTCTTTTCTATAATGATAGTGAACCTCTGAAATAAACCTTATACCAGTTAGAGGGTATTACATTTTTGTTACGCTCTTTGTCACGGTGAACCAACTGGAGATGAATTTAAATCTATTGTCTCATGATCCATACTACTTCTTCATACTGTCTTACATTCCAAGACATAACAGATTTGAACATTGACAAGTGTAAGCAAAGCAGCTCTTCAGTGAACAAGCAGAACTACAAAAGAAAAAAAGAAGGTAACTCAAGTTTCAGGTCAGACACTATGCTCATTCTTCTTGTCTTCACCTCTACAGTTGTGAATGCTCCACAGATTTTATGTAGAATTGGCAAAATTTTTGCCCTAAATTGTGAAATACCAAGTCCAGAGGCAAAAAATAAAAATAAAAAAAAAAATCTGTCTTTTTGTTTCATAACTTCAGGTTATTTTGCTTCACATCCTTGAAACAGTTCCTTTGTCTGTGTTGTGAATGCTTGCCAAATCTTTTCTGTCTGCGCAGGGTGCACACAGCTATTGTACTGTCGTTCACCCAAACGATATGTCCTCTATAATGTTGCTATGCTTTCATTACCATGGAATGGCAAAAATTGTTTCTAAATACTCATTGGCATTAGTTTTTATATTCCAGTTCTGTATGCATAATAAATCCAAACCTGAACATGGCTAACTTTTCTGGATATAATCATAAAAAGAAGTAAAATATCCTGGTTTCTAAAATGAAAGCTCATGACTGTTTTGTGTTTGGCTTGATCCAAGGATAATGTTTTATGAGAAGTTTTACAAAGTAATCAAAGATTTCTTGGTCAGTAAGAACAATGCTGAAATGTAGGCAATGTCATTTGAACCAAAAAAGTTTCTCACTCTTGCAACTGCAGAGTGATACCGGAATCACCAGCACCAGCAATTTGTGCCTTTATTTGGTGATAAATTAAACAGGTCTTCCTGAGCTCATGCAAGCAGGAAGTAAGAAATGATCTCAGACTTTGTGAGTCACACTGTGCCTGATTAAAGTAAAGGTATAGGAGATACAGAAAACTGCTGTGTGTGATTATTTCAGATATATTATGTTACTGACACTGCAGCAAAGACGGACATTGTACATTTGGCATTCAAACACAACATCGTTTGATCTAACCAGAAATCCTGAATTAGTCAGAAAAAGCACTGGTGACAAACTTTCAGCTGAGTATACAGAGTTTACCAACATTTTCTACGTACTTTCCAGGCAGCTGATCTCAGTGTTTTCCATAATCCAAGTCTTCTGAGACTGCTTCAATTGCATTTATCATTTCAGTAAAGACTAAGTAGAGATTCATGTTCTGTCTTCTGTATTTTTCTAACGTTTGACATACTGTGATGGTTACTTTACTTTAAATCTGTAGACACATTTTTTGTATCACTGGGAACCAATGGACAAACTTTCTAACTGGAGTTAAATAATGTCTTTTCAAGATGAATTTCATTCATGCTCAGCCTAAATGAAGGAGTGTACTCTTCCAGTGCATGGGAACTGTGGTTGCAGCCATTAGCTATTCTAGGAGAGCTTTGCTCTGAATTGGGCAGGACTCCATAGGAACACAGTACTTCTGGAGAACTCTGTTAGTAAGCCATTAGTATCAACTCACCTGCGCATTCCCTTCAACAACATATGAGCTCTAAGTGGAACAATGTGATTTGTTCTTTGAGTTCTTATTTATTACTGTGTACACTGTTCTATAATTTCATCACTGGTGAATTTAGGTGACTTATTTATAGTTACTATTATCCAAGTTTTCAAATACTCTTTGAAAGATCAATTTTGTTAATAATCAGTATTAAATTTGCTTATGCCCTTCACTAGGACATAAGTGTAGCATGGCCCATAAACTTCCTTTACAGCTTTGTGGTTATTTTTATGCCTTGTTGATTAATGAGTCATTGCATATCATGACTCCTTTTCCTGGTATTCATCATGCGTTAGTTTGTGTTGCAACATTTTCTTGCAATATATGTTATTGTATTGAACTCTGTCTGACTTTTTTAACTTTAAATATATTGATATTGTGGGTGATTGAGGTATCTTTGAGCAAAGTAGGATGTATGTATGCTGGTAGTACCTGCTGAAAGAAGCAGCCATTCAGCTTTACATTGTTTTCTTGATTTTAGGTAGAAGTCATTACTGCAGTTATTTGTTATTGCAGTTCAGTTTTTCTTCACCATCTTGTTAATTCAGTGGCTTGTTATTTTAGAGTTGTTGTTTTGTGTTTGTTTTCTTTTTTATGTTTTGTTGTATTGTCTGTTAATCAGGTAATAAAATGTCCAGGTAGATTGTATTATTATTATTATTTTTTTTTTATTTTAGAATTTGTTCAGGTGAGAAATTTAGTGTGTCATAAGCCAGGGTAAAACTTTATAGTATATCAGTTGTTTTGCACAAGACTTTTTGTTTTGCATCTGACTTACTCCATTAATAATTTCTTGTGATCAAGTCATTAGGGCTGCATGCTTTTCCCCACCACAACATCCCCTGTTAAATTAAATAAAAATGGAAGAAAAAAAAACAGTCATCTATAGAGGGCTTTATGCAGGGCTTTGTTTTCCCTTTTGAAGTATTTAAGTTTTACTTACTGTAGAAGTACGTATTTAGGTGAATTTGGGCTGATTTTCTTGTTGTCATTTTCTCAATTCCCTGTACAGAACAAGTAGAACTGTTGTTTATATTACATGTATATATGCTTACATACATATATTTTCTTATACATGTGGAGAAATTTTGGACAGATGAAGGTTTAGAAGCAGTTTTTTGATTCCTAAATTCCTGTGATGGTATTTGTATGTACTGATGAGATCCCTCACTCTGTCTCATATTGTGGTTGGCACAGTACCACAGCTTCTGTTCTTGCTTCTCCCTGAAACTAGAAGGTCCAGAATATTTCTGCCAGATTGACACTTGTGTATGTAAAGCAATTCCAATTGGTTTGGAAAACAAGGAATTTATCACCAAAAACATTGCCTGGGTACTTTTCACTGTATGTGAGGGAATGAAGACTGACTACTTTCATGTAGCCTCAAAATCAATTGTAATCGAGTTAGTTACTTGAGAAAGATCAGTTCCAGGAATCTGTGACCGTGGCTTCACTTCTTACCCAGACCTCATTACCGCTGAGGAAACATGCTCCTCAACGTGCTTTGCGAAAAAAGAATCATAATATATTAATATGAGGATTCTAAACTATCTTCATGTCTTTCCGTAAGAGTCATCTTTTAGCTATATTAAGAAATACTTGTATACAACTTCATATTTTGGGCATTCTATTAGATGAAAAAAGCTTTATTTTATTTGCTCTCCTGTTTTTAGTGAGTACTATTACTTCAGTGTGGCAATCATTTTCACTTTTCCTTCTGGATCCACACAAGTCCCATACTAGTTTCACTCTTTTTGCTGAGATACATTTTTTCAATAGTTGTATTATAGAAACATCGTATGATGAGTATGGAATTAAAGTGGTGTAAAGGTAACTTTTATATGGGTATGTTCTTTCCTCTATCAACCAAGTCAGCTCAAAATTTTAAAGACCATTCTGACCAGATCACTGCCACGATGATTCCACTGTTAAAGCTATGAAACTGTCCTGGTAGCTCTACACCTTAATGGTTTTGTTTAATGTTTTTTCTTGTCACCTATGTCGTTAAATTCTTAAAGAGCCTCATGAGCCAAGACATACTTTTGCTGCAGTAGTAAAACCTAAGCTAGAGACTGCTTTGAACAAGCAGATGCTCAGCCTCATTCTTGAAATAATAACTGTATTTGTTGATTCCTCTTACTGAAAAGGATAATTTTTGATTTACAGTAATGGGCCTTGACTTCAGAGTCTGTACCTATATTTTTTGAATAGTAAAAATGTCTTTTCCAAACAATCAATCTATCCATTGTCTGCTCATCTGAAAGTATATATGTGGTTGTATACATGTAAGTCAAGTTCATACACATTCAGAAAAGCATTTAAAAGGTATTCTAATAGTAATTCAGTGTTTAACGAGTATATTTGTTATTTAATGTAACAAAAGTGAGAGTTACCAGCAACATGCTCAAATAACCTCATAATAATTAGAGGCACTTTTTTGTCCAGTTTCTAAGCAGTCAGGAAAATCCCAAGTCCATCGTGTCAGAATTTTCCAATGGGAGACAAACACTTCAGGGTTTTTATATTTCCCTGATTTAACACTTGGAGAAGTATTTACACATATTGAGCAGGGATAGTTGATGTCAGAACCAAACTGTGAAGGTTGATGTTTTTTAAACCTTGAACAAAAGCCGAACCAGAATATTAAGTTAAAGGTTTCCAGCAAGAGCTACATACACACAGGATGTTGTTTCTTTTGCTGTGTAGCTTTGATCTTTTTTATGATGCCAAGAATTTACATACTTTTATAAGTGGCCTATGCTTTTCATCCTCCTGCAGGCAGATTGAGTGTATTTACCTTTAAATATTTCTCTTCCAGTTATTTGTAGTTGCCTAGCCCCTGTGGTTAATTAAGTGCAAGAAAAGTGTTATTTTGATGCCCTGTTAAACTTGTCTTTGTGTGAGCTTGTCACAACTAGTCACTAAGAAGTCAGAGATAACATGTTAAGGGGTAGTTTTAGTATTGAGGAGCAATATTTCAATAACCTTGCTAGAAATGCTACAAGAAATGAGAACAGGTTTGTTCATCAGAATATCCTTGCTGTCATACATTACGTTTACTGCCCAGTTTGGCCCTTTTCCATTAGAGATCCAAATTTGGGCCACAAGTAAATTCCACTTGACAACTTTCTGAATTCTGTTAATTATACTAAATATGAACTTGTCACATTATTGAGATGTTTAAATTTGCAGAAACGTGTATGTTATTTTTCAGTAGCAGACTACTAGGAAAACCTCTGCTAAATGTGTAGTCCTATAGTTCATTCAAAACAAAATTACATGACGTGAAAATCAAGAATAAATATTTTAGTCTTCTAGGACACTTTTTTGAGTACAATAAGAATTTTGCATTTCCTGTATTAACTTTTTAAGTGCAAAGTAAATTAACTTGACTTTAGTAGCCATAAAAATCATGTTATAGCATGTTTCCAGTATGCTAATATTTAGAACCAGTTAAGCATTTTCATTAGAGTTTGGTATTGCATATTGATTTTTATTTTTTTGTGTATTTTCTTTTTCATTGAGAGAATAAAGCACCTTTGCTTTTAAAAAATTGACGTCAGTAGAATCAGCCTTACAGATTTTTATCTAGAGTATAAAGATTGCTATCAGTTTCTGGGCTGCTACTATTAATATACATTTAGGTTATGCAGGATTTCATCTTAATATGATCAGTCTTTATTTATATGAAGTAAAATTCTGACACCACTTTACTGATATACGTTTAGCAAAGGTAGAACTCCAGATCTGCATTATTAAAATGTGTAGCACACCTATCATATTCTAGGCTTCTGCTGAAATATGCTTTTAATTGAAGCAGAATTGTAGCTATATATTATCAGTGTAAATCTAGTTAAGAGTTCAACATTGACTGGGCTGCTTAAATGTTGTACTAGTATAAGAAGATATATATGGTGAGTTTGAAGTTAAATACTATCATGTGTGAAGAACAGGTGCTTAGTGCAGGAAGTGATCAAGTGATAATGACAGAATTGTAGGGGTTGGAAGGGCCTCTAGAGATTATCTAGTCCAATTCCCCCCCCCCCCCCCCCCCTAAAACAGCTCCCTAGCCCAGGTTGCACAGGTAGGTATCCAGGTGGGTCTTGAACGTCTCCAGAGAAGGAGACTCCACTGCCTCTCTGAGCAGCCTGTGCCAGTGCTCCAGTGCATTGTCTTCTGCAAATTGTGCAGTCCAGATGGCAAAAGAAACAATGTCTGTCCTTGGAAAAAAAAAAAAAAAAGGCTCAAGTCCATATACCCAGTTGTATTTGTGGTCTGTTTTAGATAGGTGGTGCTCTGAAAAGGGGGACTAGCATGCATATATATATACATCGACAGTGCCTCAGGATAGCAAAGAATTTTGGAAAATGTATCTTCTAAATTTGCTTCCTTAACAGAAGAAAAATAAGAAAACTGAATAATAAGTAAAATTTGAGCAATTACAAACAAGCCAGAGTTTTTTTTTTTCCTTTTCTCCATCTATAGTCCAAAGGCTGTGACTGTGACTTCATGTGTTGTATTTCGTGGTGTTCCCATTGCAGAATGCTGAGAAGTATTTCAGACAAAATCCAAAGCATTATAAAATAGAATTCATGCATTTCCATGTAAACATGCTATGTAGATGTTTGGTTCTTACCTCTTACTGTCAGAGTTAAAGTACTTAATTTTAAGTGTGCAACTAAATTATTGACATTGATTTTAGAGAAGTCAATTGAGACGTTAAATGTGTGTGCTAATGTTTGCATGATAGGAATGTTAGTTTGAGTGCTAATGAGTTTTCAGTCATCCTATCTATGTTAAATGTACTGAGGGGAAAAGAAAAAAAAAGGAAGTGAGTATCTTAAAGAACGTTATTTAGAAGAACTAAGAACTATAGAAAAAAGTGAAATTGTGTTAATTGCAAATGCTTTTTTTTGGTATGACAGCAGACACATCTCCAGTACCATTGAAAGGTGATGCACTTTGAAATGACAGAGGTGTGTTTGTTTCAACAGAATCACGGAATTGTAGGGATTGGAAAGTACCTCTGTAGATCATCATGTCCAACCCCCTGCTAAACCAAATTCCCTAAAGTAGGTTGCATAGGAAAGCATCCATGTGGGTTTTGAGAAGGGAACTCCACAACGTCTCTTGGCTGCCTGTTCCAGTGCTCCGTCTCAAAGAGAAGCTTTTTCTTCCTCATGCTTCTACGGAACTTTCCTCTGTTCCAGATTTTGCCCATTGCCTGTTGTTCTGTAATCGGGCACTACTGAAAAGAGCGCGTCCCCATCCACTTGTCTTCCTCCCTTTAGATATTTATAAGCATTGACAAGATCTCCCCTCAGTCTTCTCTTCTCTAGACTAAACATCCCCAGACCTTACAGTCCATCCCCAAAAGGAGATGCTCCATGTCCATAATCATCTTTGATGATTAATAATATTATATATAATTAATAATCATCTTTGCCCTTGGCTGGGCTCTGTCTAGATGATTCCTATCTTTCTTGAGCAGGTTAGCCATGGAAGTGAACACAGGAGTTCAGGGCAGAGTAGAGGGGGGGGATCACTTTCCTTGATCTGCTGTCGACGCTCTTTTCCGTGCACTCTGGGATGGTGTTTTTCACTATCGCAAGATGTTATTGATGTGAGTCAGATTAAAAAGGTCCTTCTCCAGCTGTTTCGAGTAGCTTCGTAAAGGATGTTGTTCTTCTCCTGGAAATCTTGGTGCATGTAATAAATACAGGTGTTTACAGGAGTACAAGTTAGGAAGGAAGGATATGTCAGGTGACTGACAGATCTGTTAACAGATCTGTTAACATTAGAAGTAAGCTGACTTCCTTACTTGACCAAAACTTTGAAGAAAGTTTGTTGAAACTTTGTGAGAAATATCCATTGAAATCTAAGTCTTGAATTAGGTAAAGAGCACTAAAGTACTGCTCTGGTGCTTCCATCATTCCTGTACAAGTGTCATAATTTATTCTATGTCATAGGTTCAGTTAAAAGGTTTTCTGACCAGACAAGGTTCCATTTAATATATTGGTTTATATTTGCAAAACAGAACTTTCTGCTCCCAACCAGGTCAGGAGTTTCAATTATTAGGGAAATATTAGCACATAAATAATGGCACATGGGCAAACAGAACTAAAAGTCAATTTTCTAACATGTTTTTCATACACATGAAAGAAATTTTGGATGCCGAAAGAGAGACTTAGTTCTCTGGGGGGAATAAAATTTAGCAATCTAAGTCCAATTGTTTTAAAACAGCACAATTCTGATAGTGCAAGCAGTCTAAAATTATCATCATCAATGAGTACACTAATGAAACCTTGTTTTTCTGTAATTTCAAACTGCACAAACAAGTCTTTGGGGCATAATAAGATGATAGCATACGGTATCTGTTTTAATAAATGATGTTCAGATTGGAAATACCGTCTGATGTTAATATGTTTTGAAATCTTTGTTGTTAAGCTTTTCTTTTTTAGTGAACGTTGCGGTAATGGTGGCCACAGATACAGATGGAATAGGTTGATAATTTTTTTTAAAAAGGATTTCCATTTCACATACTAGTCAGTAACTCAGTATTGTCTGGCATAGGGATATTTTGTTGACCGATTGCCACTGAATTTTTATTTATGCTTTTTAATTAACAATTACGATTTAAATACCTCATATAAATCTATGATGGGGGAGGGGAGATTGTTCCACTTTATTATGTTATTTTATTATGCAGAAATATCACTATATTAGATTTCTCTGGACTCTTGTTCTATGGTGATTCTCTTTACCTTTTAGAAGATTGAAAATGACTGCTTCATTTTGGGTGACTCTTTGTTCCAGTTTATGTAGTTTGACAACAGCAACTCTTCTTTAAGAGCAAGAACCTGCAATCTTTTTCCTTATTTTTATTTTTTATTTTTAAATAAAGCATAATGCAGCCAAGGACTATTTAACTAATATAGTTTTATGGGTTATAATGAGGGCACTTCAAATCATATTTGCCTTCAATTTCTATAATATTATTGCAAGAATGAATAAAGTACTTAATTACCTTTCCACCACGCCATGGTCTTTCCTTTTTCCAAATATGCTGTAAGAAATAAGCACAAAGGGTTTAAATTGATCTCTTCTTATACTCGTCTGCTCCCGTAATTGATTCCTCCATATGGAAACCTATTCTTTCTGTCTGTCTACCAGAGATTTCTTTGCAAAGGTCCAGCCCCAGCAGGTTGATTACACACTTGTTACCTGTAATTCAATACAGCAGTGCCCTGTTTACAAAGTCCAGATTTCCTGTGCTGTCAGTTAGGGCAATCAGCACAAAGACCAAGAGGTTTTGGAACTAAATAAACAACGAGAAAAACATCCAGGCCTGCCAGTAACCCTTCACAGGTAATTTAACAGCCTTTGACTACAAGGCATCAGTTGCTGTACATGTCTGCCGAGGATGAAATCTGACATCCTCTCCGTCCGCGCTTTGCCGAAGGGGCTGCGGGCAATCTCTCGGCCCTGCTCAGCTCAGCTCCTCCTGCTGCCCTCGTGCCCACTGCACTGCTGGGCTGTGACAGGCCCACACTGTCTCCTGACAACTCCAGGCCGTGTGTTCTTCCAAAATTGTTGCAAATTTCAGGAGGATCAGTTAGAAGCCCTCCCTTGTTCCTGCTACCTATTCCCCTTTGGGTCAGGATCCAGCATGAGATTTCTGGACTCTTCTCAGAAATATCAGAATGCTAAGAAAGAGACTGCTTGATAGGTTCTGCACAATTGTTTTTGTTGCAAGCAGGGAACAGAAAGAACTCTATTTTCTAGGTACCCTCTAAGTCTTGGACAGATTATTTTATTGTCTAAATCTTTGTGTTTACATACTTTCAATTTAACTTTTTTCTGATTCATTTGATGCCTTTCCTGTCAATTTGGAAAGTAATTAGAAAAGCTATTTTACAGACAAGTGATGTTCTCAAGCTAACAAAAAAAAAAAAAAAAACCAAAACTAACATCTGTGAGGGGGTGGAAACAGAGACAAGGATTCATGGATCTGTGGAAGAAAAGTTTGCATCTTTCACTTTATCATCCAGGTCTCTTTGCTAGCAAATGGAGTATTACCTAAACAAGTTTAAAAGTGCATTGATAAAAAATATCAAACTAGCATGTATACATGTAAGTTAGATGTTTATTGCTTGCATGAACAACCCACATTATCCAACACATAAGCATTTTATTGGGTGACTTCAGCACGCTCAGATCATGGAATCCTTCTTGCCTCCTTCTTTAATCATCCCTAATATATGCACATACATGGACATCTTGCAAATTGTTGTGAAAAATCTTTTTTTTTCATAATTGTTATGCATATATATGAACTGAAATTATTTTAAAAGTCTGAGAAAATCTATCATTTAATTATATGTCTTAAATAAAAACTACTTCTCTGTTCTATTTTTACACTTTCACTGATGAATTTCTGAGAGCCTTTTTGTGGTCAGTTTAGTAGGAGGTATTGTGTAACGGATACTTCCCATTGCTTGACTCAAATATCTGCCCTGTAGTTCTGCCTCAGCGAATGTGATCGTGCAGCTGGAGGTATATTCAGATCCATGTCTGAAAACTAAATATATGTATTTAATGTTTGTATCATTGTTCTAATTATTTGCTGCATCTGATTTGGCAAGGAACGTACAGATTTAAATTTTATAGATGTGATTGGGTCATAGTGTTGGAGAGGAAGGATTGTGATGTGGTGGTGGTGTTTTCTTTGTAATTACATTGTTCTCTGCAGAGGTAGAGGCTGAAACACTGACAGACCACGGGCAGTTTACTGAAAGCATAAGTAGTTCAAGTGAGAAATTCCAAATTCATTTGGGGATCTTTGGTGGTGTTTCTGTCCTTGAGGGGAGCAGGGAAGAGGATTATAATAACGGTGTTCTCTTTGCACATTCATGGAGTCACAAGCAAAACAGTGAGGTCACTGAACTTACTAAGAACAAAATATTGCAAAGATTTAACTGTTTTACAATGTATGGGCACAGTAGCACTTAAGGACTGTAGTGCAGAAAGTGCTAACATGATTGATTGTAAATGAAAACAAGCTATTTGGCACGGCGTGGTACTCTACAGGAAGCTTCCATGTGACGCGTGGACTAGCTCACTGAAACTTAAAAGCAGGCAACGATGACTTGGTGTTTGTGATGTTTCACACTGGTGAATCAGTCGTATATTTAGGCAGGATGAGATGCATTTGGCTGCCTCAGCAACAGCAAGATAATGAACTGCCATGGGAAAGTACTCTGCATTCGAGATGGTGCGTTGTCCCCCACCATTCCGTAGCTCATTTAGACACACTAGACAGTCACTACAACTTGATTAGGATGTATCCTCGCTGGGTTAGGTCCATCTTAGACAAATAGCGGGATACTTTTAGTAGGAGATTTTTATTTTTTATTTTATTTAACAAAATAATCCACACCTGACAAAAGCTGAGGTTATTTTAAGACTTATTTAAAAATCAGATCTGCAGGAGTAGCTACGTTCATGTCATGCTCTGAACGATATCCCTCACATTTGAAATATTTAGGTTCTATTGATTCGTATAATACTTGAAAGTTCTTTCACCTTTTTAAAAATAAATAAATAAAACAAAATGGGCCTGTGTTTTATTTTTGCTATATTCTGCCATTGAACTCTTACAGCAGGGAGAACTTTTTTAAGTTTCAACATCAAATACGTTTCATTCCCAAAACAAAGAGGCCCTTTAAATGAAAAATCATTACTACTTGATTTCCAAAATAATAATATTAATGATAATAAAAATAATATGCAGTCCGCATCAGTACTTCAATAATGTGCACTAAGAGTGCATAGATTCACAAATTATTACTTTCAGAATAAAACTTTTCCATAGGCTGCTGATAAATTTGATTCCAGATTTCGTTGTTGACTGCTTCTTCAGTACATCTCTTTTGGGTGATGATGTGCGATAATCCAACAGCCAAGACTGATCAGGAAAGGGAGGAAAGAATGCTGCTGGATCTTGAACTTTCATTGATGGATTCCTGTTCCCCTGATGGCTTTAGATCATCTTAAGGCCAGTGCCACAGTCTCTGTATTTGCATATAAAGAAATGTAGAGGAAAACACTGTTAAATTTTTCCTGAGAAAAAAGGTTAGCAGTTGTTAGCTGCAGAATGCTGCTAGTTTTCCTCTGTTTTAATTAATTGCTTCATACCTCTTCACTTCAGGGCAGATTTAATACTGTTGTTGATATTTTGTTATCTCTAGAGTGTAATGTATTTGTGTTACAGTATAATTATATTTTACACTTCTTTGTTTAACTTCTGATTCTCGAATTCATCTACCCATATCAGAGGGGAAAACAGACTGAAGATATTTTAACTATGTTCTAATGGTTCCTTACTATTAATTTTTTAAACAACTTATTATACATGTTTTGTTTTGTGTTTTGGTTTGATTTTTTTTTTTTTTATCTTGAACCTACCAGTTGAAAAGGATCAAGCCACAGTTCAAAATAGGATTCTCACAAATCAGTTTGATATATACTTCCAGTCCAAAAGAGCATTAGGAATGCCACAGGAGTTCTTTTTTTCATATTATTTCCTGTCAGCAAGGTTTTATCATTTGTTTATTTGGTTTTAGCTGAATCTGTGATTATGGATTTGTAAGCAGGTTAACTTAGGTTAGGAGAAAACACTGAATGATGTTTCTGTGCCAAAACGAAAATGAGATTCCATATTGAAGACATGCATTAATTGATAATTCCTTATCAAAAGTGGCTAATAAGCATAAAACAATAAGTAACAGAGAAAGAGCATTACACAACTTCTGAGATGACTGAACAAATGCTAATTTAATATTAATGGTTGCTTGATGTGTCCTAGAAGCCAGCATGGCTACCTGAAAGAAAAGATGATACTTTGGCAGGCAGGTAAGAAATTCTAACAGGAATGAAGAGATGAGGGAGAAAGAAGAATTCAGGCTAGGTAGACTGTTGTGTAAATGAACTCCAGGGGATCAGAAAGCAGGACTTACAAAGTATATGTGGAGGTTTCCTTTGTCATCTAGGATGTCTTGTATTTTGTAGTCTCGTTTTCTCTTTCCTACTTTCTTTCTCGTGCACACGCATCCTCTCATTTAACTTTTTTTTTTTTTTGGTCCTTTTATACTCGTGATAACTCTTTTTTTTAATTGCAAAAAGAAAAATCAATAAATAAGTAAATAAATAAAGATAAATCATATAAGACCCATAGTAACTCTGGCAGATTTTATGATGAAGAAACACAGATAGAGTTTTGTCAGAATGTCACACCAGAGTGATCAGTGTAGCTTTATGCTCTGAAAACTTCAGGCTATTTGTTTGTTTTAGTATTTATTTCAGTATTATTAGAGATTGCACAAAGGGAAAATGAAATTAAGGTGTCAGCTCTTCTGATATTTTGTCATTTCTATTTTCTTGTACGTTAGGCTGCTGCTTGCCCAGAGCACTCCATTGCAGAGCCAGGATTCTGAAGACTGGCTCAATTCCAGCATCACCAGCTCTCACACTTAACTATAGAGCACATGGTGGTTAACACTTACCTTAACTCAAGCACCTGAATTCAGGTGATTACATAAGAATCTCCTTTGCTATTTATTCATTTATTTTTAGGGTAAACATTCTGTTTTCATTATAATAGATCCATACTTGTTGGACACAAGCTTCTGTCACTTCATGTCCAGACTCAGTAGCAATTACCAAGTAGCGAGGTGTAAATACACTGTAGGCAAAGCAGGCACCAAGCCCAAAGAAATAATGCTCATCATTTCTCTGTGGGGAAGGCTTAGACCCTGTGCTGTTCCCCAGCCTATCAGGTCCTGGTGGAATGAGACAGCCCTGTTAGGTTGGCTATGGCACTACAATGGTTGGAGCAGTAGGTGGGCTGCTGGTGTTGGAATACAGGAGGAGGAGATATTAGTCCCGGGGCCAAGGCAGTGTAGCTGTATGAGGGAGGAGCATAGGAGTGGGAGTGTCTGAGCGGCAGAACATAACCTGAGTCCTCACATGAGGTTGTGCAAGGGGAAGAACTTGTCGTGTTGCATGGGAGGGAGCAGAAAGAAAGCATATGTTTTGAAAGCGCTTGTTTTGTTGACTTCCTTTCTGCTATCTTTTATGCTTACAGTAAATACAGTTTTAGTAAGGTGCGTGTTCCTTTTCTCTGCCTGGAAACAGTGTGTTGGTAATTGTGATGCTGATGGCTGCCTGCCTGCATGTCACCTCTCCCTCCCTCAGCCAAAAATAATTTTGCAACCTCCTGTCTGTTTCAGAACAATTTTACAGGAATATACCATTACAGTCCATGATAAAGAAAAAAGACACAGTTTGCTTGTAGACTTGATTGCAGCCACACTGCAGAGTGCATGTGCAATGAAGCTCCTGCATAATGAGGCCACTGGTTCTGCTGCTTCTGAGATGGCTCTTTGTAGAAAACGAGTTGAGAACCTGCGTGTGTTTATCTCCTTACTGCATTGGCAGTATACTCAACTGTTGGTACATGTGAGATCTCATAGGACATAGGAAAAAGATTAATGGGTCTGCTCATGCCTTTTTTCCAGTCTTCTTCCGCAGCCTCCATAAAGCAAGTTGGAAATCTTTGTTGGCTCACCCTATCTTCACCACCTCCACTTCTATGCAAGTGCTGGTAGAATTAGATTTATTTAAAAAGTTGTTGCTGAAAAGTGTAGCATTTCTGCTCTCACTTGGTCTTATTGTTATGTGGATGCTAGCATGTATTTTTATGTTCCCTTCTGTATGTCAGACAGTGCAATGAAAGGAAATTGATAGCACATTTATTTATTTATTTATTTATTCTCTTTCTTTTAAAAGCAAACTTAGTCACTCAGTGGTATTATATAAAAATACAGAAATAGAACAAATTTCAGATATCTATTACCCTTATATTTCTCCATAATGCAAATACAAGCAGTATTTATTTCTTGCAATTACTTAACTGATTGTGTCCTTATGAAAACAAATGTTTATTTAAAAATGAACAGATCACGTCAACATACTGTACACAGAAACTTTTTTTCTGGAAGTTTTTGGCAACAAAGCCTATGGAAGATAAAATGGCAAAGGACATGCATGAGTTTGTATTCCAGGGCCACTGGCAGAAAAATAGATTTGAGAGAGTTTTTCAAAGGTTAAATATCTTTTAGTACTAATATTAAATGTCTGAAATTATTTTTCATTCAAAAGTTGGTTACATGTTCTATGTGTGTACCTGGTTCTGTAATGCAAGCCTGAAAAAAATTCTGTGAAAACATGTTGCAGTTACATACTTTTTAAGATCATTTTAATGTAGGCTTAGTATCACTGTAGTAGCATTTAGGGCTTCTTTAGAAGACATTACATAGTTAACAGTTTCATAAAGTGACTCCATCATGAAGACTTTCTGATGGATTTGTACATACTGCAGCAAAAATTGCAGCAGTAAAACAGATCTTACCCAAATGACAAGTTGAAACACATAATGTTATGTATTTATTTTAATGAATTTAGTACTCATGAAAAATGCCAGATTAACAGCCTTGAAGACTGAATACCGCAGTTCCACAGACCAAGTACAGAAAAAAACTTTGCAAGATTTTCACGGGGCCCTACTAATGTCTTTGCACAGAGAAGCCATGAATGTGCCTTCCCTGGAGACTCTCAAGGCCAGTTTGGATGGGGCCCTGGGCAGCTGAGCTGATAGGGGGCAGCCTGCCCACGGCACAGGGTGGGACTGTGTGAATTTTGAGGTCCCTTTAGTCCAAACCATTCTGTGATTCTATGATTAACCTTGATCTGTAGCTACTACCTTTGGACATAAGCATTCGGGTGTATCCCAGTTCATTCCTGGACTAAAACCGCTAACAAGAGAGTCAAATGTGGTAGTTCAGTGGAAACCAGGTAGAACTGATGGCTAATATTGAGTGAGCAACTCCCAAGCTTGAATAGCCACTGACAAGTGCAAGATTCAAAGCAGTTTGACGTGCATGCTAAGATTTCCGTATTCCTTTGCTGAAGTCCCGAGAGGGCTTCTTGTCTGGTAGTGGTATTTCTCTTTGCCCTCTGTCTAAACCTAAAGAGCTTTCATATTTTATTATCCCATTGCTTTATCCAGATGCTTTTCAGATGCAAGTTGAGCAACTACTTGGAGGATCAGTCCATTGAATATTTTCTTTTATTTGAAGGAATCAAAATAATTGCCCCTCAGGACCAAGTTTGAAGATTCATCCTGAGAGAAGGCTTTAACTTGAACTTTATCTCTTCTTTCCCCATAGCTCTTACTCTAACAATGAGTGATCTGGAATAGGTGCTGCTGCACTCAGCAGATGGGATTTAACAAATCACGTAAGCCTAGGTACACTGGACTTTGGTTTTGCAGTAACTCATCTGCTTTCTTTTGAAGCTTCCCTTTTTGCTGTGCCATGGCAACAGTAGACATCAGAGACAGCTGTTTATGCTTTTACATTCAAAGTTATCAACCTTACTTACTTCTTTGCAAAGTTCAGGTAAAATCAGTCCTGTTACTGTATTGCCCCATACTGAATAGAGACTACTAAGAATAATAAGGGTACCAGTGTAACACTTCTGTTGCTAAATCTAATAAGGCCTTTTTAAGGACAACAATGAAGAGATGTGCCACTTTGTTATTCACACATCTGTTCCAGGTGAGAATGTTAATCTTACTTGAGAAATAATATATTTTCTATGGCTTTCAGGTTTTGTTCTGTGCGTTTCTTAAAGCTTTGCCATTGGATGTAGCTCAGTTATACTCTCCCCTAAAAAGAAAGGATGTTGTTTGAGCTACTGCTGGTTGTTCAATATGTAAACTTTGTTTAAAAAAAAAAATAGGAAAATAGGAAAATTGTTCTTTTGGGGGATTTTGTACTTGCAGACTAGCAAAAGAGCTTAAGTACTGTATTAGTCATGGATTTCATTGGAGTGGTAAAAGTTCTTATGGGATGAGAAAATTGCCATTTCAGTTCACAGTAGTTCCTGATGCCTTTTTGTTGTTGTTAAGTTAGTGGCTACTGATGCGCTTTGAGCTGTGGAACTGATATAACACTGGTTTGCAGAAAGATCTATGTTTTTGATTTCAAAAGAATTCTGTCTTATTCTAATTCTGGTGGCGTATTCTGTTGTGCCATCCAGATGACACAACTCTTACAGATATGTTTGATTCTTGTCTAATAGCATCAATTGTTACACAGATCTCAGCTTAATATTTAGAAGTGATACATCTTATTTAGTACACATAATAAATAGTACACTTTAAAAAGTGGCGGTTTAATGGAGTTAAACTTTTCATTTTATAATTGTTTTTTGTGCGAAAGCTACCCGCTCTTTGTAACTTTTATTCTGCTGTTGCTTTCCTTAGGAGGGTAATAATATATATATTTTATATTTGCAATTAACTCAAATCAGAGTTTTCGAACAGTAGCAGCCCAGCTTCAGAAACTCAGTAATCTTAAAAAATGTAACTTCTAAAAGCACTATTATGAACACTTTGTTAAAAAAAAGGTTAATTCTTCAAAGTAAGTAAAAAATTTAATAATTTTTGTAAATGATCATGTGGTAATTATTAAACTAATATGTAATTAGCATTTTCTAATGACAATCATAATCTTGACGAATGCTTTCATTCATTTTGTTCTGATCATTAAAGACTTTAAAAGTACTGATTTTTGTTAACTGAGTCCCTTGGCTATTCATCAGTGATGTAATTCAAGTTAATACTCCAGTGGCCAGTAATCAGAGAATTGTCTATTGAATGAAGGAAATTTTGTCACTGTCTTTATGAAGATCACTTTTACTTCTTTAACACAGCTGATAGGTAGAACTGTAAGAGCATCTATCTGACACATATTCATTTCTCTTCTAAAATGGCAGATTATACCAATTTTGGGGTGTTTTAAATGATGAAAATTCTGCAAATACTTTGCCAATAGTATATTCTCTGGGGTTGTTCAGGTCCAGTATTTTTTGAAATGCTGGACAAGAGATAGATTGTATTCATCTGAATAGTTGTCTTAATTATTAACTTCTTAAAGGTTTGAATGTTGTTGTTGGTTTGTTGTTTTTTTTCTAGTAAAAGATGCACACTGCCTTTTCCTTATAAGTAATGTACCTATTCAGGTGAATTCCTATGGACAGCCGTGATCTATGACATTATCTATGAGCTTGATTCTATTACTTGGTGCTTAATTTCCATCAGAGGTGATGAACATGGCATAGCTGAATGTTCTTGAATGTTCTTTGTACAGACAGCACATCCTTTAGTCAGTGATGGTGCTTCAGTCCCATCACTTATCCATCAGCTTGGCCTAAGTCTTTTCCCTTGTAATTCCCTATGTGCTAGAACTCTGTCATGGCCAACATATTCTCCTCAGCCTCAGGTGCTGCCCTCACTTTCTGGCGGGCAGCTTGACCTTCTCCTTTCTTAAGCAGACTGTCCTACAAAGGCCCAACCTCAAGTCTTCCCCTGCAGTTGGAAAGGAATTATTTTATATTTACAGAAAGTGAAAGATGAAACATGCATACAAAAAGTACTCTGCTGTAATACATAGTCACCAAAATATTTCTGTGTTTTTGTTTACTATAGACTATGAGTTTGTGCAGAGCCAGAATGAGTTCAGAAATGAAGGACAGACGATCAGTACTGTGGATAAGGACAGCATGTTCTTTTGCTTTATTTAGCTCTAAGCACATTAATGGGTGCTCAATAAGTGGTAATGATTTTGGAGACGTGATGATTGATGTTTCCTGGATCAGAATGGAGAGGTTTTGTTTAAGAACAGCCCAGCTGGCACAGTGAGCCTCTTTTGAAACTAGTTGTGATCAAAATATGTCAGAGCCATATCTTTAAAATACAGTAAGAAAGACTTCTGTCAGCAGGTTGCTTAATTCATGTTAATAGTAAACTATCAACTGTATCTTTGATTATTCATCCTTCCTGTCACACCATGTTCCTATCAGTGAGTTAGAGTGTTGCTCTTTTTTCTGGTTTCCAGATATTGTTTCCTTTGTTGTAAACATACTGGTCTCAAAAAAGACTCAGGAAGATGTAAAAGGTACTGAAAAGGGAGAATTGCATATTTCTTTGCGCAGAAAATTGTGCCACATATATGCTCTGGACAGCTAATATTTAGAGAGAAAAGTATCATCTGTTCTGTAAGTAAATCATCTGTGTGTCTCAGTAATCCATTCTCCACAGCCAGAGCAGCCCTTGGCAGCACTGGGAGAGCCCCAGACTCCAGGATCAGAAGGCAGACACCTCTCTTTGTGGTCTCTGGTGACTGTTCCTCTCAAAGAAAGGATGCATTCGCATTTTGAATTGAGGAGACTGCTTCCAAACTGAGTTGTGGAGTCTGCTGAGGTACCTAGTGCAAGTTCTTAGCAAAGCCAGTTAAAGCCAGACTTGTCATTTGTAATATTTTCCTGGTTAAAGAAGTAAGTGACAATTAAAAAAGAAAGTAGGCAAATTTAACTTTCTTTTCTCTCCCCCTTTCCTTGAGCCCACCTCCTACTCCTCCCTTTCTCTCTCCCCCCAGCATTTTTTCACTCGTAAGAAAAATAAATCAATTACAGTCTCCTTTCTGACCTTTTAGTTTGTCATGTATGTTTTTCTTTGGGTTTTTAATGCTTTTTGGATACCCTCAAGAGGAAAGTAAAATTTCTTACAGAAAACCTCACATAGTTGATTACACTTTTTAAAAAAAAAAAAAGCAATTCATTTTGAATGTGGTGAGCATACTTAGAAAGTGAAAATAAATAAATTTATTTTTTTTGTAATTTGGAAACTTTTTCTTTTCTTCCTAAATCTGTATCAGAATAATTTTTGGAATTTAAACATGAAAATATGCACTGTAAGTTGTGTTGTAAAATTCTGAATCTATCAGAAATACTGTAAATATCCAGAGTGTACAGTTCTTATTGTGTTGATATGTAGCTACAGCAACCCTTGAACCAGGGTTATTGACAAAATAGATTGCAACAGCTCCAGAAGAGCTGTGTCTGAATGCATTTAGGCAGCTTTAATTCCTGAATTAATTATACAATACACTATAATGCTACAAAGAAGAAGCCATTAAAGTCATCTCTGTCAAAGGGAATTTGTACATCGCGGAGTAGATTACGACATGTAGTCACAGCAGCGAGTCTGGCATGGTTGCAGTGCGCTGTAAAGGAAGATTGACTGCCCCAAGAAGAGTCTCTCCTAACCTCCTCTGGGTATGATGGAGGCTGCAGAGTGTCAGTATTACCAATCTCACGTGTTGCTGTATATCTTGTATTTTTTTCCTTAGGTAGTAATTTCAGAGCTATGTTACTTGCATACATTTCATTGAATTTTCCCCTTTCCCACCCAGAATTGAAAAATGTAATCTCTCTTGCTTAACCATTTGACTCAAGCAGCTTGAGACATGAAACCCTCAAACATCTTGGCTAATTAAATGTTTCAAAAGACTGTAATGATTGGTAGCACCATTGTGTTGTAAAACCTGTCAAGAAGAAGGACTGTCCTTGTCTGCCCCTCACTCTGTCCCCTCTGAGTAACGGTCTATGAGAAGGCAGAGACAGAATTTTGCTTGATCCCTACACACCTCACTTCTTAAGCAATTCAATTGAGGCACCAGTCTTTTACTGAGCGCCCATTTTACCAACTGTTCAGAACCTATTTACCCTTTCAAAATGCCCGTGCATCCATAAAGAAATCTGGTTCCTAATGGCAATCATAGTATCATTATGTGTTGCTTCATCACGGCTGGTAGACGTTTCAAAAAAATTAGACTATTCCTCACAGAGGTATTCTGCTCTGTGAGGGATAGAGCCTCTTGCCAACAACATGCAAAACACCTGGCTGGGCCAAGGGCCTGAAAGCATTTACTGAGAAGAAATCAGGAAAGAATACTCTTCCCAGCAGCCACAGAGAGCTTTTGGTCTGTTTGTTGTTGTTGTTGTTATTTTTTTTTAATGATGCTTTGCTGCTCTTTGTTGCTTTCTTTTGTTCTACTTCTGTCTCTCCTTTTCTTTTGCCTGCTGTTACGATAGAGCGTTCCTGTGGAAAGGGATTTAGCAGTGTATAGGTTTACATGACCTGTAAAAATTCCTCGCAAATATTGCTCCATCATTGCTTAGTAGAAATGCAGCACTTCTGCTGCCACAGCGCTCTTGACTGAAGACATTAGTCACGTATAGGCCCCTGGATAGTTCCTTTGTGCTGGAGTAAATTTTACTTATTTTTTTTTATTTGAAATGAAAATAATCATGTTTGCATGTAGCACAGGCACTTTGGCATCCCCAGCATCTCAGCCGCTTTATGCTCTCTTTTTTTATATATACTATTATTATTATAGCAGTTGTCCAAACATGCAATCACATTGTACAGTCTGTCTGGAAGTTCTAATTCTGATGAGAGCAGAGGTGGGAAGAAGGAACTGGCAAATGGAGAGTTTTAGTATTTTAAATTCAGTGTTCTGTGTGTTCCAAAGTCCTTCACTGTGACCACATTACTGAAAAATGTAAGTGGTCTCAGAGATGCAGAACTTGAAAATGATATTAAGTCAACTTGGTATGTGGATACCATGGGCTTCCTTTTACATCACCCCGATCCTGACTGCCATTTTAACCCACAGTGTCTTTGCATTAGCTTGGAGACCTTTAGCTGCCATGGTACTAGCAGGTGCCACTTGCATATTATGAAATACTACTCTCTGACTAGTGCTCCTTAAAGGAGGGCGTTTAATACATGCACTGAAAATTACATGGAATTCAGCATTTGAGGAATTTCAAGCTTGTGGCCAGGGACACAGAATGGAAAGCACTGACTGTTAAATAACATACAAATTAACTACCCACAACTTTAACTCAAGGAACAGATTAATATATCTGCCAGAAATGCCTATCCTCCTAAAAATATATTGTAATCTTAACATGGTTCTGTAGCCCAGTAAAGACTCAGTGATATCAGCATAAATGATTTTATCTAGTATTTTTCTTTTCAAGATAAATCCAAAGGTGTTAAGATCACATTGGTTTTACGGTCATATTTGATATATGATAATATCATCTGTGTCTGCAGAATTTATGATATTAATATGAGGAGAATGGTGGGATTATTATTATGGGTCACACAGTATTACAGATCCCAATAATAGTACACCTAAAAAAAGAAAAACTGTCAGCTGTAGTGTAGTGTCAGCGCCCATCTTTTCAAGCTGTTGTAGTTCACATTGGAAAGAAGGCCGTTTTAGCTAGGAGCATAACAATCTCATTGTATTAATCATTTTCTGTGTTTAAGCAATATGAGGAGGTCTGCTTTCAGTGACAGAAATAAAATCCTGGAAGGGAACAGTCTGTGAAATAAACTCTGAAGGGACAGTGTGACTGCCTCTCCTTACTCCCCATGGCCTAATTAAATGGTGAAGAAAATTAAAAAAACAAAAAAGACATTAAATATAAAGAGACATTAGCAACAGGAAGGGTGTGGCAGAAACGTCATGATGTGTATGTGGTGCTTCATTTCGAGTAACATGAAGTTGCTGAGAAGCAAAGCTACTAATCACTGTGTTTTGAAAAAGATTGGGCAGTGACAGTATTCCTCAGTCTTGTCTAGTATTTTCCTTTTGCAGTCTTCTGCACCAATCTAATGCCAACAGAAAAACAGGTTTACATCTCTCATTGCCATCCTACTGGTAGTATTTCATTAATAGAATGTACATGAATAAACAGTTTGTAATTCCGATTTTAAACATGTGTACACATCTATGTTCTTTTTCCTGTACAGGAATTAGCACTGGACCTAGACCTTTGCTGGGTCATCTATCTATGTGTATTTGAAAAATAGGGTTTTTTTCTGTACTGAGATGCCTGTTGATGAAAAACAATTCAGCTGTTGATTGGCCTTTTGAAAATGAGAGGTTTGACTTTGGTGAACTGCTGAACTCCAAAATGGCAAATGCTTGACTTGGCTTGGCAGCAATGAGATCATTCCTGGGTGTGGGTGTACCCCTCTCTTGGGTAGAGATCTCCAACTGCCATGAGGATTCCTACCTTCCCTTGCAGAGTGTGTTTGAGCTTTGCCTCCCTGGTTGCTCCAGTTCAATGGTCACAAGTTCTATGCGCTGAAAGAGTAGCTCATATAAAATAAATACATAAATCCATGCACAGGAAAGTGTGGTTTAGTGTAGCAGAAATGCTAAGTCACACCCTGCAACAGTGATTGAGCACCTGGTGGGAAGGCAGGGCCAACCCAGGGGAGCACAGGTGCATGCAGTGTACCTGAGTAACAGAAACGGGTGGAGTCAGGATCCACCCCTTCCCAGACCTCATTTAAGGATTGGCAGTGGGGGGTGATGGTATCTCTTGTTGGAGATTCCTGCTTGTCTGAGCCCTTCTAAATGTAAGTAGTTGCTTTCCTTCAATTCTGTGGCTGCTGCATTTGGGCTTGTTCTCACCTTCTCTAGTTGAAGACTCTGCCACCCTGCTATTATCACAGTACTTTCCATCCCGCTATAGCATTATGCTCAGTCTGTGTTTGACCAAGGATTATGCTATAGAGATTTTCTTTTTTTCTCTCCAGAGTAGTATTGTGTTAAACCTTTCAGACAAATGAGATTCAGTGCTCTCATGGCACTTGCAGCACCTGTCTGGGAGTCCAGCAGGAGGATGAGCTGTAGCTGTATGAGGCACCACATAACTTTTAAACACTAATCTTTCAGGAAAGTTTCTAAACAAACTTAGCAGAGAAAGATATCACCATTCTGCCAGCATCTGATTCAGCCGGTGGAACCATCCATAGAAGTGGTCTGATGGTCAGTTCTTCTTCCTCAATTTATGCATCCTTGTTTTAGGAGAAGTGCTGGAACTGTTTCCAAGTGGGTCATAAGAGCACTGGTATTCACTTCCTCTGAATGCAGATACCACAGCTCATGCAAATGGAGCCAACTCAAGAGGTGAATGTGCAGAAGTTTCTGTGTCTGCTCATCCTCCATGTGCATTGCATCCTTGCAAAGCATCTGTACTAAATGTGGAGAGTACTCTCTCCTATGCTATGCAAATATCAGGTCACGAGCACCAGAGAAAATTTGTAAAAAAAAAAAAAAAAAAAAAAAATTGGCCCTGACTCTTCTCTAGACCAGACAAATTACCCGAGCTCACTGAGAAAACAGGACACATTGTTTGAGGTATGGTAGAGTGAAAAAAATCCCTCTATGTGCATTTTGTCATTAGAATTTATGTCTCAAAGACAGGTCTTCCTGGAGACTTGCCTACAACATTTAGCCTTGTACTACCTTGAGTAGCATTTGTCTTTCAGACAAACTTCAGCCAGTCAGGATTGAACGCCATTGCACAGAATGGTGCAGTTTTAATTCTTAAGGCAGTAAATATTAGGGGAAGAAATACTGGGGAATGAGAGTTATCTTCCAGGTTGTTGTGGGCTTTTTTTTGTTTGGTTTTTCTTTTTTCTGAAGAGGAAGAAATGATATTTCATCACTTTGTTCTAGAAATAGTGCAGTCGCTGTGGTTCTGCAGGCTACCGTCACCTTTCACTGCTATTGTGCAATGATTTCTATGTTACTAAATTAATTCTATTGGACAAAGTTTTGATTGTGATGTGTAGTTAAAAATAGGATTTGAGGAAGAAGTAGAAGCTGCTTGCTGAGAATAAAAATTATAAGAAAATGTGTGAAGGGAAAAAGCACTTGCTTCTGTATGGGTAGTGGTATATGTGGCTGTACAGTCACCATGTTAGCATCTGTCATGTTATTTTGTGTTAAAAAGCATCATACTTGGCTTTTTAAGCATATACGTTGCTTAGTGTAATAGTCGTGAGTTTCATACATCCCAAAGGATGGGCATATTCTGTATGTATTATGCTTTTCTGTGCTTGTTATTGCCAGGAGGTTGAAATCAATACCGCTTTTTCTTTCTGATAATTAAAAGGATGGTTTATCTTTATATGGATCTTTAATTCTAATAAGCTAATAATTCTGATTTTAGCTACTATTATCTTAATAGCTAAGCCTTCTTAAATATTTTTATCATAATTTCTTTGGATAGTGTTGCCATTTTTTCAGCTTGTATGAATCCTTGCTCTATAGTGACGTCTGCTGGAAATGGTAAAATGAAGTGTGCAAGGACACATTTAAGCTCCTTAACACAGGGTTGCTTGTTCTTTTTCCGTGTGCGAAGTTTGGACAGCTTTACATTTTCCCATTCCCTAAGCAAGTGGTGTTTCTGCACTGGAGGTGGTAGAATTTTGGCTTTACTTAGTGACAAACACAAGTTTTTGCCTTACAGATAATTTCAGCAGTGTAGTTCACAGCACTTGCTCGGAGTTTGTCATAAAAGTTGATAGAAGTCATCAAGTTCTGGGAAGTAACTATGTGAGCTTTGCATCAGATCCATAGTGAGGTACTCTGATTCTGTTATTCAGCACTGCTTTCTGTCAATTCTGTCACTAATATGCAAATAATTACAGGGGATTCAGTGAAAGAAATTTGTATTGTTAATCTAACATTTAGAATTAGGCTATATTTGCTGTGTATTTTTTTAAACTATATCATTCAAAATAGACACTGGGCATTTTGCATTAGATGTAGAAAAGGAAAATAATGATCCCATTTTTAAATGAATTCAAAAAGCAATCTGATTTTAGTTCTTGCAATGCAGAGCAAATAAAATAAAAACTATCGTACTTTATTTACTAACCGATGAATTGAATTGTCCGCCTTTTATTACAGATATAAAGCAAAGACTATGAAGAGGCAATCATTTTCGGGGCTATCAGACTTTCAGTAACATCTCTTGTGGTTTAAATAACAGATAGTTTAAGTGTTTTTCCATTACCTTCGTGTAAATGAAAAATGCATAAAATATTTTAACAAGGCAAAGTAATCCAAGGAGATTGTTATTTTGTGTTACAAATTAGGTTATTTCTGTCATAAAATTAAAGGAAAAAAAATCAACGCAAGGACATTTCGGCTTAATATCATTTACCAGAAGGAACATGTAACAGATTTAATGAGCTAGCAGGTCACCTGAATCCAGCTGTTTCCAACCAGCTTTATGAAACGGAGAATGCAGCTAACGGTAGGAGGTAAGCATTATTACAAGCTCTCAAGGAGTTACAAAATCGATTTCTGCTTGAATGAATTAATTTAGATTATCAATTTATAACCAGCTACACGAATCCCATCAACTCAACAATTCAGTGAATGATCAGATTCAGCCCTAGCAAGAGCTCAACAATTAGAGAGCTCTACAGTTATCTCCTGTCCTATGGTGTTGCTAACAAAGTTCCATAGTTTGACAGGAAGAGAAGGAAAATGTTTGCTTAAGGACATTGCAGGAGTGAAACACATCTTAGGAGAGAAAAAAGAGCAGCTCCAGCGAAGCAACTGTGTTCCTTTGTCTTACTTTCCTGGGGATTTCTCTTAGGGTAAAAGAAACGCTGAGATCCTTTTTTAGAAGAAGACATACCTAGTGCGTAGAGAAGACCATTCCATTTCAGTTCTGTTCTTCTAAAGAAAATAATTAAGGATAGGATGCAGAAAAACAGGATTCATGATGGTCTCATGCCCTAAAAGTTAATGCAGGTAGTGTTACTAAAAACATCTTGCTTTTTAGGTGAAATGCAGCAGGTTGGTTCCTCTTCTTGATACTAGTGCAGTTGTTTAAACCTGTGCAAAGAGAATGTAGATTGCCACAAAGCCAGCATGTTTCTGTTCTACTTTGCTCGAGTGTTAAGTGATTCTCAGGGTATGAGTAACTGATGATACAGTCTGTACACATTTTAATCTTTTACTTAGCCCTTACTCATAACTATGCTGCAATATTCTAAGTAAAAGGACATTTGCTTTGCATCAGTTAGTGCTCTTTCTCTAAGTATAAAATGTAGTGGTTAGGCTTTCTTGCCTGTTCAGTCATTTTTGGCACAGTCTTCATTATCATAGAAGACAAAAGTGGTACAGTAAGTACAGCACTTTAATAGCAGCATATGATTTACCACAGGGGCATTAAACTTAAATGAGTAATTGTGTTTATAAATATCCTTTAAGAGAAGCTAGAATTCTGGGTTTAATAATCGGCATCAGTGCAATCAGTGTATTGTTGCCTGAAAATAATCTCGAATTATTACATTTTAGGGCTGAAAAGAAATCAATAGGGTTATATTTTTCTTCTTCTAAAAGGTACATTTGCAGTGAAGTGCTCAAAGAGTAATAGGCATGATGGCTCCTGTTGGAGACAAAATGAGTTGTGCCTACATCCTGTGGAAAGTATACCACTAAAAGGACCTCAGATTCCTGACAGCTTTAAACCCCTCACAAAAACTGTTAAATAGCTCAGTTGCCTTAATGCTTTAAGAAAGTGGGATTTTTTTTTTCTGAAGTAGTGAAAGTGCATCTTCTGAACAAACTTGGATGTGTTCATGTGGGCTACCAGTGATTTTTATTTCTTGTTTGGCTTGGCTGTAAACAGTTGCTTTCTCTAAATTCTCTCCAGACAGGCAAAAATTGAAGAAGACTATGAAGGTTACTCTAGTGCAGTAACTAAGAGTTATGAAAAAGGTGTTTTTTTTTCTTGGTTTTTCTTTCTAATGTTAATTCTAATTTGACAACCTGATTACTGCTGTGTTCTTTATTATTTATTATTGTTTTGGCCAAGTGCCATACTAGTACATGCAAAAGCTGGTTTTTTTGACATGGTAGAATTTAAAGATCTCTAGGAGACCTGTGAGGAAAAAGTTACTCTAGAGCTCATCTGCCTTTTTTTTTAAACTTATCTGAAATTGTCTTATTTTCAGCAGGGATGGGATTATTTTCTTCAGAGTGCCTGGTATGATTTGGTTTTGGTTTTATGTTTTGGTTCTGGGAGAAAAGCCATGTTGATAACACAGCAAAGTTTGGAGCTGGTGGTCAGCAGTGCTGTGCAGAGTCAAAGCTGTTTGCAGTGAAGGGCTCAGTAAGCTGGGGAAGAAGCAGAATTAGGATATCTGACTTAAACTGGCCAAAGGGATATTCCATACCTTACAGTATCATGTGGAGGGAATGGATTTTTGAAGGGGGGGGGGGGGGGGGGATTGATCTCGCTCTTTTCTGCTGCTCAGGGGTGTAGCTGGGCACTGGTCATTGGGTGTTGAACAATTCCTTGTGAATCACTCATAACTAAATTTTTTGTAACAACTATTTTCTCTATCTTAGTAAATAGTTTTATCTCAACTTGTGAGTTCTTTTTTTTTATTCTCTCCTGCATCTCACTGGGAAAGAGAGGAGTGAGTGAACAACTGTGTGGTGTTGAGCCACCTGCTGGGTTATGCTGCAACAAATTTTCATTTCTTGGGAAGTTTTCATGACTACACGGCTTCTCAAAATGTACAAGGTGACCTCCTCTAAGTGTATGAAGTTAACTGAGTGTATGGGAGCTGTCAGGCCATCAAGCACTTGAGGAACTCACCTGGGAATGTTTTTTTCCAGCTGTTTCAACCACAGCAGGTAAGACAGCTTTAGCAGATGAAGATTTAAAACATACATGGTGCTGATGGCAGTGATCCTGTAAGGCATATTTTCTTACAAGTTCCATATGCACTTTCCCATCCAGCTGCTTGAGAACTTCATGTGCTGGGTGGGACAGTGCTGCCCATGGGGTTGAACAGGTACTTGGGAGCAACTGGAGACAGTGGGAGTTCACCAGATTAACTCTTATCTGCGCCACTTTTTGCAGTCCTACATATAGGGTAAATTTCCCATGTGGCATTTGCAAAAGCTGCTTACCTGTACAAGGAACTGTTTTCACAGTGTAACTCCTTTTAACTCCTCTAAGAGAAGGAGGCAGTGAGTACGTGTTAAGGAACATTGACTGTATTAGCTGCTATGTAACTCCAGCAGCACCATACCTCTGTGACTTCTCTGTGTGAGTTTCTGTGCTTCTACCACCACATTCTTTCCAGTGCCTAAGCCAACTTTTTCAAAGCTTATTGCAGCATTGGTGTAACCTCCTCTAATATCGTGGTAGGGTGTGAGGGGATAGCTAAGTAAATCTCCCATTATGAGCTTTCACTGCCGGTATTATTCTCCTCAGATTTTTGATAGACAGTTCTTTCCTAGCACATGGGATTTGCAGAAGGGCAGCTAAAAATTAACAGGAGTTTGAGGCTCAGTGACTTCCCAAATGGCCATCTGTCGCACCCAACAGCTATTGAGCTGACACGAATCTGTAACTGTGCATTTGAGAAGAGAAACTTCTGCATCATGCTGCATTAATTGCATGCTCATCATCTATTTGCAGATGAACTGCAGAGCAAATTTGTTGCGTGTTGAAACCTATCGGTATATGCAGCCCAGAAACAGGGGCCACTGCCTGCTTGTGTAGTTTGATGTAGTAGTTGTGGCTATCTGTTCAAATACAGTAACCTGAAGTTTTAGGTACTTCCTAATAGTGTCATCGTGGAGAGTTTTAACTTGAGTACAGTTTGGATCCCTTCAGCTACTATGCTGCACAGCTGAGACCCAGACTTGGCCCAGTGAGTCTTGCTGCAGGGGTCAAAGGGACAGCAAACAGGGATGGGCTGGTACCAGAAAGGGTTAAAATATCAATGCAAGTATTAATAAATCAAGTTCAGCCATAAAAGTGAGGGGAGCTGCTGTCCCAGACTGCGTGCTTTCTGTAAAGAGGCCTGGGCCTGTGAGCAGAAATGCTGGTGTTTCTTTAAGACTTCCTGTGGTTTTTTGCAAATAAACAGGGTTGTATTAAATAAACACTTGGTTTCATGAGCTTGTCTTCCTTATTAACAACGTTCATGAGATTTTTAAACTATCTTTCTGGTTAAAAATTGTAATAACTTTTTTACATGGGAGATTTCCTTAGCATAGCTTCAGAAAGATGCAGACATATTCCTCAGAAGTGATTATTTGTTTAATTGTGTCAGGGAATGCTGGTTAGTTTTTGGATCTTCTACATTAGGAGACCAGCAGCATTTTTTTTTCTCATTATTTTCATAACTGTAGCTATAATAAACAGTAATTTTTCAAACATGTGTTTCCATTTTATTTTATGTTGGCAAAACCCTTGAACGTGGTCCCTAGTGCTTACCTTAACTACACCTTGTAGAGGTTGTAAATACACCTCTCCTCAGCTGTACTGCAGCTAAAGACAGTGTCTGGCAGTGGGCTAGGATGGGCAAATGACCTCAAAATCCTGAGGGCCTATAGCAGCGGTGTTCCACATTATTGATAGTAGCAGAGATATTGACAGTCTGTGCTTGGAAGGAAAATAGGAGTTTGATATGACATATTGTGTGTCTCAGCAAGACTCATAAATAATTTTGACAAGTTTTTGTATGCATGGGAAAGTCCTTGATTCAGCCTCCCATAAAAATAAACTTCTATTATGGAATGTATTTGTCAAGTGGCTGTGTGATGGATGGAGCTGCGTTTACCCCTTGGCAGTTCGATGAGTTTTAGATGCACAGCTTACCGGAGAGGATTTACGGGCAGTACAGAAATAATTATTCAGTATGAAATACATAATTCCTGTACCTGAATTTTCATTTTTTATTATATTTTGTTTCTCAAGCATTTCTGGTCTTTAAGACAAAAGGCCTTACCATTTTGCTTGGAGCTGCTGTACACTTATAGCTTTTGTTCAGAGAAACTAATTCAAGTCCAGATCCTTTCCCAAACTTGGCTCCTATTTCCCCAAAAATAGGAAAGTTTGTATCTTAAAATGTGTACTTTTTCAAGGGAGTATCTATTATTAAAGGATTTATTTGACTTCTGGTAGAAAAAACAATTACTACATCAGACTAAATTCAGTTTGTTTCTTATGCTAGTTATCACCAGTATTGCCTTTTTTTTTTTTCATTTTTTGAAAGAAAATAGATAGTAAGCTTTAATTAACAGATCACACCCTTCTGATCTCAAACCCAGATCACTGGACATGTTTGTTGTGTTCTTCCTCAAGACTCTTCCTGCAAAGCTACTCTTGAATTGCTTATCTTCTCTGCTTTTTTTTTTTTTTTATGGTAGTCACTATTTTCCGTCAGATCTGCCTTCATATCTCCTCTTACCTTGGCCATTTATCCTTGTTCATTTCATTTCTTTTGCCTATTCTGTCTTTGCTCATTTAAATTTGTTTAAACTTTCTCCTTCTTATACTATTCCTTTCCTCCAGATTGAATGCTCTCCCTGCAGTTTGTAGTTCCTTCAGGCTTTTTCCTTTATCTTCCTACTTCGTGTGCAGCCCATTTCATCTTTCTTTGCTTCCCCCTTGTTCTCTCCATCTTCACATATTCATGTTTATTTTTAACCTGTTTCTTTACTTCTGTACTTCTTAGCCTCTGCCCTCTGCATTATTTACCATTCTTAACAGTCATATTTCCTTCCCCTGTTTGCAGTTTCTGACCATGACCTCCTGACAGACACCAGTTGTTCGGTGTTTCTAATTGGTAGGCTACTTAGTGGTCAACACAAACTATGAAACTTTCTGTTGTTGTGAATGTGGCACTTTTTTGTTTGTTACAAGAAAATATTAATTAAAATTCTGGATAGTTCCCATACCCATGGTTGCAAATCCTGCTGTCCCCAGAGAAAGTAGTACAATTCCAAATGTGTTTACAAACTTTTTTGTTGTGAAAGAATCAAAGTGTAACAGTTTTTAAAATAACTATAGCAGGTACTGTGGCACATTATGAATGAGGTAAAGAGATCCCACTTATCATAAGCAAGAATTATTGTGGATACAAGACTTCTACATAAATAGCAAACTATTTGTAGAAGTAGAATATTTTTCTTAAGCCCATAGATGTGGTAAATTAGAATTCTTGTTCTTCGTTAAAACATACAGAACTGTGTAGAGCAATTTGAAAAAACTGTTGAATATGTGCCTGCTCAAACAGTTTGTGGAAAAAAGAAAACAATCTGTTGATCCTTAGGACTAGTGCCTGAATTCTTTAATTTGATCACAGCATTAGTTGTGCTAACCTCATCTATCCTAGGAGCCTGCCCCACTGATCTCATGCAGTTCATGCGCTGGGATTAGAGCTGCCCTCTGACCTCTGCTGCCTCCCTGGGCAAACACAATCTCCTGTGGCCTCTGTGCCATGGGTGGCCCTCTCCCAATAGCCTTCAGCAGCTCAGATGCCACCAGGCATTTGAGTGTGGGCAGCAAACTAATTCATGATTGCTTGTCCACATGAAAAATAGTGCTGCACTTTTCTGCTAATACATTAGTTTACAACTTCAATTAGGGGCAGGGAAGTCACTTGTGATCTCACTTGGGTTATGTTAGCATAGCTTTGGAGAAGATCTAAATAATTAGGTGTGTGCAATCAGTTAAATCTACTTTTCTGCCACTTTTCAACATATGCAATACCATATGGGGGACTCCTTGATTTTGAATCATTGCTCCTACCATAAAAAGCCTATTTTTTTTTTATCTTGTCTGTTCATGTACAGTTACCAGCAAAACTCTATTGCTGCCACTGTTTACTATATGTAAATAGCAAGGACTTGTCTGCTGCATCTAATTATGCCATTGCAGAAATCCAGTTCTGAAAGTTGTCATGAATAGTGCTAGCATGTATGTGGCCGCATTTGTGATCTGTTACCTTGTGTAAATCAGATGTCCATGGTGAGAGCTGAGATTTAGAGCAGGAAGTGTTCCCCATGTCCCTGCTCATGAAAACGTGATGAAGGAAATGGGTGAATAAAATCAGTTTGCTTTGACTCATAGGTGGTAGAATCTCCTTTAAAATGAAATCCCATAGGGATTACTTGCCAGGTTTACTGAAGTATCTCCATGTGCTCCACAGTAGTTTTAGGTGTACTTCTGTTATTAACTTCCTCTGTAGGAAAGAATTTGTGGCTAAACTATTGAAAATATTCTTTACATGAATTTTGGAGGGAAAAAAAAAAGAATCTGAAGTCCATTTCTCTGAGTTTTGATGTTAAAGCAGGAAAAGCAATGTTTTATAGCATTTCTTCCTCTGTAAGTCTTGGAAGGAAAAACAATAGTTAACCTTAATTATTTAAGTAGATGTTCACTGAATGATTGTTTTTTGTTTTATTTGGTGGGCTTTGGGTTTTTGGATACCGGGAAAGGGAAGAAAACTATGGCTGTCCACTAACATACATATGGAAGTAAAAACTTTCTTCTTCTTCCTATTTCTGCTCTCCTCCTTCTTCCCCAAACCTGCTGATTCCTTTGCAAAATTTTTCTAATGTTTTCATTATGCATTTTAAGAAGAGTTTGTATTACTACTGTTGTAGTGACAATGCTTTCTAGTAAGTATCAGGCAATTTCTCAATGTACAGAGCTGTGTTAGTGATTTCTGTTACTAGTATCTTCGGGCACCTTTGTTTCAATCCATGTTTTGTTGCAGGGTGCGAAGTGCACTTCAAGGCACCTGAAAGCATCATCATAATAGAACAAAATAGATTGAAATTGAGAAGCCTGGAAGCAAACTAGAAGAGTCAATAGTGGCTTAGTAGAAGTCCTGTTTTTCTGCAGTCTCATGTACTTTTTATGCCATCACTAACAGTAAAAAAAAAAAAAAAAAAAAAATTGCGCAATTATATACAATGTCTTACTAGAGAATTATGGTAGTCTCACTGAAAGCAATAGCGTCAACAAATGTGAGAGCTAAGCATGTTCATTGTTTATGAATTCATGTTTGTATTCACCTAGTACTCAGATTGCATAGGATGAATCTGTAAATGCTCTTGCTGATTTTTTTTTTTTAAGTCCCTTATCTGCCAATGTAAAAGCTTTATTCAGCAAAAGCAATATGTGTTAGTGTATTGAACACAAATGCGAGAAATAGGGATTTCTAAGTAGTGGTCCTGTTACTTGGCTTTCAGTTTTCATTTACTCATTCTCTTATGAGGATATTACAAAGAATAAAAACACAGAATGTCTCCTGCCTTCTTGCACTTTATTCTTGGGAAAAGTAAGATAAGTAGCAATGATTGTTCCTCATAATGAAAGAATAATTTAAGTGCTTTTCTGTAGGAAAATAAGAGTTTGTAGAGAAAAATAGATGTGTTCTTGTGAAAAAAACAAAACCAGAAATGCTTGCTCTGAAACAGGTTTGTATTATTAGAGACAAATGAAAATTTATGGCTTTGAAAATATTTACTTGGCGTGTAATTTGACATACATGGCCAGAATTCTTTGATGAGCTGCATCACGGTAGATGTCCTTGTAAACAGTGTTGTAGATGAAAGATCATCAGAGTTCAAGGCTGGAATCATTCTGCTGGCATGTGAGCTACATTTTCCTGAAATAAAAGAAAAAATCTTCTGATTTAGCTGAATATAAGGAGTTTTCAAACTTGTGTGGTTTAGGGGAAAACCCCTCAAATGTGAATAATTAGTCTAATTGGTAGTAACTGGTATCTGGCTCAAGAGAATGTGGAAAAGAAGTATAGGATCTAATCTAACTAACTATAATGATATGCTGATACTATATTCATGTAGCGTCTGCGTCTTTATATGTGTAGTAATTACTATAACAGATATAATAATTTAGGGATATAAATGCTGTGGCTGTTTCATTTGTGATCAAATATATTTTAAAAGGAGAGTGTCATTTATTAATATATACTCAGGACAGAAATCAATTTATTTTTTCAGAAGTAGATTTGTTTGAATGTGGCAGTGGAACAGTTATTAATAGGAAAAGTGAAAGTGAATATAAAAAGTTTGAGTAACTTGTTAAAATTTGATTAGTCATCCTACATGTTTGGCCAAATTTATCGTATGGGAACTCCCTGTAGAATGGTTAGTGTTCTAGTTGCTTGTGGATAAATAGACCCTGGAGAATGCTGGTAGCAGGGCTTCTCACTTTTGAGGGTACCTGAATACTGTATTGCATTGTCCTTCATTGCTCTGACAAGGAGAAATAGTTTACATGCAGAGAACATGTCCACCAACTCTTCTGACTGCCATTGATTGCCTAAAATACTGCAGTGTAAGTGACAAAGGTAGTTTGCTGACCCTCTTTCTTTCCTGTAGTAAATCCCAGAATCACAAAATTATAGGGGTTGGAAGGAATTTATGGTGATCATCTAGTCCAACCCCCCTGCTAAAGCAGGTTCCTTAGACTACGTTACACTGTTTTACAGTAGAAAATAGTCCAGCTAGTTTTCTTCAGATGGTTATCTTCAGAGAGGATTTGGCAACCTCTCTGGGTAGCCTGTTTCAGTGCTCTGTCACTCTCACAGTAAAGAAGTTTCTTCTCATGTTGCTACGGAACTTCCTGTGTTCCAGTTTGTGCCCATTGCCCCTTGTTCTGTCACTGGGCACCTCTAAAAATAGACTAGCCCCCATCCACTTGACACTCACCCTTTGCGTTTATAAGATCCCCACCCTCAGCCTTCTCTTCTTCAGGCTGAACAGTCCCAAGTCTCTCGGCCTTTTCTCAGAAGGGAGATTCTCCAGGCCCTCAGTCATCATAAATTCAATGGAAAAGATAGAGCAATCTTGCCTTTTGTGTTCAGGAAAGTTTTCAAGTCACAAGTAGCATGGATGCTGCTGATCTCTTCAGTAAGTAAAGTAAGGGCATTTTTTTCTGAGTGTATTTAAGAAACCTGCATCTGAGTAATGTAAAATATAATGTACTGTAATTTGCATTCCAAGTTACAAGTGGTGGCTTGGAGAATTATTTTAAGTATAATCTGCTGGATAGATTGACTAGTGGAGATGGCTTTTGAGTTATTACGTGCAATGAAATTTCTAATATGAACTAGTATCAGGTGCTCCTTTCACCACCTTCACTAACAAAGGAATTAAATCCTTTATTCAAAACTGGGACCTTTTTTTTTTTTTTTTTAAATGTCTGTTTTGGTATGTGGGTGCTTGCATGCCCCTACTTTCCGCTCAGGGTCAAATTTATCTCTACCAGGTATAGTTTGGAGGTAAGAGAAATCATGAAAATGGCCTCGGTCTCTCTCAAAATCTCTGCTACAGGGAACTGTGGCTGCAAAAGACCAGCTTTTTATAAGCCATGACTTTGTTATGAACTGGATCCCCAAGTCTGAGTGACAGTTCAAAAGATTTCATTTTTATTGTTGTGTGAAGCTCACCTTTAATCATCCCGAGGTCAGTACATAGATTCCATTGCCCACCTTTGCCTGAAGGAATTTTGACTTTGTTTGTTCCAAGGAATGTCTTTGTTTTCTGAATTTTTCCATTGGTTTGTGGTCAAGCTCAGGAAAAGAAAACATTACTTTCTTAATTTTAACTCCAGGGTAAAATCTAGGAAATCGCTATAAAGAAAAAGAAATAATTATTCTCAAGCAACCTTATGTACCTTCTTTAGATACCAGGCAAAAGAGCAAAAATACCATAAGCTTTTTCTTTACCCAAAAGCTGAGTTTGAGTATAATGCACTCACGTAAACTTAAAAAGCCAGGAATTGCAGAAATTAATATTATTCAGTTTGTGGCCTGAGCTTCATTCTGTTGTGTGGTCTGTAGTTCAATGTTATGCATTTGAATTTTGGCAAAAAAAAAAAAAAATTCCCACATTAAGGCTATTTCCATTTAAGGTACGAAAGTCAAAAACAAAAAAAAAAGTCATTGACATGAAGATCTGAAGTAGATCAGAAACCAAATCCTGAGGCAAATGGAACCAAGGAGACTGAATTTGAATTTTGGTAACCTTCTTCAAAGCCACATTTCTCTAGGGTAGCTGAGAGTGAGCCAAACCATGTGTTGTGTTCTGTTGCTGAATTGCATTTTGCTCATCCCGAGCCCTTCTTTTGACTTAAGAAGGGCTAATTCTAAGTCATGGTACCACTAGCTGTGAATATTGTAATCCTCCCATTGTAAACTCAGTTTATTGATGACTGAAATGTGAAGTCTTCATTACAGAATATTTTATTGCGTCTCTTTTCTCTCAATTCCCACATATGGAGAGACGCTAAATTTCAAGGCTGATCTTTTTATTTTTCTTTTTAACCTATAATTTCTTCTGTTTTCTGCTTTCCAGAAAGCATGATTTATTTATTTGCGAGAGTACCCATAAGAAAATTTCCTTGTTAATTGTTTTTTTTCTCCTAGTGAAGTTAAAAAAAAAAAAAAGAAAATCTTATGCTTAAATAGGTGCTAATGTTTTAGTTTTGAAAGTTGCAGTGTTTACTGCCACAATTAAAGAGACGGTCACTTTGTTATCTTAAGGACTTTCATGTGGAAAAAAAATTCTTTTGTACATTTTTTTCAATGCATTCTCCCATGCAGCAGTCTCATTTTAGAGCGTTTGCTAAATTGTAATAATCCAAATAGCTGCTCCATCCTACATTATAAAGTATGAATGTGATTACTGGTACTGTGTTACAGAAAAAGGGTGTTGGGGTTTTTTTGTCAATGTCATGACTGTTATTCATTATATTCCAGTAGAGCAAAATTTTATATAATCTAGTAAATTTTGTTTCATAAAAGAATTCCGAACTTCATCAGTTCGGCTAGAGAGCCTGTGCAGAGGTGAGTTCAGTCATTCAGCTCTCTTATTTTCTAACCTTCCTTTCCAGTCTCAAATGCTGAATGTATTTTTAACAGTGTGTGATGCATACATGCCAATTTCCAACATCCTGCTGCATTCGGATTAGATTTTGATTTTTGGGAGCTTTTGTACAATGAAGGCTTTTTATTCTTCTCTCAATTTCGCATCACGCAAAAGTAGCTGGCATGGATTTTCTCAGACTTTCCAGAGAGCATCATCAGGCAGGGACCTGTCATGGAAAATCTCAGCCAATGTGAAGGAAAAAAAAAAAAAAGAAAATTAAAACAGGTTATAATTTAAACCAGACTATCAAACTTCTTGACAAACAGACACTAGATTATAATATAACAGTTTATTTAGGAGCCAGATGGCAGGAAAACCTTGTCCTGCTCTGTGATTGGACACGTCTTTTTAAGCCAAACAGAATTGTACTGTTTGTATGACTACAAGTTAGAGTGCCAGATTTCAATCTTCTCTTAAGCTTTGTATCAGCTTTATGAAAACCATAAGTGACTAATTTCTAAGCAATATTAAATAGTGGACAGAAATGCAGCATGCTTTTCATTGACAGTTGTGTTCTGGGACACAATGGCCTAGAAAGCGTGATGGATTTAGCTTAAGCAGGTACCCCTGATAACTAAATAGAGAGCAAGCAGAGAAGAAGGAATAGAAAGGATGACAGGCTATTTTGATCCTCCAACTAGTCCTTCAGAATTTTTCTTCACTTCTCTCTGCAATCCATTTCACTCCAGAACTGGATTGTTTCTCTTCTCCTTTCCTAGATACTTTACTCTCCTCTGGAGGTCAGAGCTGTCTCCTCACTGCACAGTGATGATGCTCATTGTTTGTGTTTATTTTAACCTTCATCTCTCCTTTCTGCGCCTTCTCTTTTTGTCTTTTTATTCTTCATTTGCATTGTATAGCTAAATTGGCTTAAGTGTAATACAAAGCAGGTTAAGTGCACCTTTTTCCTAGGAGTGGCTCCAGTGCAACTAGATGGATTTCTTTCTACCTAGATGAATTTTGCTATGATTTTTGCTGATAAAGACAAAGCCATAGTAAAAGTGGACACTGGGATATCTGGGAGAGAGGTGAGTGTGGCAGAGAGACAAACAGTGCATAAAGTGCACAGGGAGGAGAATACCATAGTGTACAGTATTGTGCTGGTAGAACCTAGACTTAAAGCTGAGCTGTTCTGTTATCAGCTGTTCTTTTACTGCATAGGCCATTGTTTCAAACACAAAATGGCAGTACATCTTAGGCTGTTAATGTTATCAGCAGTTACTCCGAAAATTGCTAAGCACAGTTTTGTGTGTGTTTTCATTGGTTTTTATCAAATGAGTTTAGTTGGAGATTCAAATTCTTTGTTGATGATTTGTTCATCTGCTCTAATATTACAAGGTCAAACTCACATCTGAAGTAGTAATTTTCATCTCTTACTTGCAAATAATGATTCCTCTGTAAAATATGTAACATAGACTTGACCCTGAATCAGAGCCTTGAATTTGAACCTCCAAGATTTTCAGGACTTCAGATTCAAACCTGCATAAAAATTTCAGAAATGGCACAAATTTCCATTACATACCAAAATCAAGGGGAAAAGATGCTCTGTGTAGGCATTCTTTGATTGCATCATTTCCATCAAAGTTCTGTGCCTGAAGTTCATCTCAGATCAAAGTAGTTTGTATAAATTTCTCCAATGCTATTCCAGCCATTTAGACAGTCCTCTTCTAAATAAATAATGTGAGATTATTTTAGAAATGTTAAGAATGGTTAGCTAGTAATTCCAGTTACTTGTCTCTGAGCAGCTTCCTGACGCAATCTGTCTAGTATTGCTAGAATGCATTGACTGCTGATCATACATTGGTGGTTGTTCTATTCCTTCAGTTTTGCCTACTGATGAAAGGAGGTGGTGAAAGATGCCACAATACAGTGGTGGTCACACAGTAGGGAAGGGTCAGAGCTAAGAACCATGTGGCCTGCTTCTTTCCATCTCTTGCATTAAGCAAGGCTTAAAAAGGCTATCGTGGCATCAAAACATTAGTGTTTGCTTTTGCTTTGTTAATCCAAATTGTAATATAAGTATATAGTGTATAATATTGGTTTTTGTTTGTGTTGCTGTTCAGATTTGTTGTGATCATCTAGATAACGTTTACATGAGTCTGAATGAGTAAAAAAGCATGGACTTCTAAAATAGAAATGTTAGGCAATAAATAGCATAGCTGAAAAATCAATAATAAAACACGGGTGGTTTTTAGTGCTAATTTAATTAAGTCTGTTTCATGAGAAAAATTGCATTTAGACACACAGGTAGAGCTGCTTATCTGTATTGAAATGTACTTCTCATATATGGTCTCAAAACAAACTGACATGTAACTAGCTATAAAAAATGAAATATTCTAAGATATCCAATATATCTGTGAATAAATGAGATGTGCAGAAGTAAAAAGAGAAAAAACAACTTCAAGTTGTCGAAAGAATTGCATGAAGATAAATAGAGAGTTTGGAGTATTTTTCCTTATTGATTATTCCCAGAACTTAAGGTTTCACAGCTAGATTGACAACTGAGTTATTTGCCCATACCTAGTGACTGACAACAGATAATGGAAAGGCTTTTACCATGATATAACAGCAGAGAATAATTTCTAATTTACTACTATAGTTCTCATCAAAAGTACCCCAGCAAAAACAGTAGATTTATCACTTCAATTACTGGAATTTCACATTTAGTTTAAAGAGACATGTTTCTATAATGTGACAGGCTTTACAGATTCTGAACTTCTTCAGACATTTCAGTTATCAGAGTAATCAGGAAAAGATATAAATGAAAGCAATTGTTTTAGTTTTATAACTTTCAGTGCTGTCTACTGGCAAGAAACGAAACAGGCCATAAACTGATGGTCTTTGCCAAGTCTATAAAAGGAAAAAAGGCATTTCATATCACAGTCTTTCTACTTTTTTTACAACAGCTGTCTGATAATGGATGGGAATAATATTAAAATAGTATTCAATTAATATCTACAAATTATCTTTTATATAAAATTCTTTAAATTAGCCTCCTAGTGATGATATATTTGAGGTAAATAATATTTTACAATGTTTTTAACACATTTGTATCACTTCTATCCAGTTTGCTTGCCTCAAGCTATGAGAGGGAGCCCAAAGATTAAAAAAAATTCTGAAACAGAAAAACCATCAACGACCATAGGTTTGTGTACCACCAAAAAACACCTATGTGAATGATGAAGCCCACTTTAAATGTACAGACAGGATTTTCTGCTTTGGAGGTAGGAAATAGGATGTTCCATGTGTTTTATTGAGGAGCATTCCTGCAGTTGCTATAAAGCACTTCCTCATTTGAGTTTTCTCAGCTTCAGAACTTACAAATATCTGCTTGTAAGATGAGAATAGTGACACTTCTCAGTTCCCAGAGAAAAGTACCTTCCATAGCCCTGTACCATGCCACGAGTGCCTGTCTGCGTGTCTTCCCTTCTGTCTCCCAAATGCCCTGTCTTGTGTGAAGGCAGCCTCTTCCACATAAGTTGAGGATTCAGGATGCTCCCGAAAGCGTGTCCCATGTCAGTGCCTCGAGGGTCTCAATCCTGGGGAGAGAGGGGGTTGTGGCAGCCACTCATTGGTCAGCTTAAACACAATACAAAATCTTTCTGAAGTATTGTGCAGTGCTTTCTATCTTATGGCAAGGTAAAACAGTGCACAAAATCCTGCGTGCAGAAATTCCAGTTCCCCCAGAAATTTCCCTTTTTCAGACAGCCCTTGGCAATCCCTCCCATTTCAGAATAAGAGGCATCGAGGGAAGCTTTTAGAGAGGATCCCTACTAGAGGGTCTGTGCATTTACACATACAGTTCCTACTTCCTCTGTGAACAGTTGTGACTCTTGAATGCATCTTACCCAGAGGTGTTGTGTCTCCTCTGAGTTGGGAGTAGCAGCCTGGAGCTGGGAATCAAACCTTTCTGCCTTGAATCCGTGCCTCTGGATTCATGCCCTATTCTCTGGGTTAGGCAGGCTCTCATGTGTCCCTCACAGAAGTGAGACTTTACACAGGGAAACACCATGGTAAAACCTCACCAACTAGCCAAAGTATTAGGAATTTTACTGCAGCTGTTGCAGAACTCGTAAGTTCACACAGGTATGATATTTGATACAAGTAAAATGCACGTGGTGCCTCTAAAACTAGTCTGATGATTGCTAGCGTGCAGACTGCATCACAGAGTGTGTTTATTTCAAAAGGAGTTTGTCTTCTAAATCATATGTGAAAAGTGGTCTTACTTGGGATTTGCTGTAGAAGTAGAGCACTGGAGAAGTGAAGTCAGCTACACAATTTTATGGCCTGTTACAGTTGAATTTTCAAGAAAAGCTGCGAATTAGATCACAGAAAGGAAGTATCTGAATGCTATACACAGTGTCAGACGTGCATAAGTGATTGAGCACATCTGTTTATGAGGTGCAGTGCTTGAGCAATAATGTTTATGAGGAGTTCCTTGAGGTTGAGTAACATAGCTGCAGGTTAAAAGACTATTTGGATTACTTTTATATCCGTTGATTCAAAGTTGGTCTTAATAGATTGGTCGCTCATTCCACTAGTTTTTTATTCTTATTTATTTGCTCTTGTGGAGGCCGAGGATGAGATTTTTGTTTGTTCTATGCCAATGGTGCTCTGGCCTCTCCACCTTAAAAGAGCAAAGTAAGGGACTGTAAAATCCCAAGATGGCATCCCTACACGAGCCTGCGGCTCTCCCTTGATTTATATAGGTTCCTTCTCTCAATTTTGGAGGTAGCAGCGTTTTGGCACATGCTTAGAATTGTATTTATAATATTCATCATGCAGTAATTCAGACAGTTTAGAAGCAGAATTGCTAAGTCCAAGTTAAATTTAGGACAAGTGTTTTCATAGCAGAATTTTTTCAAATAATTTCATCTCACAGTCATGTAGAATGGCAGATGTTTGCAAATTTTGGTGTAAAACTGATTGAAATACTTTAAGAAAAGTGAAATAATGTCAGTGGCAAAATTTATTTTACCAAGTGCAGATGTAAGACATCAAGTTCTCAGACTGATGGCAGAATTAACAAAAAACACCATCTGGTTCAATAATTATCTGAAAATACCCATATTCTTGGATTTGTTTTAATACCACTTAGTTCCCAGCTTTATTTTATCTGTGTTTGCACACCAATGAGACTAGATTGTGCAAAATGAAGACTACTTCCATCTGATCATTTTAAAAAAGCAGCGTGTTTTTGCATGAATAATGAATCTTTGAATTGTTACTAAACAAGCAAATTATTTGCGTATGTGTCACATCGGTTATCAAGTTTGCACATGTGACAGCTTCAACAGCCGTCACATAAAATGCATAGAGCTTGTAACCATATGTTTTTGCTTGACAAAAAGCTAAAACTCAAGATCAATTTTCAATATGGAATGCACAAATTAACACTTTAAAATGCACCGCAATATGTACGGCTTGGCAAAATTTGCAGAAATAGCACGTTTCTAGATATTAACTGATATCTTTGGATTCGACCTTAAGGTATTCAATCATTTTGATTAAAAGACTGATTTCTCATAAAACCACAGTCTGTTGGAGGCGCAAAGCCAATGACATTTGAGCATTCATATATTTTCATAAACTTTGAACAATGTCAGTGAGACACCTCTTCAATCTTGGCCACACAACAGCAGGGTATTCAATCTTTCTTTAGCTTAAGACAGAAAATTTGAATATCAGCATAGGGTTATTAATGTGACAGTTCACATGGTGTGCACCATGTTGATTCTTAAAAAGCAGATCTGTGGCATGTACAGCGTGCTCTGCTTTGCGCTCTTGCTGTTAAAAATCCAGTGGAAATATTTAAAATGCATTTTTACAGCTTGATCATCGCGCTTCTTAGTAGTAAAACGTGAAGAAAATTGACTATAGTTTTACACTTTGAAAGTTAACAGTATTATTTCTATGATTATATCAGCTGTTTTGTTTAATATTAAAGATGGACAACACAGATTGCGTAGTGTGCTATTTAATTCTTTTCATTTGTTTAAAAAAAAAAAAAAAAGGTGCTAGCAAGTGACTAAGCAGCCACGCAGTTAAATATTTAGTTATGCCACCTCCCCCTTTCTCTTGGCTGACTTAATGTCTGTCAGAATTTGTAGCGATCTAAGTAAACAAATAGACCCCCCCCCCCCCAACCCAATGCTTATTTCTTTAATTTCTGATTTTTGAGTAATGTAATGTTGTTCAATGTAAGCATGTCATTTTACATTACATCATGTTGTAGGTCAGATGCAATGTAACTTTTTATGATGCATTGTAAATGACAAAACATGCTGCAATATGTGATATATATTGTTACGTGCCCCTGATAACATCGCTTTTTCTTTGGAGTGTTGTCGCCTGAGCAGCTTGGGAGAAACCAGATGGGCTGTGAGGGGAAGATGAGCAATTCTGTCTTGCCCAAACTGCAAATGTGACAACACACTGTTAAGACAGGAGACAGTGAGGTGCATGTGTTAATATAACACGAGGCACCCGCAGATGTCCCAGAATTTTCATTTAAAGAGCTCTGCTAAACAAGCAAAACCCGGAGTCGCATCCTGTTGCAGTGACACTGGGAAGATCTGTTCTTGCTGTTGTATGAGGTGGGGTCAGCATCTGGCGGCTCTCAGATCCCTGGGTGCCTGGTAAGAAATATTGCGTTGTCCTATCCAGGAAGGAGTGAGGAGCCTGTCTTGTAATTCACCATTCTGGATACTTCAGCAACTCCAAGTTTGTCATAATTATTTAATATTTCTACAGCATCTTGTATCTCAAGGGATGTTGAAACCTGTTACAAGCCTCAAGCTCATCCAGAAGACTTCACCACTCCCCACTAAAGCCAGCCAGAGCTGAGGCAAAACATGCAGGGTTTTGTTAACAGAGGAACATTACATGACTAATGTCATTTCCAGTTTAAACTGTAGGGGAAACCCAGGAAAACATAATGTGACTAAAAAATATTGGAATTTTACCAGGACATCCTTATTTTTGGAAAACATGCTACAATGATCTGCCAGAAGTGTCTTGTCTGAAAAATTGCACAGCATTTCCACTTGCACGGTGCCCCACAGTGATAGCACCAAGAATAGTAAAAAGTAAATATCCTTAATGGCTTTGAATATCCATGTTTGTGGAATAAAAGGCATTTGTTCCATGGTATTGTGACCACTGGCCTTCGTTGTTGAGCATTATGCTTGAATCACTATCATCTCATACTGTTTGTGGCTTCAGACTCTGAGCATCCAATGGGTTGCTTCCCTCAGCTCCTGTGTTTGTACAGGGCCCAGCGCAGTAGCCCTTACAGGAATTGCAGTATATAAATGGTAAATAAAGCAGCACTGATACTGTTTACTGCTGTGCAGGGTGTTTTTTCACTTGGCTTGGAGGCAGAAGCAGTACAAAGAGGCTCACAACAGACTTCCCTGTGCACTTGAACTGACTTTGAGTAAAGAGCTCTCCTGTCCCAACTTCACCCCAGCTTTGGGATTGATGAGTCTGTACACGTGGTGTCAGACCCTCAAGGCGGTTTGTGATGCTGGTTTAAACAGCATTACCCATTCATGTGTTTGGGTATGCATTTTCTTCTCAGTGGCTTACACACTGGCTTATTGCTGTGAGATTTACAAGTGCCATAGTTGCTCACAGTCACTTAAATAGGAAGTAGCCAAATTCCATCAGCAGCCCATAAGACAACCACACACTATTAACAATCGCGTGTATCTGAGGAGGTCTGGCTGGGAAATGTTTTTACGCAGAAATGAACTTCTCTTTGTCTGTTGTTTTTATTCTGACTCCTTGCCTTTGGGACACTTTTTCTGTAACTTCTGCCTGTGTAGTTGAACAGGTTGTTCAGAGAAGTCTTTTGAGAGTTTTACTCAAGTTCTGTTCTCTTCAACAGGGAAAAAAAAAAAAGTGAACGGATAGGAAAAGAAAAGTACATATAAAATGCAGTAGGAAATCATCTGGCATAATGGTTAAAAATGCCTCAGCTTGTAGAAGAAAGACTGTTATTTTACGGTTTTGAGGTCTTTATTGAAGCCTTCTAGTACTGAAGGGTTTTCTTTCTTTCTCCAAATACTTCTAAGAAGAATGTCACTATATAATGAAAGAATCTCCAGGACAAAGTCTTTCCTATTTTAACACAGATACCATGTCATTGCCTCTGTTCTACTTTGTGCAGTTGTGATGAAAGCTGTACGAATGGCTGAGCTATTCTGAAAGGCCATATTTTCATTCTGAGTAGAGAATAACTGTGGGAAGACGAAGAGCTGCTTGATGCTTCTTCTTTTTCCACTAACTTTTCTTCTTCCTTATTCAGCTGCAGCAGAAATTGGGTGGGAATTGATAATCCTTTAGGAATGTAGCTTTTGACACTTATCTGGTGGATGATAATTAATGCATTCCAAGAGGATTATCATAGTGGACTGTAGTTAGAAAAGAGTGACATTCCATTTACGTGGAGTGAAACTTTAATATATGGCTGTCTCTACCACGTATTTTTAGGAGAAATCTTCCTCCTTTCTGCTCCAATCAGTGGAGCTCCACCCATTCCAGCAGTAATGAGAGCAACTGTAGCCACAGTCAGTCATTACTGTGATGTTACCAAGCCTTAAAAGCACAGGAAAACAAAATATTATTACTAACGCAGAATGTATGTAATTGTTTCTGAGATATCCAGTGTGACACGTTTAATGTCGTTGGGTTCAAGAGGAGTAATGTTCACAAAGAATTTGAAACGGAGGATGAAGGCTGGGGACAATGGGATAAGGACAGATATATGATTTTTGTAAGCAGCTTTTTTAATATAAACTCCACTGCAGTAACACAGTGAAATGAAAGTTTCATACGCAAGTTACTTTAAACTGGACTATCTTTAAAAACTGTGTGGGTTGTGAATTGCCCTATCCCTTCACCAAGAAAGTAAATATTTTTGCAGTTTATGATAACACCCTTGGGCAAGGTTAACTGAACTGCTCCACTTTGAGGAGGACCTATGAGAAGCAAAGAATACCTTTTTTCCTGATTGTGATGGGACTTGGAAAGGACTTGCTTTTCTCACCATCATTTAGGGCTTGAGACTGTCCCCTCACATGTGTCTGGGGAACATTTTGAGTCAGCTGAAATGGCCAATTTCCATTTGGTTTGACTATGGCTGGGAAGCCAAACATTTCCTGTAAGATTAAGACATGCGTGCTTTCTGCATCTATTTAAAATAAAGAATGCTGAGGATTATGATAGATAGAAAGCATTGCCTTTAGTTTCTAAGTGTTACAGAACATGACAAAACCAAAAAGACTATAACTTTGTGTATTGTGCAATCAAGGTAGTTCTTATAACCTTACAGCAACAGACAGTAAGATTCAGCTGCAGAAAAGTCATCAATATGTGTTTCAGTCTATCTCTGCATTTGTACTTCACTCTCCAAAGTTAATCTTATGGAGGAAGTGTTATTAGTCACCAACCATTTGTCAGAGTGGGTTTTGTTTTCTGTTTGCCTGCGCTGATTTCTGTATTGCAATGCAGATGCTACCTGGATGCTAACATGCACACCGTACTAATCTGTGACAGCATCCCTCTCTCTACAGCAAGAAAATCTCCTTTCTGATATTCCATGAATATGTTTGATTGGTTCAGCATTTAGGTTTATTGCCTGTGTAGGTGGTGAACTACCTTTTTGTGTGAACAACTGCCAATCTGCAAAAAGCATACTGAATAATAAATTAAAGATGTCAGGCAATTCTTAAAACTACGAGAATAGTTTCAGAATTGAAATGTTCTGCAAGGTAGCCACGTAGAGGTCAAACTCTTCCAATACATACTGATGCACAGTAAGGATTACATAAATGTTAAATAAGAAGAATACCATCTAAAAAATACATTGCACTTATGTAGAAAACAAATTTATGTCATTGAGTTTTAGATGTAAGAAATGGAAGCAATTCATGGGATCCCCTAGTCAAGCCTATGTGAGATAAAAGAGCTGAATAAAATAAGGTTTCGTGCTCTGTCCAGTCTTTGCTGGACACATGCTAAGATCCATCCAAAATGAAATTTTGTGTAGTTTCAGAAGGAGAGAAAAACTAACATCTGTAAGGTGCTTGAGTCAGAAACTCCTTTTAAGTATCCTGATGCAAAATATAGTAGTAGAGTTAGTGCATGGAAGTTGTATTTCAAACAGTAAAACCTTAACTTTCATGCCAATAAATACATTTGTTGAATGCACCATTTCAGAGAATGGTATGACCCTGTATATATTTTGAATATCACAAATGAAGGCATTTTGTTGTGCTAGGGTATCTGCACAGCAGTGTGTCGTAAGTCAGATTTCAGCTTCCTTACCAAATAGCACGCCTACAGTTAATTTAACATTGTTCACAATATAAGGGAGGAAGCACTAGCATTTTAGACAGAGACTGACCAAAAACACTTGGCATTTTATGGGAAATCTTTTCCCCAATACCATGAGATTCGGATTAAGCTGTAGATTGCATCTGTGACTTCCATTAAGGGCAGTCCCAGTGCCATTTTCAAGACAGTGCTTCTTTACTACATATGTTGTGGGCCCTCCAGCTGCACTTGGAAGCCTGAACAGAGGCTCCTATTACTTTTTAAAGCAGTATTGTTCTCTCTGTTTAATTTGTGCTGACTACTGCATATCTATATTGCATATCTGTATTTTTGCATTTATAAGGTGTGAGTTTTACTTGGGCCCCAGTGCAGGTGCCATGACAATCTGATGCTGCTTGGCCCCCCATTTCTAAGTCGTGAGAGGTGCAATTTACTTTTTGACATTGGAGGAGTAGACCTATATGACTCTGCAGATCAATACAGCTTAATAATGCAGTACCAAAATGATTCAAAAATATTTCAGGTGAAAACTCGGTCTTACCATTATCATGATGGTTTACTCTATCTCCAAAAAAATAAAGGCATTTGTATACTTATTACATCTGGTTTCGTTTCTTCTTCACTTCCAGTTTTTAGGTTCAGATAGTAGTAGTGATAAATAATATAATAGCTCTGAGACATGTATTTCTCTCCTCTCAAAAAAGGAGCAAGTAAATTTATTCTTTCACAAAAGGACATCAGTTTTAAAGTGTATGGCAAAAATGTATCAAAATATTAATTAGACTTTTCTTTTGTTTTGCTAGTTTGCATTAGACAGATGGAATTCTGATCTTTAACAGCATCATGACTCATGAAACTGCTTGTGTACTAAAATGCCATTATTAACACAACAGTAGTTTTCAGCAGTTGGTAATTATTGGCATAATTAAACATTTATCAAGAAACAAGTATTTATCATTCATTAAACTTTCATTAAAAATCCATCTTTGCACAAGCTAGATTAGCCAGTGATTTTCAAGTGATAACTTCTTAACTTCTGGCAGAAATGCAGAACATTTGGATAGTGAAGAAAGTCATGTACAATGAGCCTTGTGAGCTTTTTGAAGAGTTACAGCATTTCAGACTTAGGAGTGTTATTTTTAAGCCTTCTATAAGACTCAGACAAGGGAAGTACTTGGCTATTTTCTGTACCAAGTTTGGCACTTTTTAATAGACATTTTATTTCAGAAAAGCCAGTGCTAAGTATGCTTTACTACTGCATTTAAATAACTTAAATACCTGCAAAGCATAGGTGTTTACATACACTGGGACATTGAAAGCTACCTTTTTGAATGGACCATCTCATCTAATCTGCTTTATGGTATTTGCAAAGGGAGTGAGTCTTAGACAAGATGTTTGTAACAGGGCATTCTTAAGGAGTTGTCTGGTTTTGATACAGTATTTTCCAACACTTAATATTTCTTGTTGCTAAAGAGAAAAATATGCATGTTCTATTATTTGAAAGAAAGAGGCCCCTTACATCTCAGATTTTGGTTTTATTTTGCAAACTAGAATCTCAGGTCCTGTCTCTAGTGTGTTTGGTTTTGACTGATTCATTTGGATCACAGATTTGTCAGTTTTGCTGTGTTTAGGTTTGATTAAAGGTATGGATTTCAACATGCAGAAAATATAAGTTTAGCCAACACCCTGTAGTTCTCTCTCATTCTCATTTTCTTATTCAATGATTTGTAAGTCTTCTCAGCTGTTTGTTATCTTACTAGGTTCTCAGTTGCCATCCTCACTAACCCTTTTTATCCCAGAAGCGCTGGCTTGCCTGTAGTTATCAATTGGTTGTTTTACCTCCCAGCACTTTCTTTCTTCTCTTTCTTATGGATATGATAGGAAATACTCTGCACCCCCTCCTTCACAATCTGTTTTGCAGGAGGTACCCATTTGGAAAGGCTAGTGCAAGTTTAAAATTCTCTTATGTGATTATCTATATTGTGGTGGGGAAAAACAATATTCAGTGAGCAAGACTGTCTCAGAAAGCTCCTTCGCATACATACTGGTGCTTCACATCTTAGCCCATATTCAGCAACTTTCTTTGTGTTTTCTCTTGGGCGAAAAATTTACTGTATCAGTGCTTTTATGTCACAAGAATGAATTGAATTCGTACCCTTTAGTGCAAACAACAATAGACAGAGTGGTAACCTAGTGGAAAACAAATAGATGCCCCGTCCCTTTTGGGGATTCAGAGAGGTTCAGAAAGATGGAGCTGACGGTAGAGAGGTGGCAGATAAAAACAGGCCGAAGCAGGAAAGAATCCTGCGGTCATTTATTACCATGCCATCTTCATAGTGTTTGCTGAACCAAGGTGCAGAGTAATGATTCAGACAAATGATGTTAATAATAATAGCTGGCCCTTTGGCAAAAATGGAATACCTAGTATTGCAGCATGAGACCTAATCAGATTCTCCAAAACTTGCTTCAGAACGATACAATTTTTTGTCGTCAAGTTTTCCATCAATTGATTCTTCTCAGATGCAGTATTTTTAAAAGACTGAAAACAACAAGCTATTATTCTCCATCAGAGAAAGAAAAAAGAAAGCAGGATTTAAAACATAATGATACCTAAGGTATAGTTCAGATCTAGTTTTAAATTCACATGTTATTTCTGGTTTATTTTCTGTGAAATTAGAACTGTTAAAATTGACAGTATCTACAAGATACTTACAGTTATCATGGACTACTTTGTTACATTGGGAAACCTTTTGGAGTTTATTATCCTTTTTCTTTCCACGTTATCCATGAGGAATCCATCTTACTTTTTGTAAGTGAATGATGGCAGGTATGCCTTACGGACTTCTGTTGCACACAGAGTATCGCTGGTTAAAGTAAGATCCATGTAAAGCCCAGCTAAATATGTTTAAGACAATTGTTAGTGCTGCTAGTCTGACTAATTATTTTGATCTGAAGATAGGTATTTGTACATAAATGAACATTTTCACCTAAACAAGCTTACTAACTGTTTTGTACTGTTTAGATATGACATGGTTTTGTTGTTCTTTCTAATAATACTTGCAGTTTTTAGGCATATAGGTTGCAATTATTTTTATTAGCTGCTGTTCCGTTAACAACATACCCAACATCTGTTTTAATCTAAACATCATCAGACTTATTAATTAGGTACATTTTGGCATCAATTTATCACACATGCTTTGACACTTTTGATACTTGAAGCATAAGCTATTATGTGTAATGAAAAAAAAATAAGTATGATTTGGAGTTGGTGTTATACATCATCTGTAGGGAACAATTATGTTGGCATGTGGGAGGTTAATGTACACAGTCTAGATTCCTTTGCTTGATTTGCTGTTTTCTTCTTCATAACTCTAGGTAAACAGTTTGTGCTGCCATTTAATGCACAGGTTAAGTGTAGTTGCAGGCTATTATACATCATTAGAGTAAGTAATATTCAGCTGTGGAAGAAAGATGGAAGCTTTTCACTTGTAGCCACTTGGACATTTCATTTTTCATCCAGTATGCCACAGCAAAAATTAGTTGTGGCAGGCCTGATGTAATTTATAGCCTGGTACCCTGAAATTAAGCAATGAATCACACCATTTTGGCTGATTAGAGTTAATGCATTTTTCCCGATGACATATTTTGTAAAACAATGCAGTTTATTCTAAACTTTGCCGTATCAGACTTAGTCATTTCTCACGTCAACCTGCGCAATGGATTGTACTGTGTACAGTGTGTTATATCACCAGTTTTCTTTTGGCATTGTACTGTAGTTATCTTCTAGCTTAAAGGAACAGCCTTCCCTTTCTCTCCTAATTTTCTCATTAGAAAGCAGCACCTTTCTTCTTCCTCCTTCCCCCCCCATCCAGACGATTCAGAAGGAGAACAGAGAGTAACGCAATTCAATGCAGCTTGATTGAAAGCACAGGGGGTAATGATCAAGTGAGTAGAGACCATTGGATTGTGCCTCAGGCCCTCGCACTCTGGATCTGGTCAATAACAAATTTATTACTAATCAAATCCAATAAATACGAAACAGCATACATTTATTTTTATTTGGCACCTGGCTGGTCACAGAATAATAATAAAAAAAGTAAGTGGGAGACTGCCTTCCCAAGGAGAGCAATGCAGCCGATGTTCACCATACGGAGAGCTACTGTACACTGCAGGCAGGCAGGCAGTCCCCAAGAAACCTTGCTGTGTACGGCTGATTACCAGTGGGCATTGCATCCCACTTGCTTTGGAATATATTAACAGTGCCAGCTCTTGAGTTTGGAGCATTCCGTTAGCCAAGATACCTTGTGATAGGGAGAGGTATCACTGCAGAACAGGATCTATAGGTATTAGTGTCAGGAAGAATAATGTCTTCTTTGCCCTTTCTCCTGGGTTATTGCATGGGTTATACAAAGACTGGGATGAGTTAATAGAAAACAAAGAAACTAAAGGTGTGTGGGGAGGGGAGGGGAATCAAAAACAGAGCTGAGACACCTGAATTTTACCTTTGCCAAAAATAATGTGCAACTATTCTTTCCCCTCAAAGCACTAACATGCATAGGAGAGCACGACATAATCATCACAGGCATCTTGCACCATCTAAATCTGACACGGACAAGCAGAGCTTAGCTAATGTAAAGCTGACATTCGCTACCCAGGATTTTTTGTATTCGTATATTTTTATGTGAGTGTCCATGAAATTTAGCTAAAACTTCAAGATGCTGCAATTTGTTACACAGGCACATTGTGAATTACAAAGTGTGTGCCAAAGGTACAAACTGAATAGAATGATGGGAAATCTTCACTTACATGAAAAGTGGAGCTTATGTAGCTTGAAAGTCACATAGTACATAAATTCCTTCTCTCCCAGCTGCTGGCATCTCTGTATTTTGGAAGGGTTTGTCCAAAAAATGAGAAGCAGTCCGCAGCATGTAGGACTGCAGCCCAGCACACCTGCAAGGATTCAGCCTACCTTGTTCACACCCAGGATAGAAGGAAATGATTTATTATCTGTCCCTTGAATTTCTCTGAGCGTTCTGTCTAAACTTTAAAAGCAGATTACATTTGCGATTAAACCTTAACAAATGTTGTTTTAACTAGACTGCAATGTATGTTATTGACAACAAGCTTTTTTCCCCCTGAAAATAACATTGGTGCTTAGGCATGCAATTTACAAAAATGACAAGGAAGGGTGGTACTTTTCCCAAGGTGAATGTGAGTTGACTGATTAGCTGGTATTTCAACTTAGATTCTTGCAAATTACAGACATAAGAAACCCTGCAATTTATATGTACTTTAGAAGTGAAAGCTTTAATCCCATGATTCATGAAAGTAAAGTGGTAATAATTTAAGTACCATATTTTATTTATCCCTCAGAGTTGTCAGCTGATACTAGAAGTATTCTCACTATTTTTGGGTTGCTGCCTTTGGCCACCTAATTGCTTCTTAGGAAGTAAGAGGGAAATTGCTTATATAACTGCATGGATTGTCTTTGGCAACGTCAAGCCAAGGCATCAATCAGTCCATCTGGGTAAAATCACAAGCTGACTCCGATATTGCTAAATATTTATACTGTCAAATACACACAGACATCCAGATGAAAAGAGGCATTCATTAGGAATGCTCCAGCTTGTCAGTTTAAAGATGTAGATTAGAGCAAAACCTCCCACTATGGTACTGAGTGCTCAGGAAAAGTCTATATTTAGCCATTCTGAGCAATAAATATCATCATATTGCCTCATTTAGGTAAATAGAGAATAAATATTGTCAAGATGATCTAGAGATAATGTAAACAGATCCCTCTTAGAGTCTGTGTTACTAGGGTAAATTCCAGGACATTGGTGTGCTGCTGATACTTTTTGGTTTAACCCTTTTTTCTTAATCACATTCCCCTCCCCTTTACAGTAACAGTAAGATTCGTTCCTCACAGATGAGAAGGAGCAGAAAAAAAGGGAAGGTGGGGTTTCTTTTTAAACAAAAGATGATTTCAAATTCTGAGTTATTACATTAATTAGCAGTTTTGCTCTAATATTGTCTTGGCATTGCTAGAGGCTGCTGTCACCGCTGCTGCTGGAAAATATGGCTATCTGTAGCAAAGCCGAAGCTCCTTCCAGAGTTTAACACGGGAACTGACAAAGCCCACCAGTCAGAAGAACATCACAGCTCTGAGGTTAAGACATGATTTCAAGAGTACACCCAGTTACTCAGAGTGGAATTTCTTTTATAGCATTTCCTTTGGTGATAAGATGAGGCACACTGTAAGAATAAGCGATGAAAGATCGGTACTTTGACGAGAATTAAGTTCCCGTCCTGCTTCAGCGTGGGCAGCTTTTCCTGATAAATTAAAATTTGGTCACCCTACTCCATACGCAAAAAAAGATAAAAGAAGAACTTTAACCTGCTGGGGAGGGTCTGAGCCTCTCTCCATTGAATTGGCACCTTGGAAGTTGCATACAAGGAGAGCGGTGACCGACGCCAAAGTTTTAGTTAATTACACTAGATGATTTTTTAGATTAATAATTAACATCTCTCTTTATAACTAAATATCTGTAATTAATCAGCAAATCATAATGTGGAGACTAATTAACTTCAAACTCAAATCTTAACACAAAATCCATATTACTATCCGGCATCATTAATTACTATAGTAATCAAAGTTATCCCTTATGGGATTTGACGTACAGCTTTGTAGGTTTATAAACCGAGCCATTATCACAAAAAAACATTTTGAAAGCAGCTTCAAATAGCATTATAGATAACTGAAGTATTAGATTGGAAATTTAAACAAGTTTTCATTTTGTCTGTATTACATTGTCAATAATCCATTCGCTGAAGCTGGGTTAGTAACTGGGAGAACACACTTCCTTTCTGACTTATATATAGACATGGGATTTCGAGTTTCATTGAGGGTTGTTTTTTTATTTATTTTTTAATCTTTCAGGGTTGCAGCAGTGATTTCTGTGAGAAGATTCATTTGTCAGTGTCTTGGAAAAATATGCCACACTTTTGGGTAGCTTTTGCTGTGGTGCTGCCCATTCTGGTTAGCTGTATGAGAAATGAATTAACAGCAGTTTCTGTCCTATCATTATTCACAAGAAAGTATCAGCACATAAAGATTTGAGCTTTAAGATGCATTTAAGTTAGCAGTCAGTGGAGAAAAAGGACAAAGTAGGGCTTTTATGCCAAAAAAAATAATCCCAAAGAAATCTTAATTTAATTAGCGTGCCCATCACAACTAGCAAGGTCTGGAATGCATTCATTTTAATTTTTCATAAACATGAATGGCAGTAGTACCATTGCAGCACACTGAAATCCCCTAGCTGTTTTTCATTTAGAAAGTTAGGAGTTAAAATTGTGTCTAAAATCCACATTTCAATTATTTTATCACCGAATCTTCCAAGTGCGCACATCCGATACTGTTCTTTTGTGTGGCAGCTGTAAAAATCGTAAGCAATTTTTACTGTCAAGAAAACTCTGAATAAATAGAGGCTGTTAACTTAGGCAGATATCTGAGGTTATTTGGTGGCAATCAAGAACTCACAGCACTTCAACTAATGGGTTATGATCAGAAACTGTTCCTAATAGCCAGCTAGACGGATCTGAATATGAAGATTTCTATAATTTTGTTGTCAGCTTGTGATGTACTCTAGTGCTAATTATTTGGAACAATTATGTTTTCCTAATAACAAAAGAAGAAGCAGTGAATTAAGCAGGCTTACCTTCACATCTTTAGATAACAGTTTAAATGCACTTGCCATTAAGAAATAACATTTCTTTTTCCTGTATGGAACCCTAATTATTGAAGATGCTTGTCTTTTAAAATCTACTTTTTCTACTTCTTTTAGGCATGTTCAATGTGTCAGTTTACACTGATGACTTCAGTAACTAGTATTTTCTCAGTCGTAGGTTTATGCCTGTACCTCCCATAGACTGCTTACTTTATTTGGTTATTCAAAAACCATAATTAGTGCAGTAATTAACATGTGGATCCTTCAAAGGGAGACTGTTAGAATCATGGGACGTCTCTCATCAGTCTTACTGATGTATAGATGATAAAAAGACTTAGGTTGAGGTGACAACAGGATTTCTATTACTGCACATTATCTGAGCTGCAGGGAAATTCAGACAAGACTGTGGTCCGTGGAGTCTTTCCTTTTGAAAAAAGTAATTATCCACACTGTTTCTATAATGTAACTAGGTGTTATCCTGTATTTGCAGCTGTCAAATCATTTGTTTTAAAACCATTACTTTGTACCTTATGAATACCGGAAAGTTTGGGGTTTTGCGCGTTATCTTTTAACCAGTTATGGAAGTGGGGTGCAGCGAAGGCAGCAATAATAGCAACAATAACAGTAATTTATATAAGCGTAGCAGATTCCTTCTTGACAGTTGATTTCAGCAATGTTTACGGTAATGTTAAGTCAATACAGTCATAAGATTACACCCATAAAGAAAATGCCCAATTTTATTTTTTTTATTTTCCCCGGGGAAGATATGTTTGTTTGTTTGTTTGTTTGTTTGTTTGTTTAAGATCTCAGATAAGCTGAAATTGTTGTGTTTTCAAGCCACAGTAAATCAGTGGCTGGCATTTGAATCTCTGGGTGGTTCACGTAAATGTATTCCAGTGTTTCTCTGAGATTCTTGTAGCTGATGTCTTCAGCTTCCATCTATGATGTTTTAAATCAGTACATTAAGGAAATTCACATTCTTTCATTCAGCCTCTAACTTTCTATAAGTAGTAGTCCTCTTTTTCACATTCACTGACATATGCCAGAAAAATTCAGTATTTTACCCTACGGGCAGCCCATGGGACCGGGATGAAATGGCCTCTATACATAGGGTATGACTTTATTTGCTAAAGAGGTTATTTGAAAAAGCCCTTAGGGCACTGCTGCCCTTTTGTCCCTCAAACTAGTAGGGGGAAAAAATATAAAAGGAACTACACAGTAATCCCTTGTAGACAGGTGACCTTAAGCCAATTCCGTACTGTAAGGTTTCCATTTAAACTCAAAACAGACAAAGGAAAAAAAAAAAAAGTCAAATTGCAGGTTTTAATCTGTTACACAACTCTTGCAATATTTTTTTTCTGTGAATAATTATCACGTATACACAAGTTTTACTGGAAGTGCATAAAATTCATTATTGTCCTATATATTTTAATGTAACGGTTTGTAGACAGTGGGTGTCCTATAGGCTAGTAGAAAAGCTTCGGAGGACCGATGAAAATAAATGTTTATTGTATGTATTTCAGGTAACCAGTTGAGAATTTTACCATACTGGTGCCTAAATCTTGCAAGGACAGCCAGGCACGATTAAACAAAAATGTATAACCCTCCAATAGCACTTTTAACATATCCAAAGCTGCTCAACATCACCTACAAACAACTATTGTATTTGACCTTTGAGGTTCCTTTCTTTACTGTCCTTCTTAGAGTCTGGTGCTGGTTGAAGTGAGCAGAACTACAACAAGAGTGCATCAAAGTTTCCTCATGGCTATGGTTCACCTCAGGTATACCATCCTGTGGTGTTGTGTTGAGTATTAAAACCTGCCCTCATCACCAACAGCTTTCCAGCTAAAGGTGCCATATTATTCTTGATATGATGCCATCAGTTATTGTTAAATATGCGCTATCCAGATTACAGACTGCTCTTTAATAGACAGTTTCAAAATACCATTATCAATTATGAATGGCAGCTCTGAACCCACTTCAGGGTAGCTGCCATTAAGTCACAGGTGTGACATCACTGAGCACCGTAATTAATGGGTGCTATGCCACTCCCTTGACTTATGAGTTTTTCAGAGGCTTTTAATTACTTCTGAGTTGGAGCCATTCTGGCAGAATTTTGAGCAAACTCGAGTGGCAGCCTCGTCTGAACAAAGCCGTTCCAGCAGCATTTAGAAATAAAGAGCAGCTCTGGTGGCTAAGGGAAAATGCTTCGGCCATTCTTCACGCCTGGTAGTCTGCAGGGAGGTTAAAGGAAACAGCTTTTGTCGACCGCTGCAGGCACTTGGTTACTGTGTTCCCTTTCTGCATCTAGGGAGGAGCTGTAAAAATTGTGGTCAAATCCATATATTATATAAAATGAAGGAGAGAAAAAAATCTGAAAAGCCAAGAATGTCTGGAAGGGTTATCATGATGTCATCAACTTGATTCTTGGTGTAGAAAAGCTGTTGTTTCACACGTGAGTGCGGTCTTCGTGTAACTGATAGAGTAAATACAAATGAAGAAATGCCATCATTTATCACCTATCAAGAATCTGTTATAAATGATGCCCAATTAATCAGCATTTAAAGCAGTATTCTTTAAATTAGGAACTGATTTCAGTACAAAAATCCAGTAACAGAAGAATTTTAAATGTAGTGCAGACTGCCTTATCTTCACTCCTTGTATGGACGTGCACCAGAATGCACGTATAATATTAAGTTAATTCAGGTGTAAAGCTTTGTTCTCAAAACAGCTGAAATTTCATGTCATTGCTTATATGCACAAACACACATATTTCTCCATATGTTGGCACCATATTGGTGTTATCACCGTAGCGTTTCCTCCTCTTCAGATGATCTTTTGTTAAAACATTCATTTTTGTGAGGCAAATAAACTATAGTAAATGTAAACCAATTATTTAACCAAATTACTTTGATCATGGGAAACTGACAATTAGCGTTACAGCTTCTCAGCAGTGAAATCCACACAACAGAGGAGACTGTGATACTCCGTACTGCCATGCAAGTCGATGTGGTGCATTTATTTTGCGTAGCAAGCTGTGAGAGTGGAGGAGGAAAGGACAGGAGATGAGTGAAGTCCGTTTTGATGACCTGTTATTCCATATTGGATCTTTGTGCTGTACATTGTTTGGTTTTTCTAATTGACTGTTAATAGATTTGGACAGCTCTTTGCAGAAGCATTGATGACTGGCGTCAACATTTAAAACACTTACACAAAGGCAGCACCTGATCAGCTAGTCAATGAATGTGCTAGAAGCCTGCCAAACTACCATGTGTGCTGTCTTGTAGTATACGCTGGTGATGCACAAGTTAGCTTGGTTATCTGCAACTATTACCCATTTTAATAGTTCCACCTTTTGCACATGGCTCGTTTTTTTTCTTTTTGTTATAAATGATATAGACCACTACACCCACACCATTTGGGTTTATTTTCGAAGCTTGAATGCATCAGCCCTTCCATGAAGTAGCTGTGAGCTAGAAGAGCATTCAGTGTATTGTCATGCAAATGAGACCACCAAACATACCACTTTGCTTCAAAATTGCTCTGCAGTGACAAGTAGCTTTCAAAACTGGAACAGGGTTTTCCAAGCTAAGTGGGCAACACTATATATCTGCTGAGATCCGCTTTCTAAAAATAAGTGCCTAAATCTGAAGTCGTAATTCCACCTCTTGAGTGTTCAGATTGACATACTGCATACCAGTACTCATTCTAATATGTATTAAGATGGTCCTTTATGCTTGAATGTTGTGCTTCTGCCACATTCATACACTGCAGAAAAAAAAGAAAAAAGAGAAGAAAAAACAAAGACGCGTGTAGCAATGAGAAGTTCTGTTTGATCTGGTACTCAGGAATTCATAAAGCCAAGGTATCTTGATGCTGCACTTCGGCCAGTAGAAATTTTACTGAATAGTACAGAGGCTTCTCAGCAGCACTCATGAAACCAGCCAACAGATCGTGAGAAAAAGCAACAAGTCTTTACTTGTGGTTCACAGAACATACCTGTAATCAGAAGATACAGGAGCAGTTTCAAAACTGATAGGAGAATGTGACAGGCTTCCCTATCCTTCTTTCTAAGAAAATAAATTCACCCCAAATACTTTTGTTGACCACAGTCATGAAAAAAATGGTATGGGAAGAGCAGCAGAGTTAAACGCAGTCCCTGTCCCAGGAGATTCAGGACTATGTAGCTTTTAAGTAGCATCTTACTGCCAACTGGAAGCCAGGATGGATAGTTGGAATTAAATCATGAAGATTAAGCAGAATCTATTGTTTTCTTTTTTAATCCAAAATTAATCACATTATGAATCAGTGGCATTTTTTTCCATCACCTGAATGTCACCACAGTTTTCTTCCTAGCCTCTGACTGATACTATTCTGTGTACCATGCACTGGGAATAACAAAGTTAAGGATATAAATCACAGGGCTGCCATAGGAAAGGAAGTCCTTGATCTGCTGGCCGGGTAAGAGTTCAAAAGGAAAAGAAAAAAAAAAAAAAAGAAAGTAATGATTTTGAGTAAGACCTATTGCAATTGCCCATATTTTTCTGTTGTCTGTTAGCAATAATATCCCCAAACCTCTTTGCAGCTGTTATTTAAGCAAAACTTGGTGTTACATTTCCTTTTATTACAAGTGATATTTATACACAAATTGGAGCAGATCATGATGCAGCAAAGAAGTTTTTATAGACTGCGCAGCAAAATAGTGCATTATCAGCATTACGTGCTTCATTGAGGAATATTTTGCTTTTCTAAATCTGATCATTATGAGAAGAATTTAGTGTTTAAATACAACGTTTTTACTTGGAAATTTCAAGCTAAGCTGTTGTCATCTTACCGAAAATGGAAACTTGTTTGTGATAATTGAACAACAGGGAGTAATGGAAGGACCACACTATACATAGTGCTTAGATGTAAGTCCAGAGATGTACGTCATCAGCTCGAACCAGGCTGCACTCGTTTTTGCTGGCCTGCTACAGGACGATCCCAGAAAGTAAGGGCAATCCATTGCCCTACTTCACTTAAGTCCCTTGTCTACAAACGTGATGCAAAGTGAAGGTAGTTGAGGTTTCATAAAAATGAAGCACATGGTGTGACAGACCCATCTGTGCCAGCTTTATAAAACAAAAGTGCCCAATTTTATCATCATTGCCTTTTGTTCTGCACAATACTGTTCACATGGTGGTTTTATGAATGCTTGCCGGCAGAGTCTGGGAGCCTCAATTTATCTCACTGCTGCCTGCTCTCAGTTGCACTGCTAGCTCCCCTGCCCCCAAGGCTTCCTTCCCTCATCTGGCCCTTCTCTGCAAGCGAATCTGAGTTAGATCCTCCTAGCAGTTTTCCAAGGTTCTGGGCTCGAAGACTAAAGTAATTTGGTTTTGAATTTCAGATCAAACATAAACTGCAAAGAAGCATTTAATCAGTTAGGAGAAGCAAGGGTATGGCTTGTTTAAGTCCCAGAATCCATAAACCTGTAATGATTTTATTATATTGGTGTCAGTTTTCATTATTTTCATGAATGGGTATTCCCTGCTTAATGCACAATATTTGCATCTGATGAACCAACGAGTTTAAACATGGTTTGTTTTAATGCTTTGTGAATTTGCATTCAAATTCATCAGGAGTAATTCTATTTGAAATCACACAGGGCTAAACACAGTGGTTGTAAATCCATTTGAATTGAGATGCCAGAATCAGCCCATTAATCTACAAATCTACAATGTAATTTTTGTGTGTTTGGTGGGCTTTTGTTCCGATTTTTTTTTTTTTAATTTCATGATGAGGTAGAGGGGATACCAGAAGCAGGTGTAGGAGGGACTGTGATAAATTGACCCAGAGGGAGTCTATCTCTGTTATGGAACCAGTCCCATGAAAGGAACATAGGAAAGGCCAGAGACCATGGTTCAAGGGTGTCTGTTGCTGCCACTTGAGGTGGTTGCACAAGGAGAATGGGAGCATCTCAGATAAGAGTGTTTCATACTACTGAGGACAATAGAGATTGGCATTGGCATCTTCCCAGAGTATCAGAGGCTACCCAGAATTCATAGCAGTGCTTTGACCTGCTTGCAGAATCTTACTTGCTTGTGCTAAAGACTGCTGGCTTGGACTTTCCTTGGCCTCTTGGTAACAAAAGGACTAAATAAAGGCAGCAAGGTTCACCTCCAACAGAAACACGGTCATTTTGGAAGTAGTGCAGAGGAATGTATTATAGCAAATATTGCCTCGCTTCTAGATAGCCACAGAAGACATGTGTCCTTCTTACAGCACTTAGGCCCTTTTAAAGCAGGAATCAGAGAGTCTGAGTTCCCATTTTGAATATATCATAGACTGGGGCTAACAGTAGGTCCATCTCAGAAAAAACATTTAAGCCCATGCTTAGCATTAGCTGTGTGCTTAATTCCCAAATGCCTAACTGCGGGCCCCTTCTTATGCACTTGCAAGAATCGTGATGATCAGGAAGTCTACCATCTGACATCTGTGAAATGAGCTGGTAGGCTGAGTCTTTTTCATAATGAACCAGTTTCCATCTCATAAAATTCTGTAATTGCAGATGGTATCGGAGGACACCTATGACAATCTCAGCAGAGATTGCAGCACAGCATTCCTCATTATAGGATACATGGACACTGAACTCCTCTCTGCTCACGAACATGGGGTTGATTCATTGACAGGGCATTATCAAGAAAATTGCGGCAATGTGACTAGTACTTCACTGTGGGTAAATGGAGTACCTCAACTCTTGGCACTGACAATAGACTCTTCTAAGAAATGATAATGCTATGATTAAGACATAAGTCTGGGCCTCAATACACCTGGGAATTCTCGTGTGACCTTGGCAACAGATTTTTTGTTGCTTTTCACTTCTCTCCCTGAAAAGTTAGAATAATGCTTTTTCATTTTATTGTGTTATTTAGTGATAAATATACTACTATTGTGAGCAATTCAGGAGATACAGTTATAGAGGCACACAGTTAGATAAATGCCATTAGATTTTAAATGCATTCTGTTTGGTTTGCATTTGCATGTGCTTGTACTTAGCACTAGTGGAAGGCAGACCAATTTTATTTTGCTTCCTAATTCTGCAGAGAGGAACTTAGCTCGAGGCACACAGATCCAAAAATTGTGCATAAAATTCACTCTGTCATAAAAGAGACCTTAAAAAAATAGCATGTGGAATTAAGAATACACTGTTTGGATTTCCTGCAGCTTGCCTTTTTGGCCATTGCTATTGTTTCTGTTCTGTCTATATTTTAATATGTGTATTTTCTTCTTGCAAAAAAAGTATTTGTCACCCAGGTAGCTTTAGAGTGTATTTATTTCAGTAGGAGCAGCTGAGTATTGTTCTACTGATATTTTGAGATGCACTGACCAGAATGGTGAACCTCGGTAGGTTCTGGGGCACTGAAACATGTAGCAGAAGACAGAGCTACAAAATCTCTGCCTGAGCCCTACCTGGGACTTGCAGCAGCTGCTTCAGCCCGCGATGCCATGGGCTGCTCAGGAGCTCTTTAATCTGCACATCTTTGAAATGACAGGCCACAATGCATCCTCCTGTGCGTTTTGTCTGTTCTGTGCCAGAAGTTAGGAAACTGTTTGTTCGCTAAACTACTGCAGCTGAAAAAGGTGTAAGAAGTAGTATTAAAAAAAAAAAAAAAAAGTAGCTGAAATAAGAAACCTTTAACGTAAGCCTCGGTGGGGGCTGTTAGTTTCTCAGTATTTTTGAAAAATCACATCTTCCACACACCTAGCTTCAGGCTCCTGGTGTTGGCTGTTGGGTTTTTTTGTTTGTTTGTTTGTTTGTAGGGGGTGTTATCTGGTCCCTGTCTTGTCACATATCACAAGCTTTACCGCTTTCACAGAAGTTGTCATACCTTCCTCTGAAATTTTATCTACTGCGCTAAAGCAGTAACAGTGCTTGGGGTCCACTTCAGTTAACCACTGAAACCAGTTGTGTGTAACATCAGAATAAGCCGTGCACTCTCTGCACTGTGCAACATGCCACAGACAAGTACACTAGGAGTAATTGTGTTTGCATCATTTAATTAAGGTGGTTTTAAACATCACTTGGCACCGGTTGTAGACAGATATGTATAACGATTTCTTTGAACAAGTGCTATCAAAATTAAGAGCTAAGTGGTGTTTAATACATGTTAGAAAAAAATTGATCACTGTTAAGTTTTAAAATGTTCCCTATTTCCTGACCTAAATTGGGCCTCGGGAACTGAAAAAAATAAAAGAACTAATGAAATGACGTGACAGAATGGGAGGGTTTGTTTACTAGTCCTTATTTGAGCAGGATTCATGCGCTGTATGATTGACAGTCATTACGAATTCTTTGGCTTTTTAAGACTCAAGGCGCCACAGCCTTGGGTGAACTTCAGTTCACAATGGAGTTGTTTACAGAAGTTAACTAAGTAGTTACTGGAGAATCGCATGCCACATTTCACTGAGCTGTTGTGGAAGGGTATGGGTTTGCATTGTAAATGGTGATGAGTCAGGTTAAATCCTATTCCAGCTCTCTCGCATTTGATTTATTATTCCCTCTGGGAGCATAGTCTCCAGCACCTGGAAGGCCTAGGTATAAATGTTGGCCTTCCATTGCTCACTACATCCAAACTTCTTCCTACATTGTGGTTGAATATATTATAGCACATATATTATATACATTGAACATGTTACAGCATTTCATCGAAATCAGGTTGTGCTGTTCCACAAGTGCCAACAATTTTCCTCCCTTTTCAGCATTTGCATTAAAAAGTTAGAAACTGTTGCAGCAGAATTTCAATATTTCCGTGAAAACCACCCTTCTAGTAATTTTTATTTCACTGTTCTGAATATTCCTTAGTCAGTGTCTCTCCCCTGGTGAGGCTGAGACATAATTCAGTTGTAGGTCTACCAGAAAAATGTGCAGGAGACATGTCTTTGAACATGCAATTAAAAATTGCATTGGCCTTTTTTCTTTTCCCGTTTTATCTTTTTGTAAACTCACATCTAATTTGGTGACTGCTTTCATTACAGTTCTCAAGGGAATTCTCTCTCACCGAATGTCATTTTTTGCATATTTACTTTCCCCACAAGTGTTAGTGTGCAGAAGCACAAGTTGGATCTTGCATTGTTTTGTTTTTGCTTTTGTTATGTCCTGTTTTTCTCCATAATGTTGTTAACTTCCTCACAATTTATTATTATCTGCATATTCCATATAAAGCCTGTAGATTTCTGCCTCTCACTGACCAACTGTTTGGGTAGTTTTACTGACAGTGTAGCATGAGAATTACTCAGATTTGGAACACAACTTTGCAGCTGGGTGGAAGCAGCCTGAGTTGCTTTGCTTTCCCTGCGCATGCCAACATTGTGATTCCTGCCGCAGTGGTGGCTCAGGAAGCACATCCTTTGGTGTCTTCTATCTATGTACAGCCTAGTGCCATCTAACGCTGGGAGTGGAAGACAGCTCATTTAGGTAGCACTGATAGTGGGAGGGTCAATTCTGTGAACAGCTCTTCCTTTTAGATATGCTGGAAACATGCTGCTTCCATCTTTCACCAGAGGTGAATCATGGAAAGAAGACTTTGTCACAAACTCGACAGAGTTTCTTCCATAACTCTTCTATACCACTATCATATAGTGGTATAGAAGAGTTACCTGTCTTTTCAGCCTTCACTTCCCGTCCCACTTCCCAGAACCAGCACGTACCTTATTTGGCATTTCCTAAATTATCCCATAGTTATTGTTGACCCTATGATACTCTGAACTGAAGAATCAACATCTTTTCCAAGAAGCATCATTTTAGGCATTTTCAGCCTTGATCCTCCCTGTGCCTCAGGTGGAGAGATGGGGCCAGCAGAGGGAAGGCTGCCTGCCATTTACTCCTTCTCACAAGCATTGGGACACACTGCACTGACACTGAGGTGGGGAATCTGATGGCAAAACCTATCAACCACCTGTACAATTAATCCACCTTTATCTGATGCTGTGTACTAGTCTGAGGACACTATGTTTGATCCTGTGTCATGGGTATATGTGTGAAGCTGAACATCTCATCTTTTTATTTCAAAAGGTGAAAATCTTAGAATCATAGAACCCTTAGAGTTGGAAAGAACCTCTGAAGGTCATCTCATCCAACTCCCTTGGGCATGTGTGGATTGATGAGGTTGCCCAGGGCCTAATCCAGCCTTGCCTTGAAAGTGTCCAGGGATGGGGCATCAACCACATCTCCAGACACTCTCTTCCAGTGTCTCACCACCCTCGCTGTGAAATACTTTTTCCTTATATCCGGCCTAAATCTACCCTCTTTGAGCTTGAAGCCACTCCCTTTTGTTCTGTCACCACAGACCCTGCCAAAGAGTCTGTCCCCTGCTTTCCTGTAGCTCCCCTTTAGATACTGAAAGGCCACTCTCAGGTCACCTCAGTGCCTTCTCTTCTCCAGGCTGAACGGCCCCAGCTCTCTCAGCCTGTCCTCGATGTGGCATGACCTCTGGCTTTCAAACTAAGTTATCATAGTGCTTTAGGTCTATTGCAAAAATGTAGACATATTATTAGCCACTAGAATAATATTTGATGCTATAAAAGCAAATAAATAAGTTAAAACTCCAACTTCCTTTGTTTCTTCTGACACTGTAATACCTGCTCTCACTGCACCAACCACAACCACTTGAGCAGATGTGTTAATTCTCCTGTTCTTTTCTTATATTCCCAGCAGATGAGATATTAAACTGTATGGCAGGGTCCAGAAAAAAAAAAAAAGCTGCTATATTAAGTTATGACGCTCTCCCTTCTTCTCAAAATTAACTGATCTCCTGTTGGCCTAGCATAGCTCCTTCTCTCTTGACAGATTATTACTCCTAATCATATGAATCAATGCTCATTCTGGTAAGATTTTGATGAAGTCCATAAAAGGCAGTGCGTTCATCTCCTCCGATGCTTTGAATACTGAAATAGAACTTTTTTTTTTTTCTGGTAATTTTTCTGCATTAATTGCTTCTGTTTATTCAGTGAGTGCTGGCTTATCTGATAACCCATCCTGCAGACTCCTTGACACCCTGCATCCTGAGAAGTCTTGTCCTTGAAGTTACTACAATGCACAATGATCAGAACTTACTGCTGATGTTTTGTTAGCATTTACTAGCAACGTCTTGGCAGAGGGTGACCTCTAGTACTGTCTCTTAAACATTTTCAATTTACAGACTCAAGAATTTTTGCTGTCTTTGCCTCTCATTCTTTTGAAGAGGTCAGCCCTTTATGAACTTGCCACAAGAAAGAAGTTCAAAATGCCCTGTGTACTCAAACAGCTCAGTAGGAATACAGCTACAACGAACACAAAACATACAATTCATTTTAATATTTGTAGAAGAAATTCACATTGTTTTAAACGAGCAGCTGCTGTCATTTGGCTATGAGCAGATGTTAGACCTCCGAAAGCTTTGCTGATAATTAAAATACTAACAGTTAGTGTTTTACCCCAGCTGCAGGTTCTGTTTACTGTAAATTTGATTTTAATGGTACCTCTGTGCAGTTATTGAATAGAGGTTTGTTTTCTACTCTACATACAAAAGTGTCTACAATGAAGACAAATGGTTATTTCCCGTAATTTACTCTGAAAAGATATGAATATACAGTGTAATGTAGTTGAATTGATAAATGAAATGCAGATATGACTGTCACATAGCAAATGGCATCTCTGTTGTTTTAACTAACAAAAATAACTAAAGAAACTTACTAGTTCTAGTTATTGCCAAACATTCTGCCTAAAAGCTGCCATGCTTTTCAAATGGGTTGAGACATGCCCTCGAGCAAAGAACAGGTGCTCCTTTTTACTGAATGGCTGCATCAATCAGAATAAATAAATAAAGGAAATCACGATACTCATATTTGATCAGTATGCAGGGGAATATAATTTCTGCTTGATCATTTCATAACATGATGTTTTATTTTAGGTGTCCCTTACAAGTGTCTGTTCTCCTTAGTGCCTGTATCCACATCAAACGTTGGGAAAGGCTGGCCAATTTCAGAATTGTTAATCCCAAGGGCCTGATTATGCAAACACTATGCATAATGCAAGCTACCACATTTAGTCCCTTTGAGACTATTGAGGCTAACTATGGCAGTAAGCAGTACTCGTGATAAATAAATGTTTATGAGACCAGGATCTAAATGTATATATTCTTGAAAAACAGAAACTCTTGCAACGATAATAATGGCAGAAAGTGGTTTGAGCTTTTTTTTTTTTTTCTAACAAAATAGTTACTGTCTGAGATTATACTTATTTTAGAAATTTAGATCATTTGTCTTATGATCAGGTCTTGTGATTTGTTTGTTTGTTTTTTCTAATTTACTCATATTAGCGTTCCAATTATTTTTTTTTTGCATTATCTTATATGCCCTGTCGGCCCTGGAAACAGAATTCTGCAGTCTGACCACACACAACTGGCATCTCTTGAAGTCCGGACTGGTTTAGGAGTCGTAAAAATGCACTCTCCCATTGCTCTGCAGGAGTTAAAGCAGAAAAAGTCCATTTGTGTAGCATCAATGTCAGTAGTTCCCAAACTGAGGGCCAGAGCAGCCTTTGAAGCTGGTCTGCAAAGAAATGTCCAAGCTGGTCGTCCTCACCTCCAGCTGCTAAATTGCACTGGAAAAGCTAGCTAAAATACTCCAAATACATTCCTAATGCTACTCGTCCGTATAGGTAATTGCTGCATATACCTCAGTGAGGCTTTTGCTTACAAGTCAGGCTGGAAAAGAAAAAGCCTACGTTGTGGCAAGTGGATAAAGAGGAATAGTAGTCTATAAGAAAATCTGGCTGTGAGCACACCAAGCAGTCGTAAACTCTGTGCATTAACACTGTACCTGTTTGCCATCATCAGTGGCAGTGGCAATATGTCCATTTTTATTTGCCTAGCTTCTGTGACACTGGGCTCTACAGTGTTCATTTTTGACCTTGAGCACGAGGAAAGCGAAACTGAATTTTTTCACAGAGAAGGCCTTTTCCCAAAGGTTAATTGGACACTGGAGGGGAACTAAACCAAACCAAACTGACTGTCTAAGCATCATAACTGAATGGCTTAGCTATTTATTTTGGTGGCTATTTCTTGTTTTATTTATTTGTTGTTGCTGTTGACATAGTCCTCTAAGGTACGGGATGCAAAAATAACAAGCAGGAACTTTGAGTCTGGTTATCAAAAGAAAAACACAAGAATTGTTTCCTTTTACATTTTAAGAAGCTAAAAGGACATCTGCTGCTTTGTTTTAAGATACCTGAAAGGTTAAAACTTCATCCTTTGTACAAGCAATTCTTAGAAGACCTTGAAGTTTCTAAATGTGCTGGTAGGTAAAGGACAAAGCTAGAAGCCAAGGACGTTCTGAGTTTTAGCATCAAACATGACATTTCTGGATTTTTAAGTATAAAATGAACCATTTGCGGTATTTGGGAATTGGTTGTGTTGTTTAATTTTCTTTTTACAGTAATGATATTCTGAAAAGAAAAAAGCGCTATGTTGGTATCTCTCTCTTATTACCATTTATGTACCTTCTGTCAATGGTGGATTTTTTTACGTCTCTTAGGGAGCTGGTTAAATTCCCTATAGGTATACTTATTTGTACTTCTATACAAATATACATTGCCTTTGTGGACATAATAGTTCTGACAGAGCCCTTTTGGCTTGCTGATTTATTTCACTTCTTGGTTTGACCCATCCTATTTTCTTTCCTCAGTAGAAGATATGAATGAGCCTTCACAACCTCTTTTATTTAGTAGCTTAACTGGCTGGTTTTGAAAATGCTGGCCCCTGTATAGCTTGTACATAAAAAACCCTACAAAAGAAAAAGAATAGATTTGACTATGTGTAAGGAGCAGAGACCTGGAAAAGATAGTGTATTATTATGGCTTCCAAAAATCAGGAAAATCCCAAAGTCTTCATGCTACAATACTTACACTGCACTTAATTAATTAGAGATCGTTACAAAAAGAAAAAAGGAAAGGAAAGAAAAGAATGCAGAAATTTGGAGCTTGGTCAGATTTCCAGCAGGATCAAGGCCTAAATTACTCCTTTATGAACTTGAACGGTGAGCTTAACAAAGCAGTCAAAATATTTTATTGTCACGGAGGCAGTAACTTTTAAAATAAAAAAGGCCAGTTGCTTATTTAAATGATGGCCAACGTATGCTGAATTTTCTGTGTTGTGGGAGGGTTGGTATGTAGCTGAACAAAAAGATGTTACTTTGCATTCGCATAATCATCACATTTTAATAGATACCAAATATTTGTAGGTGTCAATGAATTACACATCTAATCACCAAAAGTAAAAAAAATTAGGCGTTGCAGAATAGGACGCTATAAATCAGGTCACCTGGAACTCTCTCAGGAAAGGAACAAGAGCTGTTGTAAGCTTGCTGTGTAAATGCAGATCATTTCCTTTGTCGTAATACATTATTTCATTTCTGACTTACTGCTTTGTCCTGAAGGTGCTCCTCGGGAAGGAGATCCTCTGCCTGGCCTCACCGCGCACGGCCGCTGCCACAACTTTGGGGCAAGGTTTAAAATTCTGAGGAGGCGGCTGGCGGAGAGCGAAGTGGTGCTTTACATATAATATTAGCAGAGACTTTCCTAAGGCATTAGGCATTTCTTTCTGAGACAAGCCTCCTTAATGCCGTCTTTATCTGCTACACGATGCATGAAATCTACTTTCTGTTTTAGAACTGCAGCTGACCCCCGACCCCTCGCGTGGCGCCACAATGTGACCTCGCTATTGTCATCAGCTTTCATTCTCCTGAAAATCCTATGAATTTTTATTACAAGTTTTTTTAAACCAGGCTGAGGCTTCAACAAATTACTTGACACAGATGAGATGAAGTTGTTGAAGTAGTGTTAGATAAGTTTTACAGCCAGCATGTGTGCTGCTGAACAGTACAAAGCCAGTGTCCTACAATGTCATACACCAGTAACTGCTGAGCCTACTATTGGATAAATACATCATTTTATGGAACATTGATTGTTCTATAAACCCAATGGAGTATTATGCTCTATGATCAAACCATTTAGATTGTGTGTAGAGCACAGAAAATGCCATATTCAGGATGGTACTAAAAGTGCCATTTGTGTATTTTATGGATGTCATTACGGGGGAAACTTCTCTCTGTAGGCCCTGTTTACTGCAAAATTTTTTAGTCTGTAATGACATTTTTCATTCACAACGTATACCTTCAAGAGAGGGGGCCCTTGTTTTATTTGTTTCATTCGAGTTTACTGCACAAATCCTGTACATTTTAATTAAATGTAAGCTTAACAAAAGAATAAGGTATTTATTCTGTGGGGAACAAATGATGACAGTAACAAAAGAATAAAACAGACACACAAAAGGAAGTCAGGTGCTGAGGAAAAGAGAGGGGAGAAGGTACTAAACCCTATTTGTAGTTTCCCAGAAGCACATTAAACATCAAAGCATTTCTTTTAGCCCTATTTTGGGACTTTGTGGTCTCTGAGAATTAAAATAACCTGTGAATATGGATTTAATGTCTAAGAAATCCTGACATTTTCAAACAAAAAACTAACAGTCGCTCAGGACTCCAACTGATAAATAATGGCCCTGCTGAAATGACAGACTTCTTGGAAAGAAACCAATTCTGTGATCATTGCACCCCTAGATATGAAACACCTCTTTACAAATTGTCTGAATATGAGCTCTCGTATCATTATATTTTGTCATTTTAATGCCTATTTGTGTATCCTCTTAATTTGCAGTGACATGCAATCAGCAACAAGTCCAGTTTTCCTAATATTAATGCGGGCTTGTATTGCAGCTTATGTTTGCCATGTCAGCCAACACTTAGCCCTTCTCTTTCCCAGCTTCTAAGGGGGGGTGAGAGGCAGGCTGAATTTACTAGGACAACATGATTTGTTGCTACACACGGTCCAATAATGTGACATACTCCTTAAATGCATAAAAACTCGTACAAATGTGCTGGATAGCAGTGCTCCATTATAGAAATGCACTGTTCCAAAGTTAAAATAGCAGCTAAGCCTCAAAATATGTTGTTTTCTAAATATCTTCCCTGCTTGGCTTTTCACGGATAAAACAAAAGAAAACCAGTAAAATCTGCAGTTCGTATTTACCATGAAAAATCACTAAAATTGAAGCTGATGTTCCCAGTAAATTCTTGGTCATAGTCCAGTTAAAATTTAAAGTTACAGTAGATTCACATTAGTTTAAATGACACTTGAACTTCTACATAGCTCAACATTAATTCATTATAGTTGAAATGGAGGAATCTTCAGTGGGTGAATCTTTTACAGTCTGATTGAGGCTGTTACATTTTATAGGAGCCATTTTTCAAAGCAGTACTGACAGCACTCGAAGTTATTAAATTGCTGAATCAAAAGATGGACCTGCAATCGCATTTATGAACTGTGATGGAATAGCTAGGGTTGCACCGAGCCGAGGTTAAGATGTTGGTGTAGTTAAGCTTCATCACGCCCCTTAGTGACAGCAGTATTTACCCATGCAGTTTACTTTAATGGTCAGGAAGTGGCTTAACTCACCTCTGGATTCAAATAGATTAAGTAAGCAGTCAGAGTGGCATAATTATCAGCGCTGCGAGGGATTCACTGGGTAGCTCTTCACCCAGGAGACTTCCCGTTCAATTGCACGGTAGAGGCCGGAGTTGCACAGATTCACGGGTACAGCAATTATTTTAGGAGATGAAAACAGGATGGATTTCCTTTTTCTTTCTCTTCCCCAGACCAGAGCTTCTCTTCAGTGCAGTGGTGCTGTGTCCTGTACAAAAATTGTCATTATCTTAGGGGAAAGATGTCATGATATTGCTGCGTGCATGTGAAAATTATGATCGCCATGTTATTTTGATTTTGAAATCCTGTAGAAAACGCGTGATTTGTAGAGTTATTTTGATTTTGTGCCACATCACTGCCAGGCTCTTCTTTTATCACGTCAACAAAGCGAGATTCCTGAGAGAATTAATTACTCCTACTGTATTATAAAATGTGGAGGAGCTAAGATAATTGTCATTTTATGTTGATTTCCCCTTCCTATTTTTCTGCTCTTTGGGGGGTCTCGTGAATGTCAGTGCCTACAGAGAGCACAGGAAAAGTGGGGATGAGAACCAGCCCTACCACAGTAAGCCTCCTTACAGCTTATGCCTGACAAAATGAACTTCAATTGCATGTGCCAGATACATCATGCAGCATCACTCGGAAAGACTCTAATGGTTTAAATTGTTAATTTTCCTTTCCAAAGATAACCTGCCTTGCAAACTAAGATGGAGAAAGTTGTGTAATGTCAGCTGAGACTTCTGAAAGTGATTTGCAGCCTTTCAGCATAACAGAATTGCTTCTCGTGCTTCATAGCGTAGTTCTCTACCGGAAGCTTTGTAATAGAAAAAAGATGAATAGATGGATGGATAGGTGGATAGATAGATAGGTAGGTGGGTAGGTAGGTAGGTAGATAGACAGACAGATAGACAGATAGATAGATAGATAGATAGATAGATAGATAGATAGATAGATAGATAGATAGATAGATAGATAGATTCAAGCAAGAGCCCAGTGTTCTAGGTGCTGGTGTTATTTTGGAATATTAGCTCGATAGTCACCATATCAAGGTGCTGGAGGTCACAAAGATGCCAACTACTCAATCTCAGTGTACCACATCTCGTAAGTGTGAACTTATATCCAAGCAAATGAGTAATGTGAAGCCATGCTCTGACGATGGTGGGCTAGACTTGGTGCAGCCGTGGCCATTGTTTGCTTTGCCAAAGCTTTATTGTAAGTGTTGAGAACTGAGGAGGAAACCTTCAATGACAAAAAAAAAAAGCAGACTGAGTGGCAAAATAAGCAGTTGTGATGTAGAGATGCCAGTATTTTTGTCTATTAATTAATTTCATGTAGCCATAAGTAAGAAGTGTGACTGAGGTTTCTCTGGCCAGTAATTGTACAGAACATCCTGCTTAGGGTGAGAAAACAACTGTTTTCCCCACTAACTTCCTTAGGTTAGTGAACTGATTCAGTAGTGTGTTGGAGAAGACCACAGAATCATAGACTCATCTGGGTTGAAAAAGACCTTCAAGATCAATTCCAAACATCAACCTGATCTACTGAGTCCCATCAGTAAACCGTGTCCCTTGGTGCCATGTCCACACATCTCTTGAATACCTCCAGGGATGAAGACTCCACCACTTTCCTGGGCAGCCTGTTCCAATGCTTGACCATCCTCACTGTGAAAGAATTCTTCCTGATACCAAGTCTAATCCTCCCTTGGCACACCTTGATCGTGCATCAAAGAAAAACAAAGTCGATATATTCATTATGCTATTACAAAGGAACAGTACCGATTAACCACAAACCTGGGCACATATCCCATCCTGCCATTTGCTATTGCTATCTTGAGATGCTAGGTGGGAAATGAAGGGGAAGACAATGGCATCAAACTGACAGCATGGCAATTATCTCGCCAACAAAAGCGGGGTTTTAAGAAGATCAGCCACAATTTTTCACACACAGATATGTTTAACATAATGTATGATCCTAAAATTCATTACTGAAGTACCAAGGTATCACCAATAGGATCTTCTATAAAAGATGTGTTAATGGCTTTTAACTGTATACTGTATTTATCTGGGCTTTTTTTTTTTTTATACAGCATAGTTTAAAAACACATTTAAATTGTTAATAAGCTGCAGCATTGTTAAACTCAGCAATTACATCAACCTGTAAATATGTTATTTGGAAAACATGCAAATTGGTTTTGTTTGCTTGCTCATTTTATCTGTGTTTTCTGCCAGTGCAAACTAAAAATTGTCAAGGATTTTTTTTTTCATTTAGGCTACAAATCGCTAGAGTAATGAACTGATATTTGCCATGATACCACGTTAACAGCATATTTTATCTTGTAGGTATTGTATCCAAGTCTTACGAATGCCGACTGAAGGGGCAAGGAGCAACCTTTGTGGAAACTGCCAGTCCTTTTACTGCAGCAGCACTGGGAGAGGTTTCCCCTGTTAAAGAGAAGGCCTTTCGAGGCAGCAGGAGACAGCAACCATCGCCTGAACAAGTTCAGCAAGTTATTATCATTCAAGGATACGATGGCGACTTTGCGTTTGATGTCTCCGCGGAAGAAACAGCAGCGGCCACCCTTCAGACTCTAGCAATGGCTGGTCAGATGGCCAGAGTAGTTCATATTACTGAAGATGGGCAGGTCATAGCTACAGATCAGAACGGCTCAGATGTGAGTAGTATGGTTCCAGGGCAGATACTTACGGAGCAGCTGGCAGACGGTGCAACCCAGGTGGTAGTGGTTGAAGGCTCAGTAACAGGAACTGATATGGAGGAGGCTGTTCCTGTAGATGCAGTTCCTGATTCCAGTGGTGCTGTACTGCAACAGATCATGCAACAAGAAGTTTTGGAGTCTTCTGAAACTACAGTCCATCCTCCAGACACCTCTTCAGCACTGGATGCCTTGCTTTGTGCTGTAACAGAGCTGGGTGAAGTGGAAAACAAGTCTGGACTCTCTGACAGAAGCAGGTCTGGTCACAAAGATTTCTTGCAAATGCCAAACCCAGACGTACCCAGTGTTCCCAGCGATGCAGGGAGACAAGAAATACAAATGTTCCATGAAGTTCAAGAGACTCAGGAAGACACCAAACCTATGGAAGTAGTGACGCAGGTCATGCACCCATCGGCTATAATTGCATCTCAGGAGAGAGCTCAGGCTGCCTTCAAGAAAATGGTCCAAGGAGTATTACATTTTGCTGTATGCGATACAGCTGCAGCCGACCAGCTGATAAAAGAAGGTGTCACTCAGGTCATTGTAAATGAGGAGGGGACTGTGCATATGGTAGCTGGAGAAGGCTCTCAGATAATTATGCAGGAAGCCGGTAGCCATGCCCTCAGCGTCCAAAGCGAACACATGGATTTAGTTGATTCAGATGGGGAGATATCACAGATTATTGTCACAGAGGAAATAGCTCAAGCCATGGTTCAAGGTTCTGATGGCAACTTCTCAGAAGGTGCAACCCACTACATTGTCACAGAATTGCAACCAGACGTGCAGAGTGAGCCTGGCGTGTACTCGCACGCTGTGATAGAGGCGGCTGGGTCTCAGGAGATTTTACAGGCTGGTACCGTTATGAAACCTGAATCCCCTGATAGAGCAGGAGAACAGCTAACAAGCATGGTCATTTATACAGAGGGTGGCTCACAAGTCATTGAGGGCCAGAGAGATGATAACGAAGTACAAGAAGCATGAAGAGTTTTATCTCCTGGGCTTGATGCGGGACAAAGCTGGAAACAACCGGATCCTGGAACTTCTTCTGTAAAACCTTCTGCACGCAGTATCTTCCTAGGCAGGTAACAAATGCACACCCTGTGGGAGGTGAAGGTGAGCAACTAGGAGGAGTTCACTGAGAAGTATAGTCCAATCTTGTCACAACAGCTCTGAGAATTGTGATTATTTTAAAGCAAACGTATTAGGACACGGAAGAGGATAGATATACACCCCCTTCCCTCACAAGTAGGTGTTGTTCTGTTCACTGCTTTGATTTGTTTTTCAAACGTGTTTTTTTTTTTTTTTTTTAATCTCAGGGAGTGTCCCTGCCTTCTGTCCTTTTTTGCCTAACATAATTATAGGAGTAAAATATTTTCACATGTGTACATTTTATAAAGGTAATTAAGCAAAAAATACCAAAAAGTGCATCGTTACAAGAACAAGGGGATCAAGTAAGCTTACATACTGAAACTGGTGCCCTTCCTTATTTCGGAGAAGAACAGGTGACATTCTGCTTTCTAGAATCCAACTTTCAAACATCCCTGCTGAAAAGTATGTCATCAAAATAAGTATTTTCTGCATCAATAGCAGCGTGCTCTTTCCTGGTATCGTGTAGGACTTTCCTAAGAAAGAGCTCAAAATGCAACATTTCAGAAAATTGTAGATTATACATGTTCAGAAAACAAGCATTTGATGCCTCTATCTTCCACTTAAATTTAGATGCAAGTCCTACATAAGAAATGTGCAGCTTTTGAAAAAATATTCTCACTGTCAATGTTTTGCTGTTCTTATAAATAGTGCTTCATATAAATACCATTTCTCAGTTCATTTTGTGAGCTACTTTTGAATCGTTCTGGGGGTTTTTAAAGGAAATTCTGACATTGACATTAACAAGTAGAAAAAGGAGAGAAAAAAAAAAAAAGGTGACCTTGTATTTCTTGCATAGTCCATAATGTCAATTATTTTGTGGTGGATATACTGCAATTGTTCAATGCAAGTTCATGTTGAAAAGATTTGTTTCACAATGCAACTGTTTTTGTTTCTTTAAAAAAAAAACCAAACACCAAAATTGTCAAATATAAACTGGCGAGATTTTTGCTTTTTGGTTTGTTTTTTTTTGTTTTGGTTTGTTTTGTTTTTTGTCTTTCAAATAAAATGTTAGCATTCGAATGGAGCATCATGATTTTTAATATGAAGCAGTAAACAGAAGTGGTATTCAATCAGCAGGAGCAAACGAGTGCTATCTGTTAGGTCTGTACATTTCCTCTTCTTCCTCAAGCGAGCTAGGTAGAGATAAAAGAGCCTAATTTTTGAAGTGTGCCTCATGCATGCTTAATATCATCGTGAACGTGGTTAGGGTACACGCCGTGCTGACTCTGGAGATAACCAGGTTTCCTATCGTGTTTGATATCTTAAAATTGCCGACGGTAAGAAAGTTGGGGTGAGGCAAAACAGTAGTTCCTTCTTGAGGGAACCGGTTGAAGGGCTGTTTTCTGATTGAGCTGCTTAAAAAAGCCGCTCCATTCCGGAGCTATAGGATCCTGCCATCTTTTCATCTCTGATTTTTTATTTTTTTTTTTATTGTATTATTTTCCAGGAATTGAGGTTGTGTCTTTGTCAGACCCCCCAAAAAGTAAATTTCAAGTTAGACGCGGCGATTCATAATTAGCCAAGTTTGACTTGCTCGTCTTTCTTAAAAGTGACAGGCTGCTCACTTCCTCTTAAACACTGTCTTCAGCAAACAGTGACAGGATCAACTCCCGTTTGTTATCAGGAAAAAGGTGACCTTTACAAAATGATGGCCCTCTGCAAGGCTCTCACAGATGTTCAAAAAACGGAATGTTTTTCAGTGGAAATATTTCTTCTTGATCATTCCTCCTGTTAACTGTAGCCCTGTGGTCTTGCAGTTTGGATGCTAATTCTTCGCTATGCTTAGTCCTGTATGGCTAACCTTTCTGCTGCAGTACAGGGTGTTGACACTGACATGCTGCAGTTTACCATTTGTGATTTATTTAGGATAAATATGTCTCAGGTGGCATTTAATCCTTCATAAAACCAGTGTAGCCTGCAGTGTCAAACCAGCAATCACATTGTATGCACAATGAAAAGAGCAGACCTTTGCATAAAAAAAAAAAAAAAAAAAAAAAAAAAACCTGTGGTAAGTGTTCCTGTGCTTGGGAGTATTGGAAGGGATTCACTAACCTTCTGTGTGCTGTAATTACCTGGAAGCTCAGGTTAACGATACTTCTCTCTGAGTGCAGCCTGATCAGGAGAGCTAATTTCTTTCTAGGGCTTTTTTTTTTTTCTTTTCTTTTCTTTTTTTTATCCTCCTCCTCCTTCTAATGTGCACTTTGAAGTTAACTTATTAGTGCCCTACAAATGTAACATTAGAAATCAAGGATGACATTCATTTCTGTGCAGACAGGCTGCTTAAGGGCTCCACGCACTATCTCAACCCCATGCTAAAATGCTGTCTTGTGGCGCGCCAGAAGTCCAGGTTGGAGCGGATCTGTGCTGGGGCTTAGGAAATTCCTCCCCCCATTTCCGAGGAGCCTTTCAGCTCCGGAAGGTGTGTTGTATTACTGAGTTTAACAGCTTCAGTTGACTTCTTTACTGAGAGGGCAGTGAGGTGCTGGCACAGCTGCCCAGAGAAGCTGTGGTGCCCCATCCCTGCAGGCGCTCAAGGCCAGGTTGGATGGGGCCCTGGGCAGCTGAGCTGCTGGGGGCAGCCCTGCCCACGATATGGGGTGGGCTTTGAGGTCCCTTCCAACCCAAACCATTCTGTGATTCTATGACTTTGTCCCGCAGAAAAATCAAGTGCCGCACCGTAATGGAAGCAACCATTGAGAGTGAGGCATTCCTGCGCCAGTTGGTTGCCTTCTGACATTCTGGCTGCCAGAGCCGTTGGCTTTAATTCCTCGTTGCTGTCCATTCTGATTAAGCTTTGGATCAGACTGTGAACAATGCCAAGCAGGTGGAAGTGTACTTATTTGGGAAGTGCTGAAGTAGTATGCAAGGAACAAAAAAGAATAAACTCCACCAAAACTGAGCAAAAAAGAAAGAGAATAATAATAATAATTAAAAATAAATAAGAAACAGAGGAAAAAGAGATGTTTCTGGTAAGCAGTTTCACCCTGTTTCTTAGGAATCAGATATACACCTCCTTAGGCAGTGTCTCCTGGCCTCCGAATTCAGGCTCTGCCTTTTGGGAGAAATTAGAGATAAGAGACAGCTGGAAATGATATTTAGCAAAATATTTCCTATAAGAAAAAAAGCCCACTACCAACAAAAGCCGGAGTACCCACAGCTCCATACCACTCTGCCTGCCTAGCAGCTGCACCTCACTATGGCAGGCAGAGGAGCCAGAGCCCACAGCTGGTGTGCTGAGGTACGCACATGGGAGCTGCGCACAGCGCTGCGAGTGCTGCTGTCGCTTATAAATGCAGCCGTAACACCAGGGAGGTCATATTTGTGACCTCTGTGGGCAGCAGGCTCAGCCTGTGTCATCGCTGGAAGCGTCCCTCCCCTCTGAAGTTGTGCCTCAGGTCAACCCTGACCCCAGGCTGAGACTAAAATGTGTGTTAGGCCCCGCTGGAAGATCATCAGGTTTGAGCTCCAGGCAGAGCAGTGCCAAGAGCTCGCACTGGGGCAGGCCGTGCCTCGCTAAGCAACTTCTGGGGCTTTTCGACAGCCTTCCCTGCTCCGTCGACTTCCGGAGCACTAAAGCTGTAAATAGAATGAAAGAGAGGGATGAAGACAAAAGCCACTCCTGAAATTTGAAACAAAGCTGGTTCTGGTGAGAGGATTAAGTAACAGGAAAAAAGGTCATTCATTTGGCAAAATAAAAAAAGAGCTGTGAGTTTTCACTTATTTTACTGTGCAATATTAGCCCATAATTTAAGATAGCACACGGCCCACTTAAACAGCCTACCCCTGTTCCATCTTGTTGAAGAATACAATTCGTTTTCTACTCCTCTAGGGTGATATCATTTTATATGAAGAAAAAAGTTAGCTCAGATGGCAGTTATATGTTTCGGAAGCACCTTCTAATCAGGGATTGGTGATTCATTATTAGCTTCAGCAGGCGATCCATCTGACATGTAAGGGGAAAAAATTAGCAGCTGTCACTGCATGATGAGTTAATTTCCTGATAGGCCTGACACTGAAAAGCCATTTGGAGACATGGAGATGGCTGATGAGAAAACCTGGTGCTGGTTTATAATTGGAGAGAAAGAAAGGGCAGAGAGATGGAGGGAGATGGGGGAGGGACCCAGGCTAATCTACAAGTGGGGATGGATGTTTGTGTATTTACCAAACAGACTGCTCCACAATAACCCACATTACCGTGCGCGCACACCTCGGCGGTTAAGTAATAAGGACCAGGGCCTTTCATTTTCCTTCTGCCGTGTGTCATTATTTTTAGTCATTTGTAATTAGTTCTCCAGACGGTTTTATGCTTACGCCAGCCCAGTGAATGGTGTACAAGCACGCGATTGGGTTATCTCGCGGTGACATTGAAACCTGACATTTTAGTGGAAAGGGGAGAAAATGACGCTATCCCTTTAATGGTTCTTGCTGCAATTTTCTTAATTGCAGCTTGAGATTTCAGTCAATCATACAAAAATAAACTTATTTGAAACAAATATGGCTAAAACTTCCAAGGGCACAATTGCAAATGATGAAACGGTATTAAAAGAAATCTCTTGTAGAGTATGAGGAAATATGCTCTTGAAAATATATAAGCACATGCATGTCTGTTTATCTTCTGTAAGAATGGCAAGTAAAAATATGTCGACAATAGGCATGCAAGACCAAACACAGGCCACTGGGGAATCTGGCTTGTGTGTAATAGGGACAGCCACACAAATTCTTTCATGTGTTAGATAATAGAAAGCCCTCGGCCAGTGGCTAGCTAATTTCTTCTGTGGATGTGCACGGTAGGTACTTCTTTAAAGGACTACTTGTTTTCAGCTATCTGTGATATTTCATACGCCCAACAAAGGAAGACAGGCTTTCATCAATCAGGAAAAAAAAAAAAAAGATAAAAAAAAACCACAGTGGTTATTTAAAACTTTTTTTTTTTCAGAATGTCAGAATTTAATGGGGTTTTCCCCATCATCAGAAGACAATTTTTGAGTGGGAAGAATATTATCCAGTAGCTTCCGTCAGCTCCGTGTATGCACATGTAGCTTCAGGGATTTCAGAGTAACAATAGGAAGGAGAAGATCCAAGGGAGGCAGGTTAATCCAGCATGCTTCATACAACTGAAGTGTACCAACTGACTATTGCAGAGCCTAGGAGTATGTCCTACAGCACAACAGGCACCTGACTGTATTTACAACATATTCTTATCCTCCCGCAGAAACACTTGTCAGGGCTACCTTGAGTGACCAGTTGTGACATGCAGCCCTGCATAGTCATAATTAAAATGCTGTTGGATTCTGGGAAGTTCTGATTAGTAAAAATATCAAGCTGCTGGGGAGCAATAGTTTAATGCTGGAGTGGTTCCTTGTCCATATTCCCCCAACCCCTGATTGCTGATGCTGTATCGAATCCTTATTCCTTATTGCAGCTTTACCATGTGGTGGTTCAGGCTTCTGCCAGGACCTGCCCATGGACTCCTCTCAACAGTTGATCATGTTTAGGAGTGATCCACCTGGACATGCATAGCGCAGAAGAATGAGTGTTGGATTTGTGAACTCTACTAAGGCTTCATCCCTTGTTATTCAAGTAGCCATGGGCAACAGAAAAATTAATGAAAGTCATCCAGCTCCTTGGGTAAATTAAGTGTCACCAGGGGGACATCTGGTCAGACAAAGCAAATCCAAGTGTAGGAGGGCCATTGATTCTTAGTCTGCTAGAAGTGAGCTGTGTAAGGAGTTTCTGAAAGCAGAACTGGAACTGAAAGCAATGACTACTCAGACATAACAAAGTTATACACACAAGAGAAACAAGGAGCAGAGAAAACAGGAAGGGAAAAGAGATAAAGAGATAGTAGAGTAGCTGCTGTGACTGCCACAAGGAAAAAGGACAGCACTCAGAATTTCTGTGGGCCAAAGGGTGGTTACGATGTCTAGTAGCCAGCTCTCCCATGAGAAGACCGTGTGGTCATCAAGAAAGGCAGGTATCATCTGAGCAGAGCCCACAAGGAGAGCAAGAAATGCTGCATCCCCCTGTGCAAAGTAGGTTTTGGAAGAGTAGGTTGGGTTAAAGATGTTTCAGTTCAGGCTCTCAGAGCTGAGTTTTAAATAAAATCAAAACAATGAAGGCTATTAAGGCCATGAAATGTCTTTGTGCCAAACTAACAGGCCTTTTGGAGTACTATTGTGCATCATGCAAACATGTAGCACTCTGTGAAACCAACTAACAGGGATCCCCAGGTCAGGAATGGGATTCTTACGCCTCCAAATTCCTACAAGGGGAGATACCCTCAGAGAAGGTGCAGCTCATCCAGGTAGGATGGAGGTGCACCACAGGAAGGAAGGGAATTATTCCTGCTGAAAATGTGTTCTTTGCAAGCACCTGTCATATGCTGAGAGACTTTTAGGACGTTCCCTCAAATGCTGCTAAGCATCTTCAATCTGCCAATGAGTTCTTCTGTCACTGAGGATGGAACAGGTTTATGTTTCCTACACAGCATATGGTGGTGACTGCTGGTGTTTGGTAGCTGTGAAATACAGATGCCCAGCTCCAGGAGGATATTTCCCTTGCTAGGGACATCTGGCCATCCTTTTGGCCTTGCTCTTTCTTTCCTTATTTATTTATTTTTTCTTGAAACGTGTTAGCCTTGCTGGCCATGTACTTGAAAAGAACACTGCTCAGCTGCATTTTTCTGCTTTATTTCAAGGTTAGGAAGGAGTGAAGTCTGGGGTTGTGCTTACACCTGAGGGCCTGTCTAGAGAAAGGCGTGTCCCCAGCCCAGTGCCCACTCCTGCTAGGGCAGCAGAGGGGCTGAGGCTGATGTGGCACATTGAACAGAAGGTGGTGGCACTATTGGCTGGCAAGTGGCCCAGTGGGGATGGCAAGTGAGAGAAAACCCAGAAGGATGTGTTCAAACACCAACATGACTGACTTCCTTTGGCTTTTGGCACTGTCTGGGGTGTTGCTGCTCAGATTCCTGCCTCAAATCCATATTGCAGGCCTTGACAAGAAATTTGAGGGACAGGAGGTAATGCAGATACTTAGAGTAAATGGAAGCAGGAATTTCCAGGAGCATTTGTCTGATAGCTGGGAGCTTGGATCCACCAGAGATGCTGAGTGACCTGTGAGAGCTGCTAGACCCCTTATACTCTTTTTATTATTATTTTCTCCCAATTTTCTCATTGCTGCAGTGAGATGGCTGGTTCTGGTAGGAACTGGCTCAGCACGTATACAGTAATCCTACCTGTGGACCTCTCTGCTATAGAAACTATCTTGCTGAGCTATGCCATGGTCTGGGGTAGATCAACGGCATGGGCAAGTGCCCACCGCCAAGGAGCAGGAGCCAAATGTGTCCATCTTCAGATATGCGGCATGCCTGTCAGAGCCAGCAGGAGAAGATAACCCAGACCTTTTGTTCTCACAGCCTATTGGTATCTGACTCCAAGACTTGGTAGTGCAAAGATTAAGACAGTGGGAATTGTTATCAGCCTGCCCTTCAGCTCTAGGTGCTGAACTTACCCTCTTTCCTTTATCCCTGTTTGCTGAGCCTTCTTACTAAACAGGAAGCAAAAATGTCTCTTCAGCAGCAAGCTCCAACATTAAAAGCTTTGGGTGTCTCTCATCATGAATGCCCTCAGTATACCTGCAGACTGGGTACCAGGGGCTCACGTGGGCTCTGGGCAGAGAAGAGCATCTGCTCATTTGCTCAGCTGTGGCCCATCTCTTCCCTTGTCCCCTGACTCTTCCCGTTAGCCTTGGGGTTTGCTGCCACTAACACATAACAGCAAATTTCCGTGTCTGCGTATGAAGCATGGAGCTCGCATGGACATGCGAGCAAACACACAGGCAGCAGTACTGCCAGAGTGTCTACTGGGCATCAAGGGGCTTCCACAAAGGGCAGAGCCAAGCTGTGGGTGCTGCCACAATGAACTCCTCAACTGACCCCCTAGCTGTGGCTGCTAACCCCGCATAGAGCTGAGCTGGCAGGCAGCAGCTCGCAGGGCTCTGCTCCCGAGGGGCTGAGCACAGCTCGCTGCAGTCATTGCTGGGGATGGGCAGGCAGTTGCTTGCAGGGTGTGTGGTGGGCGTTAATGCAAAGAGAAGCGCCCGCTTCTGCTGTGCCGGAAACCAACGCGTGCACACTCGAGAGCACGTCTGTCCTCTTCATCGGAGCAGGTTTCTAAGCAAGACCTTTGGGTAATCCTTCTGAAAAGTTGCTGAAGTGAAAATTAAATCGCTTTAAATGCCGTTGTGGAAACACACCCATTGCGAGCAAGAGCTGGATTTCTGTATTTGTCACCCAATAAATGTGTGAGGCTCGGTTCTGATGTCAGACCGACTTTTCCTTGTGTCTGTCCTCCAACGTCTGGTTTTCCTGTTATGAACTGCAGCGATTGTGATCAATCAGGCTTTATGTTCAATAGCCACGGGCTGTTTTATTAATGAATCTGTATCCCATCTTCATTTTTTCACTATCTCATCAAATCTCTTCCAGATCCTGTTTACATCAAATTTTATCTGCAGCGCAGTTGTATAATAGCGTCCAATTTGGAAGGCCTGATTCTGCAGCAGTACCTCAGTGCAGGTCCCCGGCACACTGAATAACAGCATGTTCCTGAAAAAAAAGAAAAATGAAAACACGAGAGCTTTCAACAAAGTGCAGAGAAAAGCCATAGGTTTCTAAGCGATACCATCCTTCCAGGCTGTAGGAAAGCTACGAACAGACCACTTTTCAAAAGCTTTCCTGTGAGAGTGCATGTGTGTATGTGTCAGTGTGTATGCTTAGAGGCTGGAATCGACTTTTTATGTGGGTGCTTTAAAAAATATCAGGTACTTTTATCCTTGGAACTGTACATTTTCTGCTTGGGCACATGGGATTTATGAATATTTGGCTTGACTGGCTAAAGACATCAACATGACACGATGCAACGTGTTATAAATGCCTCAGATCAAATGCAGAACAGGGAGAAAAAGCTTTAGAATAGAACTTTATTAAAAACACATACATATGTACAGTCTCTTCTACACTAAAAAAAAAAAAAAAAATCACTAATGTTCCCCTGTTGCATCGATGCCAGAACATTATGTTTGCAAATAAGAATTTAGCACTACAAAGACAATGCCCTAGATTAACTAAGATCCCATTTCACAAAACCCTATGGCAATAGTCTGCAACATCAGTCACAGGAGAAGATATAACACAGACGCGTTTGTGCCCTCATGCAGCCGAACTGAAACAAAACAAAGAGTGAATTAGGCTGAATATCTTACTGCGTGCAACGCATTGTACAACAAGGCACCTTTGGGAATGTGTCACAGGGTTTGCTAAATTGAAAACAAAATAAACAGATCTATGGGAATAAATAACATCATACTAGATGTCTGCTGCATGTAGACTACATTAGCTTCCAGTCGCAATCAGGCTTCAGCTTTCCAGCTAGTTTCCAATGCCTGTGAAAAGCAGATGATCTGAAACCCATACAAAGAATTGTTTGGAGCTGAGGGCAGGCAGAGAGAGGAAAGCCACCGCCCTGCATTCTCCCGTACCTCTCCTTCTTCCTGCCCACTCAGCACAGCTCCAGCAGCCCACAGCCCAGCTGAGTGGTGTTCAGCCATGGTGTTCAACCCGGGATGTGTGCAGCTGAGGACAGGGGCTGTGCGGGGCACCCCATCATGGTGCCATCCTGTGCGTGGGAGATAGGGGTGGAGATCCAGGATGTCAGGTGCTGTGCTGAGTCCCACCGAGTCACAGCCACGTTTCATTCATGCGCCGAAAGCAGTTTTTATTGCTAAGCCATATGGGGCTGAGGTCTGCTTCCAAGTACGTGAAGGAAACCCCACTGATTTCAGCGAGATTGCTTGGATGAACCGAACTCAAAAGATCAGGCCATATTTATCTCAGTAAAAGTTCAAGCTAATTCATTTTCCCTCTCTTTCTCCCTTGCTCTGTTTTGCTTAGCTTATGGCTGAGTAAAAGGAGCACATATCTCAGAGAGAGCTTTTTAAATATAAAACTCTTTTTACAACCCGAGACCAATATATCATTCTGTGATTACAAAAAAAAAAAAAAAAAAGTCCTCTTCCCAAAGAAAATTCTTCTGAAGCAAACATTGGCTTTATCCTGCCTGAGATCTAAGCACCAGCCTTTGAATTCATGTATATCAGAAAAAAAGCATAGATCCGTAACAGAGCAAAGTGATGGCTACCAAATTGTCATTATTCCAATCAAAAGCCTACTTCTTCCCTTTAAGTAGCAGCGATGGGCCTCGAGATGAAATGCAGAAATAACAAGGGACACTGAGGGAAGATGGTATTTTAATACTTCTGTAGCCTGAACACTCGGGAGACAAAGGAGCTGGATGGAGAAGTTAGGGGAATTTTAACATCCATACAGGCGGTGTTCTCGATTCCCTTAAGGAAACGCAGCCAGCTCGGAGGGGCAGCCATGGCCCCGCAGCTCCCGGCAGCCCAGGGCCCAGCCCCAACACAGTGCCTTCCAGGAGGCCCCCATGAACCGCGGGCACCTCGCGCAGACCCGGCCTGCATTTGCTCAGCCAACGTCTTTGTTGCTTCTTCTGCCCCGTCTCCCCTCACAAAGGGGCTGTTTGGGGGCTGCTGGTTTGAAGACTCACCCAGGGTTGTGCTGTTAATGCTTAAGGCAGCTGGGTTTTGTTGTCTGGCTTTGAAAAGGGGATCCTCTTTTTGCCGCTGCTGGAGATGCTCGCTCCCTCATGTACACACATCTGAAGCTTTCCCCCCCTCAAAAACTGGAGGGCCTGTGCCTGACCTTATCTGCAGATCAGTGTGTTCCCCTTTCAGCTCCTGCACACATTCATGCGTTTTTAATTTGATTTCTCTATTCACACAGACACCACAAGATGAGAGAAGGATGGAGCTGACAGCTCTCATAATCAGCACTCATTTTCTTTCGTCAGTGTATCAAAATTGCATTTCCATATTTCTTTCCTTTAGTATTTTACCGAGAATCTCCAAGGGCTTGTGCTGGTGAGACAGATTAGGGCCAGACTTGGGAATTCTGTTGCTTGGGACAGCAACAGCTACCCGGGGAGCGTGACAACCCCTTGGCCTGAGGAGCAGGGGGAAAAAATGGATAGAAGAGCAGGGAAGGGGAACAGCCCTCTGGCTTTCTTTATTTTTGTCCACAGACCAACCAGAGCCCTTGCTGCTGGTGCTAGCGCTTGGCAGAGGGGTTATACCGGGGTGCAAAAGCAGTTTTAGGTCACGAGGACATCACTGTCCCTTTTTAAAGGCTGAGCACTAGCAGTGATGGATGGCCTCTCCTGGATGGCAGGGAGAGCGGGAGGAGCAGCACCAGCCCTTGGGGCACTGTGCTGCCGTGCTGGGATGTGGTAGCCAGCTCCCACCAGCACTGCCAACTTCTTGTGGCCACCCAACTGAAATCTCACTGTGAGATAAAATCTAAGATACCCACTTTCAGTAGCTCAAGAGTAGAATCTGCATACCATTTCCTTCCCCTGGGGAAGGACAAACATTTAAGTGGCTCAAAAGCGTGATCCCTCCTGTCAGAGCCAATGCAAACAGCCTTTCTGGTACATATGTGAAACACAGAGGAAGTGCAAATGAATCACAGGAGTTTTTGCCTGCTCTGGGATGCTGCGCGCCAGGTCAAGCTCTGGCAAGCATCCCTCTAGGTCACAGCTGTGTCTGACATGGCATGAGCCCTCCATCACCAGGTTAGTCCCATACACTGGTTTTGGTAAAGATTCAGTAGCATGGAGAGATCTGTAATCTAAAAGACACATCTAAAAAGCTTTGTGGAAGCAGAAAAAAATGTCCCCTCCCTCATCCCTAGGGTAATGCCACTAAAGCTCACCATAAGTGCAAAGAAGCAAGTCCCCTGTGATTATACCCTGTCCCCATCTCAGGACAAAGACTATGAGCTGCCACCCACAGTGATTCAGGGGTGATGCTGTCAAATGCACTCATGAAAATTGGGAACCTGCCTAAAAATTGTCCAGGGTGGCTTTGTCACATGAGAACTGAGTCCTGCCAAGGTGCCCTATCTCAAGTCCAGTCTGGTGAACGTGGCCCAGAGCAATGCATTCCAGCAGCCCTGGGCACCTCACACACCAGCAGGTGAGTGAGAGGGCATCTGTCTGCAAGAGAGGCAATGTCTGGGTTGCTGTCAGTTCAGGACATCTTACACACACCCTCCATACAGGCAGGAGAAATTGCTCTATGTTTCAATGCTGGTGCCAAAGAATTTATACTTCCTCTAACCGTGAGAAAGGTAAATATTCATAACACTTCTGTGTGCAAAAGCAGCAGAGAGAATTCAAATGTGTCTGCGAGGAATCTCTTTTATTTTCCTCAGGTACAAATAAAGCACCCTCCATTCCTCAGCTCCCTCCAGCTCTCCTTTTAAATCTCTTTTTAATGTCTCGCTTTTTACTGCTAATCATTTTTCCCCTTTGCTAATGATGCTCACCTTAGAGCCTGCTGCAGACCGACTTGTTTCATGTCAGCCTCTCTCTGTTGCCCACTTTTGTTAAGGCACAAAGCAGGTTTCACTCTATTCAGCGTCAGCTATTTTCCCCGGCTCCAATGTTGCCGTCGCTCTCTTCAAAGGCGTCTCCAAGTCCACGGTATTTCTGTGAGGTACTGCTGTTGCTGGCTCTTGCTGGGATGTCCTGGTGTCCCCCATCTGCCCCTCCCTGCACTAAGAGCCCTGGGAGTGAAGCAGCTCCCTGCACTGACCTCTTGGTTCTGAAGGTCAGGCTCTGTACATGGGCACACCTGTGGTGGTCAGCTCCCAGCATGGGGGTTATGTCCCTTACCCCAGCGTCGCGGCACTGTACCATCTCCCTCCTCCTCCACTCAGTGTCCTGGGTGTCCCAGGTTGGGGGAAAGCTGTAACTGTAAGCACAGAAACACTTGCACTTGCTGGGTGATGGAGCTCCTTTGGGGGGCTCTGAGTAACAGCGGTTAAAACATTCCCATGTGGTAACTGTTTGACATAAGTTATGTCTCCAGCTTGCCCCACCACCTCCTGGTGCAGTCGATGCTGGTCTGCTCTGTCCAGCTGTGGCATGGGTTCTGGATTCATTCCGCCGGTAACTCTGATGGCAGGTGGACGTCCCTGCCAGGCCCTGACCCATGGAAACCCAGCACCTGGAGCTTGGCATGGGGACAACTTCTACCTCTCTTTCTGAGGAAGTCCTTCCCCTTACCTCCCCTTCCTGCCCCAAAACAGGGAGAGGCAAAAAATAAAAACATCTGACTGGTGTAATGGGAGAATTTGCAGCTATTGCTAATGTTAGCATTTCTCCGTGTTTTTCTGCCCCATCCCCCCCCCCCCCTGCCTCCCTGGCATACAGGTAAAATAACAAAATAAATCCCACAAAGGGCTTTCTGCCAGGCTGCCTCTGGAAGTTTGCTTAAGTGGCCTTAAGTAAGATAATAAGCAAGGAGTGTGAAAAGAGGAGACTTTGTCTTTTCACATTAGCAGCAGCCCTGCTCAAGTGGCAGTGTCTATGAAAATGCTGTTCAGGCTTTAATGAGACTACAGTGTGTTAGTGTACCAGTCTAATTAATCCCATATTTTCACACAGCATAATTACTGAGCCGGGGCTGAATTATTTGGCTACTGGAGGTGGAGCAGTGCTTGCACTGTCCTCTGTCTCTGCTCCTCACAATTTATTATGCTATACAGCAAGACACCACTGAAACCTCCTAGTATAGGACTATCTGTCATCTCTACATTATCAGTAAAATACACCACCTTCCATACTGTGCTACAAGGGCTTTAGCAAATTGCTATTTTTATGGGATATGATAAAGGAAATGCTACCTTATGTTCAAATTTTTAACTGTCTCGTGTATGGAACATACAGTCATGCTGTGCACACTCACGTCAGTGAGGCCTCCTTGGCATCGCTGCAGCCAGGGAGGCTTTCCCCCACTACCTCACCTCACTCACTCCCTATTCCTTCTTTTCTTCCTCCTCTCTTTTTTTTTTCTTTATTTTATTTTATTTTTTACTTTTTCTTCTTTCTTTTTCATCTTTTCATTTTTTTCTTTTTCCTTCTTCCTTCTCCTTTTTCCTTTCCTTCTAATTCTTCCTTTTTTTTCTCCTTCATGTTCTTTCTCCCTTTCCCTTTTCCTTTCTCTTCCCTTCCCTTCCCTCCGCTTTTTTTATCTCCCACCCCTCTAGCGGGCTGGTCACCCCCACACTTACGAAATCTCCATCTTTCCTGGCATTGAGCTTTTTCATCCCTTAAAATCCTTTCTCTCCCCCTCTCCTAGGTTGTGTTATTCCTTGAAACATATTTTTTTGCACGTCATTATTCACCTCTGATATATGATCTTGCCATTTTGGAACTGGAAGAGCCCCCCACCCCAGTCCTTCCCATAGGAGTTCAGAGAGATTTGTGGTTTAAACATTTACTCACTTGCTAGTGTTTCTGTGACTGGTTTAGTAGTATCTTTTTAATGGAAGGCCAAACACCACATTAACTATATGGAACTGTTTTAAAATTATTCTTTTCAACAAAAAAAAAAAAAAAAGAGAGAGAGAGAAAGAGAGAGAGGGTTGTACCCTGTAAATTTTAGAACCAGCCTTAACAATATATAAGGGTATTTTGTTATTGTGTATGGTTTCCATACATGTGTTGTGAGATATATGGATGTGCATGGACCCAGGCAAAGTGAGATCTCAAAATAAAGAAAACCACATGCTTAACAGCACAAGCGGGAAAATGACTTCTCTAAGTTTTTAACCAAATAATGACCCAGAGGCTTGAGCCCTCTTCTGCACAAGCTTAAATCTAATGTATTCAAGGAGCAATAAAGTGAATTTCATTACACCTTTGCGGATACAGCCACAGCGTATTGGATTCGACACTCTGGAGCTCTTCCATATGTGCACTGGGAAACCTAAACAGCTTGTACTGCCCCTGGTTAGCAGTGCCACCGAGGGGCCCTTAGCAATCATCTTGGGGCAGCTGAAGGTAGCCCAGGCTCCAAGCCCAGTGCCAAGCAAGGGTAAATGCTGGCAAAGCCGTGGTGGCACATCACAGCATCTGCGGGGCTGATCCCAGTGGGATAGCAGCACAGAGCTACTTGAAAGTGTCTCAGGCTGTCTGCTTCCCCCACTGATTCCCATACTCGTCACGATACCCTCTCCTAGCAACTGTCTCTTCTTGAGGACTTCCAGATCTCACCACGTTTCCAGTTCCATCTGCACTGTGCTGCTGGTTGGGCTCCTGAGGGCAAGCTTTGAACCCTCTTCCATCATCCCTTATTTCCTCAGCTCCCTATTTGTCTTCTAACTTGTGCACTAAACCAAATCTGCCACAATCTTCTTTCAGCTTCTTACAAAGTGCGATGAGTTCATTTTTACATTGTTCAAAGCAGTAGCACAAACCCATGTTTGGTTGCAGTAATGCTCTGATATTCCTCAAGCTTGTAGGAAAGCTCTCTTGGTTAAGGTATCCCAAAACCAGGGTTAGCTCTGGCTGCTAGTGCAGGGAATGCAGGCGTTGGAAGCCAGGGCAGAGGCAGAACATGGGCAATACCCTCAGATCAGTGAGTTCAGTGCCAGGCACTACAGAAGTCCATTTTTTAGGTAATGGCCATGCCAACAGCATGGATCTGTTCCTAATGGCCCACCCCACGATGACCAGCTCCCTCATGCTTGCAGTCCTGTTCACAGTCAATACCATTCTCTTCTTTTTTTCCACACCTCTTTCTGTAAATATTCTACTGTTTCCCCTTCTGCTCTGCTCTGATTGAGAAGCACCAGGCAGCAGTGCAGAGAAACTGGCGTTTACAGCCATGGAGCTCGCACAAAATCAAGCAACAGATGCTGCATAAATAGAATATGCAAAAAAAAAAGCACACCACAGACACTCAAATTCTTCTCGCTCTGATTAGGGTGCCTTGATTAAGTGCTCGTAGCTGTGTGATGGGACAGCTCCTTACACTGGGCCCAGACTTCTGCACTGTTACTCTCTCAGGCAGGCAGGAAAAGGCTGAGAGAGGTGCAGGAGATGCTGGAGCTGGCTGGGTGTCCAGGAGTGGAGGAGCACTGGGGACACTTTGCATTGGTTGCACTTCCATGGTGTTCAAGCACCAGGAATGAAGCCCCATGGTAGCTCCCTTGAGCTGGTTTCCAAGTCTGCAGCTGGGAAGACTAGGGAACAGCAAACACGGTTTGAGGGCAGGCATCAAAGTCCTCACAAAGTGAGGTAACGAGGCCAACGTGGGTGTAAACTCAGCGCAAAAACATTTCTTGTGGAGCAGATGGCAAATGGCAAAGCTATCACTGCTCAGTCCTGCACTCCTAGTGAAATTCTTCAGCTTAAGGTCAAGCAATACAAGGTAAGATTTGCTACTTATTTTGGACATCTCTGTGTTTTTCAGGGCCTTGCAGGGCAGTCCCAGTGCTCCTTGACTGTGGTGATGACCCTCTGAAAAGATAAGTGTATTGCAAAGTGTCTGCCAGCCTCCAACACCATTGGTTTATGGATACATTTCAGAAAACAGGCTCCCCTCAGCTGTATCCCATGCCAGGCTGCAGATCTCCTGAGCTCCTCTGCAAGTTGCCCAGTGCTCAGGAACTTTAAAAGAAACAGTTGGGATTTAATATCAGTTGCACCGACTTAGCGTGACATGTTCAACCTTTAAAAAAATGAATGATTTCTTTAAAAGGTTGGATGTCTCCTGCTAGCATTGGAACAAGCTACTTGGGGTGGGGAGAAAAATCAAAAAGCACAACAAATAGAGAAATGAGGGACAAAAAAAAAAAAACACCAAAAAAAAAAAAAAACTGGTGTGTGCTTAAATGGTGTGGAGAAAAAATTAATTACTGAAAAGCTTGGTATAAATAAGACATTGCATGACCCCATCTGCCAGGGGGGGATCTCTGGAGGTGACAGACAAGTAAGGCAGAGTCTGGACGGACAGCCTGTTCCTACAATTCTTTGCTGTGGGCTCAGCATAAACCTTCGCATAAACGTGGGAGCCTGTGAACTGTAGGAATTATTTACATTAAATGTGCTGCTCAGCAAAACATGGCAAAATTCCTATTCCCAACTGGAAGAAAATCATATTTCACGGATGGGATGGCATTAAGCGGGATGCAGCGGTGGGTGCAGGTGGGCAGGAGGTGGGCAAGGGCCTTGGCATGGCAGCCTTGGGCCTGGCCCTGCGCTCACTGCAGTGAGGCCCACAGGAGAGGGGCTCCCCTCGTGTGTCCCCACAAGGCCAGCCCTGAGCCTGAGGTGGTCACAGGAAAGGTGTCCCCAGCAGCCAGCCCGGTGCCAGCCCGGAGGACGCATCCCTGGGGGGTTTGGGCCAGGCCCAGCACTGGTGCATGCAAGGCAACAGGCACATCTCTGCAGAGGTGTTTTGTTCAAACTGACAGGCGTCCTCATAAAATGGTGCTGTGGGTTAAGCCTGAAACAAAGATGATCAGAAATCAGGTTCTTCCCAAGTTAAGATAAATCTGACGGTACTTAAAATACTTCAGACTGTCAGTAAGATCTCAATGCCATTAAAATTAACTGGCATATTTAAAGATTGGCTTTCGTGCTCGCTTTCAGCTCCCAGTCAGCGTGACATGGGGAGGGCACTTGCTATTCTTATCTTTAACACACTTGTATTTCTTGGCCTTTAACGGCTTCTTCTGCAGCGTGCTGCTCTGTCTGCCAGGGATAGCGGGTGTCACTGGCTGCTGCTAATCCATTACGGCAAGCTGTCTAATTACCGGTGCCAGAGCAGTAAATAAAATGCGGGTTCACTTACCAGCCTGCTCCTTATCCCTCATCTGAGAAGTGGGCAAATGTTGTATCACCCCAATTATTGCTCCATTTACCCACATGTTCCCTTGACTATGGCACTGCTAATTACTTACTTTGTTAGGCAGAAGAAATATTAGGTATTTATTTCATTTGCTGTGATGATAAGAAATACAGCTCCTATTATTTGTCCCCTGGACTAGAAAATTCCCTTTGCGGCAATCCTTCCAGTCTGTGTGCATAAATAAAACCTCATTTTACTCTTGCACAGCTTTGGTACCTGAAAAAATAACAAATTTTGATCTGCAAAATGTTCTCATCTCTTTTCTCTAGTATGGGAAAGGCAAGTGAAGGAAGCTTGTGAAGTGGAGCTGGATGCTGTACTGAGCCAAACAATTCATTATGGAACAACATAGCAATGTTCTCCAAGAAAACCACATGAGATTGCACTCTGTAGCAAAACAGCCCTTCTGGAGTTGCTTGGCTTTTGGGGATGAACTAGAAATTTGGAGCACGCTCATTCTATATCCCACATATGGCACTAGAGATCGTTTTCATCTGAGGCATTTTGGGTTGTTGCTTCTTGTCCCTACTGCTGCAGCCGTCTCTTTTTCTGAATCCCTGAATCATGAAATCACTCTCAGAAAAGAGGCTGGTTAGTAGCAGGTAAAAATATGAGTTGGGACTGTATTAAATGACAAAGCAACAGAGGAAACAAAGCAAACAAGCAAACTTTAGTCCTCCCGTATTTTCTCATCCCAGCTAAGGGGAGGTGGGCCAGGCATGGCCACAGCATCGCTGCCCGGGAGCTCTGCATGGAGCACTGCTGCAATTGTCACTCTAGAGACTGGATCACCTTATCACCTCACTCAGCTTCTGACAAACCCCGCATTTTCTTGTCTGAAGCAGTTGTACTTAACTAGCATCTTTTTTTTTCTTTTTCTCCCAGCAGTTCAGCTTTAAACGTATCTTTTTGAAGAGGTGTCTCAAAATGAGTGTCTGAGATGTAACCCATGGCATGTTATCATGGAGGGCTTAGTAGGGTGATGACTCTTGGTCTTCACTTTTGTTGCTCCCTAGACATTTTCCTGTGGTGATTTACAATTCTGTAGGCCTAGGTGGACACAGAGAACCTAAGGTCTTTCCTTTTCTCAGTTACCTTCTATGTGTTTGTGTAGGTATCCATTTCTGTGTCCCTGGTTTGAAACCCAATGAATCATGTGCCCTGGAATTTCCATGCTGAATGAGCAATGGCCAAAAGAGAGGGAAAATGAATGGAGGAGAATGCAAGAGTTATATATACATATGTGTATACATATGTGTGTATATAATAATATACGTATATAATAAAGTATGTTTTTCAGTAGGACGTCCTTCAGGTTTTTTACTTGTGTCATTTGGTACATCTTTGTGCCAGTAGACATAGTTTCACTCACTTCACAGTTTGCCTTTGAAGTTCAAGGCATCAATACGTGAACCAGAATTTGGATCAGCAACAATGATGGGGTTCCACTTCTGAAAGACGTGAAGAAATAGAGACCAAAGGGCTATCACTGGCTGAAATGAAAGTCATGCCATCTCCCTTCTTAAAATATTCAGAATGTTCGTATCTTGGATCTAATTTAAATGTTCATTTTATCCTTCTGCATCACCTTTAAACAAAGTGCTGGCATAACACTGCTGCCTCATTTAGATTAGGGAATAGTTGAAAATCTCTTGTATTTCCTGGCACTGGGAGAGAGGGTTTTGGACATCCAAATTTTGAAGGCTGTGAGAGGCTCGTCTGGGGCCTGGAGTGCATTCACTTCCAGGTGGGAGGGCCATACTTTAAACAATGCTACCAAAGAAAACCCAGATAACATGAACATGTTTGATAGAAGCGTAAAACTTTCTCTTCAAAGCCATCTGGGAGGGATTTGTGTCTCAAGTGCTGGCTGGTTAAACGCGCCTGTATCTCCACGCTTCTCTCAGATCTGCAGTGGGGAGGAGGAGGAGGTGGTGTGGCTCCTGGTGTGAGTGGGGTGAGGCAGGGAGCAGCTCTCAGCAGCCCTGGATCCAGGACAGTGGCCAGAACACATCCCAAGCTGTCTCAGGAAAGAAAACAGCTACAGGAAACTAGAGATCCTAGTGGGATCTTCTCCGAAAGAAACCCCGAAAAATCAAGTGGAACAGAAAGAGCGAGGCATCAGAATCCGCTTCATTTGCCACCGTGTCCTGTCTGTGTGCCGAGTGCCCTGACTGCAAACATGACTGACACAACGGGAAAAGAATGTAAACTTTGATTTAAAAAAAAATAGCGCTTGCTGCCGTTCGCCTTTGGCAGCAGCTCGCATTTCTTTGGGGTATTTTTATCCCATTACATATGTATATGCATATACATAAATATTTTGTTAAAGGCAGGAGGATGCTCCTCTCTTCCCTCCTGGGCTGCCCAGTGCTCAGCGGAGTGCTCCCACGGCAGCAAGCGGGCACTGCTCGAGGAAGAGGAAAGCAAAACGAGAATTAAAAGCCAGCAGTAATGACAGTGAAAATAACAAATAAGCCAAGTGAGAAAACGAGGATTCATTCGAGTTGTGTCCTTTATACCAACAATAAATGAGGCAGCGCTGGGGAGAGCGCACTGCTAAATGAAACCAACGTGGGAGGTGTGCGTCCCCACACACCCCCCTGGTACTCCACCCCACCCAAGGGATCGGAGCGGGGCCGGTGTCTCCCCTCCTTCCCTTCAATCTACCTAGCCAGAGCTTTCTCCCTGCTTGACAGCTACCACGAGCCCAAACTGACAGCTCTTCAAAATCCGCCGAAGAAACCCAGCATTAATTAAGTCATTGCTGGACTGTAATTTCCTTGAGAAGTAAAAAATTCTCACACAAGAAAAGGTTACAGAGACCTTTTCTGTGTCAAAATTACCATGCTGCATGAATATTAATGCTCTTAATGAAGACAACCTTTGCTTCATCAGGAAGGTTCTGGAGCAGGTGCCAAGCCTGAAGTCTCACTCTGTGGATTTTCTACTCTATGAGAGTCGGCACAATGCAATTTTTCCATTAAAATCAACATTTCCCACATGATCACGTTTTTTTTTTTTTTTTCTTTCTTTCTTTCTTTCTTTTTTTTTTTCCCCTTCTTTACAGATAGGCGGAAAGAAAGGGGGAAAAAATTTCCCTCTGCTTTGAAATCAAACATTTAAAGGTTTCATTCAACACATTAATCAGCGCTGAGAGAGAAGAGGGGAGGAGGAGGAGGGGGCGGAGGGGGGGATTTGCCTTATTTATACAGATCTCACACACGCCTCCATAGATCACAGCCGCGCTCGTGTCACGCTGCCCCGGGGTGCCGCCGGGCACATTGACCCCTGGGGCACAGGGGTACTGCTGGGATGGACGGCATGTGGTACTGCCACTATGCCCTGCTTGGGATGAGAGCCCCAGCCTCACAACTTCGGACTTCTGCTCCCTAAAGACAGAGGATGGGCTGAAGGGGAGAGTAACGGGGAAAGGGGTCATGGGGGCAGGCAGGGGACGGAGCAGGGACACGAGAGCGGCAAGGAAGTGTGTTAGCACAGGACGATGCAAGAAAGGGCTTTCTCATTGCCTCATCCTCAGGGAGGAGAGGGGTTTTATTTTATTTTAGCCTCAAACGAGGGAATGCAAAAAAAAAAAAAACAACAAAAAACAATAAGGAAAAGTGTGGAGAAATATACCGATGACAAGAATAGAGGCTGCAGCTTTACAGGGGGAAGGAAAGCAAGTAAAAGCCTCCTCTTTCTCCCCCTTTGAAAGGAGAAAATGATATGAAAACTGCCCATTAATTACATCTTCTACTTCTACTTATTAGGCATTCATGATCTAATAATGGCTGTGGCTAACTTATAAAAAAAATCTGATTATTTTCTGTTGGGGCATGCAATGCCCTGTATATATTAAAAAGGTAAGCAATGATATATATTTATGGGTACTGATGTAATAGCTATTAGATTTATAATGCAGAGAAGAAACATAATTTTATTAGAAAGAGCAATAGTTCACAATCCTATTATTGTTTATTGCTGACGTCAGTGGTGAACTATAATAAGAATCGTGTAACAACTGGAAATAATAAAAATGCCATTTAGATTTGCAAGAAAGTGGATCCTCAAAAACAAAAATAGGGATTACGGATCCCAGCCCCGGGGTGGCTGGGAATAGCTGGCAGCACCTCCCTGCAAACAGCTGGGCAAGGCCCCAGGGGCACCCATGGGCACAGCCCTGTGGGGCTGGACTGCCACGAGCTCCTTGGGGACAGGGACAGCTCGGGCTGCAGTGTCTCTGGAGCAGCCACCCACAGCAAGCAGCATGCCCTTGATAATGTGGGATTATAAAACCTTGTGTCCTAAACCTTAAGTACTAACAACCACAACTATATACCTATTATGGCTAGCCTTTGTTTTATATGAGCATATATTTCCATATTTGAGACTCTAAATCTTTTTTCACAATTACCCTAAAAGCTTGATTCCAAGCATCATCTGGAGCAGCCAGGCTTGCTGCTTTCCACTTCTCTATATTACCTTTTTTTTCCCCCCATTCTAGCCATTTTTTTTTTCCCTTTAGAGCCGTGTTTGCTGACCTTCAGACTCAGGAATTAACTCATTTTCCCGACATCTGTGAATTATTAATGAGGGTGTTTCAGAAAGTTCCTTAGCCACTTCCTTTAAAACTCCTGGGTGCAAATTAATAGAGCTGTTTTGAGAAAAGCTTAATTTTAGCAGATGCTGCCTCAGATCTTCCTTTGTTGCAGAGAGAAGCATTCTGCTCCTGCAGAAACATCAGACGGGATAGATACACCCTCCAGCTTCCTTGCATATACAGAACAAAAGTGTCTAGTCAATACTTCTGATCTTTCTTTGTTAATACATGCAACTCTGCCAGCTGCCTCTAGCAACAGCCCTACAACTGTTTCAGGACTTTTCTTGCTCCTGATAGAGTTTGCTGGGATCTCTCCTTATCCTTAATTCTGTTGCCCACTAATACTGTACTGTTTTCTTTTATCTTTGTGTGCGTGCACATGGAGGGAGGAAGAGGAGGGTACAGCAATATAATTTTTTAGCATCTTTGAGCATTCTCTGATTTTCACTTTAATTTCTCCTGGTCATTAAGCTTCAGACAGCTGGCCCGTTACTTTTCAAAGAGGTAATAGCCTGTGTGGCCCTGCAGCTTCTATGGTATCAGTTCCAACTGAGAAGGAGCTGAAGTGGGTGACAGGGACACATAGACTGCATATCTCATGGTCAGGATGTCCCTTGTGGACGCATTCTGGATGGGCAAACCTCGTTCCCCAGCAGCCCTTGTCTCTGACACCTGTGCTCCTCTACCCCAGTGTCCACCTATCCTCTGGCTGAGCCCTTTCCTCTCAAGTCATGGCTGGCACAACCCCAGGTCAACCCCCTATCGTCTGCTCTGCCAAATACCCTATTCCGAATTCCCAGTCCCCCGCAATCTGTGTCATGTTCCTTCCCTGGAGGATCAAAGCCCGGTTTGGCCACAAGTCTATGGAAAGATGATGATGATGATGATATGCTTCACTTTAAACCACTGATGGACCCAGCAATAGGTAAGATAAAGGTGAAGGAAGGATACACAGTGAACAAAACTCTGTGCCATAAACTCAGAAATCTTAATCCACGACCAGAAACCTGTAATAAAATCTTCCACTGAGGTACCAAGATATTGAGCTGCTACAAAGGAAGGCAGATGTGAAAATGCTGGTGAAGCCAAGATCACACACTGAACTAGAGCAGGAGCAGAATTCTTAGTTTCTTAACTCATAAACTGTCTGCATTGTAATAACGCTGGTGGCTGAGATAGTCTAATAATGTAGTGGATTTTCACATTTCTACAGAACAAGGTGATATGGTGTCCTGTAATGATACAAATATTCTCACGGGACATGATATCACACTTAAAAACCTGAATTTTTAAAGGTATTCCTGTTACTTTACAGCAGCAGAGTGTCTTTGGAATGAACTAGATTTGCTATTCCATTGGAAGAACAAAGAGAAAAATTTATGGAAGATCAAACAAATAAAAATACATCGAGAAAGACAGTAAGTGATGTCAACGCACTAAGAAATTAAAAACTTTGCATTAGTGTCTGAGCTTTTTTGTTGGTACCCAGGTATTATAAATAATAAACTAAACCGAAATTGTACATATTATAAAGCTGTATTTCTCTGTAGGGGTTCTGGTGACATGTACAAACCACGCGAGCTTTACTCCCGTGGCTTATTGATGTCACTAATTCCCCCTCTACAAAACTACTGAAGTGAGGCGCAGTGGGAAGGGTCGTAGCTTTTGCAGAGCTGACTCAATCTTTTGCCTACATTTGTTTCCAAATTGCTTGACAAGCCTTGCCCATGGCTTTCCAGGATTGCGCCTTGGGATGAATGAACTTCTGCAGCAGACAAATTCATCTTGTGAAAAATGCTTCTTGTGGGTCACTGGAACTATTTGGGAAATATTTGGCTGAAAAATAGTGGGGGAAGTCAACTCAAGCGGAAAAACTGAGATGAAGTTTATTTGTGAGTGATGAATAATGATAATCTGCATTTTGTCTATCTTTTTTCCTTAAGAGCATTTTAATCAGCTCGGTTCAATCTCAAATGGTGCTTACTTTCTTTTTCCAAGTCCACCAGACAAAAAAAAAAATATGTTAAGCATGAAGCACTAATTGAGATAAAATCCGTATATTTTTTAATATAACTTTCAAATTAGCCTCCAACTGTTCTAAAATAGAAATGACTATGAAATTACTTTTGTCAGACTTATCGGAAATAGCTCTGGCCACAAAAGGGTCTGAGCTTCCTCAAACGATCTTGAGGGAAGGCTGTAGTCTGTACCCGTTGCTGTCAGTCTGTGTCTACCAGTCCCAAATGTTGCTGCCTTTGGGATGCTCAAGCTCTGGGTCTGAAATGCATCCCTGAACCTGCGTGCTATGTAACAGGAATTTTTTGAGGTTTTGACCCAGTAAAAAGGAATCTGAGGACCCTTATCACCCCTGTGGGATAGAGTTTTAACTCTGCCCCAAGAACAGACAGCAATCTTTTTCACGGGGAATTTTTTCCAGTGGGGAACCCAGCAGCTTTTCCTCCTGAACCACCACCATGCTGGCATTCCTGCAGGAGTCTCACCCTCTCTCCCCTACTGCTCCCCATACCTTAATCCCAGAGAAATGAAATGCCAATCTCACTCCCAGCTCTCACTGGCCTCTTAGAAAATCCCCAGTTTAATCAGCCAGCTTGTTTATGGTACAGCTCCTTGTCTTGCAAGTACTACAGATGCCACTTCGTTGCACCTAAACTGCTTACGAGACAGCACTCTTATCTAATAAGACATAGCACAGCCATACATATTTATTTATATTTGAACTCTTGCCCTCTGTACTATACTGCAGGTCATGCATCTGCTCCAACACCACCTTATTAATTTTCTACTACTCTTCTCTATGGTGGCAACAGTGTTTCAAAGACTGAAAGGAATATTTTCCTTTTTTTTAGCTTTGATCTATCTCCTTAACTCCTTAGCTGCTAGAAGGAGGGGAGTTCGTGCTTTCAGAGCGTGGTATCATGCCGCTCCTTGTTGGGAATCGGGACAAAACAATGCACTCCCAACAATGTCACTTTTCTGCCTGTGTAATACATTACTGTTCTGTTTTGTACCTTGCTAATTAGAAAGCAGGAAAGGAAAAAATATATTTATATATAAAAGAGCTCCCATCTGACAGACTCAAATTACAAAAGTATTCTGATATAAATTATTTAATCAGTGGGGGGAAAAAAAGAAAGTCACGGTGCTAACTATCATTTCTAAGACAGAGTATTAACAACCATTTCTTTCATTGGCTTCTCGTGTCTTATTTCATTCACCTATCACCAATAAGAAGCTACTGCGTGATGTTTAGCATAAAATATGACTTTCATCTCTTTGTCTTTGCATTCACTTGTTTCATTTACCTTCCTAATGTATAAAAAGTTTTTAATTTGTCTCCCTCCCTTCCTCTTCTGTCACTAACACTCTTGAAAACTTCTGGAAGAAAAAAGTAAAGACTTGAATTCATATATGGGACCCCATTCTGCCAGCCAGATCTGCCAGTCTTTGAAATACACTCAATGAATGCATTGTTTGAAGGTGTGATTGCAGCTTTATGGTTACAATCTGGTGATAGGAAGCCATCCCGATGAAAGCGCTGATCTCTGAATCCACGCATCCTTTGATGTCAGACAGTGATGAATGTTCGCTCAGAGGACGAAGGCTTGGTCCAGACATTTGCTCCTGGAGGAAAAGGGGAGATGAGCTGCTACCAGTGACGGTGCTCAGCCCACACTGGCTCTTGGTGCTCCCCTCTGTAGAGTGAGCAGCTACTAAATCTGATCAATCTTGTGGACCAAGGTTGCATCTGAATAGGATAGCATAGGGTATGTGCAGAGACATGTCCAAACTGCTCCACCAGCTGTCCCATTCTTCCCCATGAACACGAGAGCATGGCCTTTCGCAAAAAAAACCACAGAGCTGAGGCTGATAGCTAAATCCAGGCTCCTGCCTGAGTGCTGTCCTCAAGACAGGAATCGCATCCTGCCCTGCAAAGACATTTCTCCTGTTGACCTTTGAAAGTCAAGCCTGGATGTCCAACAAGGCCAATTACAGCTGCTCCCTCAGCCAGTCATAAAGATGTCCTGCCCTAACAGCCCAAACTGTACAACCAGAAACAACTTGGCACAGACACACCACTGAGCCAATTCAGAGGCCAAAGCACATGTTTAAACCATTAAAGGGGCAGAATGCAGATGCTGTGTTTCAAAGAAAAACAGAATAAGCACCAAAGGGTTTTGTGTTGCCCCCTTGTAAGTCCACAAAAGCTGTGCTGCATGAGAGGAAGGGGCACATGGCCATAACATTCGACTGCCTATGGGCTAGCATCAGGCCCCAGAGCAAAGTCTGTCATCCAAGAGCCTGAAGTGGTGGGCAAAACATTTTTTAAAGAGCAAAAAAGCCCCAAAGCCCGTGTTTGTGCGTACGGTATCTATGCTAAATCCAAGTTCTGCTCTGGGAGGGGGAACTCCTGAGCTCCCCTGAGCTAATGCCTGTGTCTAATGAGAACACAAATGTATTGTTTTCTAGTCCCCACGGTAGGTGAATATCTTTTGATTGCCTGCTGAGATTACATATAATAAAACTCAGAGAAAGTAAAATGCTTTTCCCTTCACAGTTATGTCACCAGTATATGTATATATATTGCAGGTTTAAAATCCATATCCTGTTCTTGGATAAGCAGCTGAAGCTATTGAGATTTTTGTGGAAAGCTTCCACTTCTCTTCCCGTGAGCTGCAAGTCTGTTATCTGGGGAAAAAAAAAAAATACTAAAAAAAAAAAATTAAAAAAATAAAAAAATAAAAAAACAAGGCTCAAGGTGGCTGTCACACCTGATTTTGCCTGAGCAAATCAGAAGCACAGGTGAGCGAAGGCTGGGGTAGCGACAGTGGCAAGGTGGAGGAACCACTCTTCCTGAAGGTGGGGTGATGGCAGTGCTGGCTGATGTGGAGGGTGATGCTGAGCCCTGGCATCAATAGAGCCCCGTTGGGGTGGTTTAGGAAGCCAGATTGTGGGGTAAGGTTCCCAGAAGAAAATGGCGTCTGCTCCCAATGCCACCACCCCCAGGACTAGGCCCAGCTTGTCACATCAGACACTGTGGTGTCACCAGGAATGTGTCAGTCCCCAGTGCCTGGCAAAGGCCCTGCAGGTGTGGGAATGGCCCTCTTTCATTCAGCATGCTGATCATAGCAGCTTCCACCTCTGCTCTCACTTCCTCTTCTTCACCATCATTAGGTTCTGGAAATACAGAATAAAGCTTGTTTTTCTGACGTAACACATGAGGGTCTTGAAAATTTACATGAAGCAATGTGAAATGAATACCTCTTGGCACAGCAGAGGCAGCCCTGCCTATCTGCTAAAAAGGAGGAAAACCCATGCACTCAGTCTATCACCCCAAGTAGTAGCAACTGGCAGCTCCCTCTGCGTGCCCAGGTGAGACAAAAAGACCTGTTCTCAGAGTGTGAGGGAGGCTGTTTAGCATGGTACACAGGGGCTTTCTGACTATTTCCTTATATTTTATTTAAATCTTCTCTCTTTCAGTTTAAAGCCATTGCCCCTTGTCCTATCAGTACACTTCCTAAAACAATCTATCCCCATCTTTCTTGTACCTCTGAGGTACTGAAAGGCCATTATGAAGTCTCCTCATGAGAGTCTTCTCATCTTTAGGCTAAGTAACCCCAACTCTCAGGCTTTCCTCATAGAAGAGGTGCTACAGCCCTCTGATAATATTCATAGCCTTTTCATGGACTTCACTCCAACAGGTTCATGACCTTCTTATGTTGGGGTCCAGAGCAGAAAGCAGTACAGCAGGCACACTCTACTCATGAGAGCAGAGTAGGTGGGAACAATCACCTCCCTTGACCCATTGTCCTTGCATATTTTGGTGCAGCCCAGGATGCACTTGGCTTTCTGGCCTGCAATTGCACATTGCCATTTCATGCTAAGCATATCCATCACCACTGTCCCCAAGTCTTTCTTCTCAGGGCTGCTCTCTATCTGCTCAGCATCCAGCCAGTTTCCATGTCTGGGACTGGCCTGGCCCATGCACAGGACCTTGCACCTGCCCTGGTTGAACCACGTTTTATTTCACAGGTCCACCTCTCAAGCTTGTCATCCCTTCATCCCCAGCTTCTTGACTATATGACTCAGCTTGATGTCATCTACAAAGTTGTTGAGGGTCTACTCAATCTCACTGCCCATGTCACCAGCAGAGATATTTAATGTTTCTGGTCCCTGCACGGAACTCTGAGGGATACCATTAGTCGCTGGTCTCTACCTAGTGATTTTGGTTTTCGGTCTGCCCCACTGTGGCTGCAGTTGTTGGGTGGGTACAGATTTGTACTGGTTGAGTTAAACCAATGACACTTACTGTGTTTTAAAAATGATGCATTTTGCTCCAGTCTGACACTGGTACCAATTAATTTAGAGCAAACAAATAAAAATGGTACCAGCTGCAATAAAATCATTCAGTTTGTAGTGATTTAAAGATATCAGTTCACACTCAGATAAAACCAGCGCAATTTGGCCCACAGATTAGCACTGAGTGAAACTGATTAAATGTTCAAACAAAATAATAAAAATCACGAAATCTTTTGGACAGTAAAGAGTATCAATTGTGAAGTAGATGTCATTGCATCAGAAGTGCCATTTTTGTTCCATTTTTTTTTTTCCATAGGTTTTGTTTTGCTTTGATTTGGTGCTGCTGTGTTCCCACCTCAATCTCTCCACCCAATAGAAGTCTGGAATATTTCCTTGCCCTTTCTCTAGACACTATCCCTTCTTTTCCACAAGATTCTGTCGAATGGGGGCTGATCTCCATTCAGGTTCTGCAGATTCAACTGTCTGGTCTGAAGACCCATGAGCTTCTTAGGTAATATGTCTTACTGTCAGGCGCTAAACCACTGAGGCATGCAAACTGAATGAGTGGGTTAGGAGTTGGGGGCAAGAGAGACCTAGGACAGCTGGGAGGCAGAGGACCCCAGACAGGACAATTATATGCCTTTCAGTGTTAGTGGGACGGGCATGAATAGATGGATTGCTGCTGTACCTTTCACTGGCCTGAAGATTTCCATTTAAAAAGGAAGAGTGCTGCTGTGAATGGGGAAAGAGGCATTTTGGCATGGTGGGCATTTGCAGCAGAGCCTGTGAGCCCCTTCCAGCCCATCCCTGTGGGGAACGTGAAACTTTGGGTCAAGTTGTTCCCCTGGGTCCTCATTACCTGGCGTAGCAACCCCCTCCACAGGCTTGACTGTGTGATTGTGAGCGCAGGATGCAGTTTGTAAGAGCAGATCAAAGTATGGGATGGTGCAAGAACATGAAATAATTCTCGTCCCTGTCCCCATCATACTTGGAGAACACATTTTGCCCTCAGTGGCTTCAAGTACTGAATGACTTTTACCATGCAATGACAAACTCAGCTTCTTTCACTGCTTTGTCCTTTCTAGGCACACTTCACAGTGGCTGGCAAAGTGAAGGACTATGAGGATAAATTCATCTTTTTAATTATGTATTTAAGTAGATATATTCCAAACTTACCTCTGAGAGAAGACAAACGTCTTCTCTTAGACTTTGGTTTTGTAGACTCTTTTGCCTACTACATTCTAGCTCCCATCTTACCCACCATTACTGGAATACTTGGGTATCTGTTGAACTACTACAGGCCCTGCATGACTTGTTCTTTTTCTGTGTCTGTATTTTATGTGCTAGACTTACTCTATGTGCAGCTCTCTGGTGATGACAGTGGGAGTTTGGCACACACATTTAGACCATGGCATTCACTAGCAATCCACAGAAGCACTTCTTTTTTTAATGTGGTATGGAAAAAACTCTTCTTAGGAAAACAGATAATAATATCAGTGCCTGAGGCCTTTGCCCTAGGTGTCTCAGAGGAAAAGGCACTTTAAAAATGTTCAAAACAGCAGCTCAAACCTCCCACAGTGCTGAAAAGAAGACTAAATATTCACTGGGAAATATTGGGTTTATTCAAATTTCTCCAGAAATACTTAACCCACTTCCACATTTTCGGGCACTGGTTCTGGGAACTCAGCATTTAGGTACTTTGAATGAAAACAGCATGGTCAGCTGGACCACCTTACATGAACAGTAATTTCCATTCACTGGACTTGAACCTATTTTCCCTGTGAAAAATCTGGAGCAGCTCTGTAGGAGTCATTTGGAGTCACACTGCCATAAAGTCAGCGTGAGCGGGGATGCCAGACTGGAAGACACACTTCACTTTGCAAAGCATGTGCTTTTAGTTAAGCATGAGAAATGGCTGCTCATTTACTTTTCAGCTACATCAAGATTAAATGCTTCCAAACTCTGCATCAGTCTCAGCTGTCTTTCAAACTCACTCCGTGATGCCATCCACCATGGCCAGGAGAAGTGGTGTGAGAGCGAGCAGCAACACATGGCCCCAGCAGGTCTGCCTGAGGAATCCTGAGTTGTGCTGAAGAGAGCTTAAGTTTTAGGAGAAATCCAACGTATGTCAAAGGAAATAAAACCACCATCTTTCATCAATTCTGAGCAGGTCAGCAATCAAAAAGAATGACTTCTGAAAAGTAAAATGGATGATTATTTGCATAACCGATGAGCAGAAGTACCCATATGTGGGAGGATTTGATACCTGAATGGACTCTGATTTCCTAACCTGCTGCTTGTCAGGCATTTGGGTCAATATGACTTTCTGTTGTGGCTTCTTATCTGCAGTCAAGATGCTAAGAGCGATACTGAAGTCTTTTGGGAGATATAAACCAATAGGAGATGTGATGTACAGCAGTTCATAAAAGCCTCATAACTTGGATATACTACTTCCAAGAAAGAGCCAGATGTATTTATTTATTTATTTTGGAGCCACTCTAACTAAAAATTTGTTGCAAACAACACAAATGAGGCCTTGTGTGGTTTGGAAGCTGTCAAGACTCTCAACCACTAGACTGGCTCAATTCCTCCCGTTTGGTCTGGTAAATTGAAAGGCCACCACAGATGTTAGTACCACAAATATTCACATTCTACCCAGAAATTGAACCCTTTTTATTTGATGATTTCCACAAATGAGGATGGCATTTCACGAAGAAGAGAGGGTACATCAAGCTTCAGAGAAAGCTTATCAGCTTTTCCAAATAGGCCCCAGTGGAAATTTGTTGTTTTTCCATTAAAATAGCTTCCTTCTAAAACTTTTCCTGGTTTTACAGACGTGTCTGGCAGACTGATATTTCTCCAGAAAAATCCATCTCCTGCTTTCTTAACCTATCAGTTCCCTTTTTCTATATTTTCTGTATTTTCCGAACGCCTCATTTGGCCCATGTGGCTCCTATCAGTGCTGTTGGACATTACCCTCTAATTGCCTAAGCAGCAGTGTACCAAGCTGTCAGATGACCACAGACCTCACAGTCTGAGATATTCGTGTACAGCCCTTGTCTTCAGCTCTGGGACTCCACAGTCTGCGGTAGCATTTGGTTCTAGATGTGGAACATCAGAAAACACACAGCTATGGCTAAAACAGACCCATGGAGACCAATGCGGTTTCTCTGACAAGACACTGAGTCGATGTATATAATATATACACATATACATCGAATTTTCCATGCAATAACTTCCAATGCAAAGAACAGTATTACTCTCATGCAGCCATACTGGAAGCATCTCGGATTCCCCCCCCCTTATTCTTTTGTTTTTCAGCCTCATTCATTTCTGAGCAGCTTCAGCAAGCTAAAGGTTAGCTTGATCTTGTCTTTAGCATCCAAACTAGAATCTAGCAAGGAGTCTAGCAAGCAAGAGGGATGGAGCAACTTCAGTGAGTGGTAAGTTTGGAGGCCTGGATACCATCAGATCAAACCTTAAATCTATCCACTTCAATGGTTCCTCCTCTAATAGAGGGAAAAAGTGTGTAGTTTAATGTTTGCTATGCTGTGCTGTGGTCACACCCTTAATTCATTTCTCACAAAATGAACAGGTGTGCCTAAAATCTCCTGGAATCAGATCAGCAGCAATCAGTTGGCAAAATCCCATGGAGTCTGTAATTTATATGCACAGAGAAAGCTTTATATCACTGCATGAGGATACGTCATTGCTTCTAAGCACTTCTCCCAGAATGTGTTTTCAGTTGCCATTGACTTTGGTGGAAGCAAGACAGTTCATTATCACCCAGCAGCAGGTTGGCTGAGAGCAAAAAGGCAGTTATGATGCAGCTAGCAGCCTTTCTGGGGACACATAATCACCATGAGCCAAGTTTTGTGGAAAGGAAGTTCTCCAGCTAGAGCTCCTGAAAAATGCACAGTGAAAGAGTTGCTCGAAGGGCAAGATGACTGGTTTATTCCAAATCATTACGTTTTGGGTCCTGCCATTTGGTTTTGCATTACTGAAAAAAAGTCTACCAACTGAACAAAACCCCCCAGACAATCCTCCTGTTTAACATGTGCACCAGAGGGTGCTGTGCTGCGGTCTGAGAAGGAATATCTCCCCACTCCCAACTACATTTAAATCACTACTAAACAAGTAAAAGGCAAAACGAGTTAATGTAGATTCCCGTCTTCCTTTAAAAGGAAAAACATCACAGTTCTAAACTGCAGCTGAGCAAAAGGGGAGGAAAAAGGAGGGAAAAAAAAAAAAAAGAGAGACAGTAAATTATGTGATGTGGTGTTTTTACCAACTGTCTAAATAAAGGTTTAGTGAGTCACTGTGGAAAACAGAAAATGTTTCTTTATTTTAAGAGCTGCAGTTTAAGAGTTTTGTATGAAAAAGCTTCCCTTAGGTTTGTAACTTAAACATTGCCCATCTGCTCTTTCCTCCCTCGTCTGCATTTACAGTAAATCTGAGATTTCCTTTTTTGAAAACTACATTTAAAAAAATGTACGGATTTGGCCAACAGTGTTGTAGTGATAGAGAAAAGTCTAATTTAAGTACCAGTATCTAAAATGATGGCTTTCCTTTGGCCTCCGCTTCCTGGAGATACGAAGCTTTCTGTTCCAGTCTCCCTGTGGGTTCTCCTCAGACACTTATGGATGTGATGTGGGTGCTGGGACCCAGCTGAGCAGGGAATCGCCTTCTTCCATATTTTGTGGAGACAAAAGAAGGATGGGCCTCCATGAGGTCAGGATCCAGACCCCTTTGGATTCACTGGAAAGGTGCTCCAGTACCTATGGAGCCAGCATTCTCCCACTGGTTCATCTCCAATGTCTTATTTGCAGGTACCGTGCCGGTCCCCCAGCACTCATGGTGTGACACAAAGCTCACAAAGCTCATGAGGACAGTAAGACTTTATTTTTCATACAGACATGCTCAGTGAAAGAGGCTGCAGTTCATGATTTTGAATTACAGAGTAACACCATTGAAGACAGTTCATTTTTTTTCTGATGGGTAAGTGGGTAGAAATTACAATAGGGACCTTTAGTGCTACCTCTAGATGACATCCTCTCCAGGTGTGTGAGTGCCCCTCCCAGCTTTCTGAATGGAGGCAGAAATGGCTTACACTTCAGGGATGATCAGGAAGGAAGGGACCCAAAGGCAGAATGTTTCTCCCAGCTCCCAACTTATATTTCTGTCTCTGAGCCCCATTATTAATGAACTCATTCACTTTCATAAAAACAACTACACAAGTGCTTCTAACCATATCTATAAAACTATTTAATGCTCTTTTCGAAACAAGGCATCTTACAGCCATAGTAATTGCAGTTTTACTAGACCTTTAAATGAGAAGCAGCTACTTATTAAGTTTTGATATGGTGAGCTGATTAGACAAGTTAAACATAAAGACACAATTTATGCATACTGTATAACCGCATGTGCATGTAGTGCACTTCTTACACTGATGTTTGGCAATCGCTGCAATAGGAAATCCTGCTAGGTACACAGTTTTATGCCACTTACAGTTTGCAAGTAGTAAAGCGAAAAATGCTGGATTTTACAGGAAAATAATATTCATAAATCTCCAGCAGTGAATTACAGTATAACTCAGAGCTCTTTGTTTTCCTGCTGCTGTGAATTCAATTCTGTTGCCAGTGCAGAAACAATAAACACAAAGACCAAAGTGGAAACCACTCCCCTTGCATTTGGCAAGTGCTTATAGCCAATTTACAGCTGGACTCTCAAAAGGGCTTCTGAAACGGTGCTAACAACAAAGAAGTTCCCGTAGATGATCTTTTTTTTACTCCTGGAGAACCTAAGCAGTCTGCTGGGTACGAGTTAAAGATGTCCTCTCCTGCCCTACGTTGCTCATCACTCTTCACTGTGCCTCTCTTGACATGAAACACGTTTATTTGCCTTTGTCATATTAGGCACGTTGCTCAGTGCATTGCACATTAAAGAACTCTCCCTGTATGGTTCTCACGAGGGAGATGCTATGCTGCCTAAACGCCCTCTGAACTTAATTCCTCCTGATCTAGTGTAACTGGGCATATCATGGCATTGCTATGCTTTTGCATGTTTATTTGGCTACTGCTACGTGCCAAATTTGGGATCAGCGCTCTGCTCTGTTTCAGTAATTTTGTGTTACTCAAAGTATGCAGGCTTTTACCAGTGCTGACATCAGTGCAATGATCTCAAGAATGTATAATCTATGTAAGCAGATTTTCAAGTGGAAACACTTGATTTAATTTGCTGAGATGCATCGACCACATGTAACATGGTCAGCACAATTTATGTTTTGTCTGATCTTGGTTCATTACACGATAAGACATGCCAGGAACAAAGTTAACACGCTCTACCATCGTGCCTGTATGGCGCATATGCAATACTGAGCTGCTGCACAGAGGCTTTCTACTGGCAGCTTTATACCTGGATTTAAAGCAACTCGGAAACTGATTCAGCAAAAGACTTCACGTATACACAACATTAGGAAGCTGAGCAGCACCGCTGATTTTGAGTGGACTGCTCGTGTGCTCGAGTACTGTGCTGATTCAGGGCCACACCGAGTGGAAGAGTCTGGAAACACGTGAGGAAAAAAATATTTATCAAAGGTTAATCATATATTCTGCTTCTGGCATAAGAGGATTACCACAGGAAACTGGAAGGAATTTGTCTCCCCTGTGCAGCGTTGCACAAACAGTGATTTTCTTCTAACACAGCAAGCATCGGTTAGCGTTAGATACCAGATACAGGATGTGGTGAACCCATTGTCTGTTCTGGCATGGCAAGCCCTACCTGTGATTTATGAGCTGGGCTGTGATGGTATAACTAAGCTGATCTGCCTCAGAATGACAACACTGACTGGCTTAAAGGGAACTATTTTTAACTCGCTCTGATACAAGCAAGAAAAGAACAAGGCCTTAATTATACTTAAATACCTGAACTCATTGTGGTTTTCAACCTCCTTCACGTTTTCCCGTAGAGGTTTGGGACCTATACTGTGAGCTTTAAGTCTCCTGACAACTGGCTAGCTTTTCTCCTATGCCTTTAAAATACTTCTTGGAAATCACTCACAAAGCCCGGCTCAGTGGACTGGGGCTGAGAGATTTTTGCTTTTAAGGATCAGTAAGTCTCCAGAAAGAGCATGTGAGCTGTCAGGAGGGTGTGAGCGGACAACAAAGACTTAGATAATCCTTATTACAAATATTTTGAATAATATGCCAGCATATGAAAGTCCATTTTGAACAGAAAGCAGGAGCTAGTATCATGAAAAAGATTTCCACAAACCGTACAGTTCCAGTATGTGCAAGAGAAATGGTTGTGATTTCTTTAAACACAACCCACTGGGCATTGGCCGAGTGTTTTGCTACTGCCAGAGGTCTTTCTCAGAAGGACAGAAAGTAATAGTAAAATATACCAGAGTGGTATTTTGAAGGTGAGTAAAGATTTCCATATTTCTTAATCCTAACATGTTCCCTGTTTTACAGATACCAGTTAACACCTGAAAACAGAAGCGTATATAAACTCCAAACACTATCAAGTAAAACGTAAGATAAGTAAAATGAGTATGATAAACCATCTCTTTGAATCATATCATTTATTCATGACTTTTTCTAGTTAGCTCAATAAGCTCCTTAATTATTGTGAGCTGAGGCCCAGGTGAATCAGAGCTGATGAAGATCTCTTTCCATACACATTCAGCTTTGTTCTATTCAGACATGCAAAGCATTGTTGCAGAGCTGCGTCTCCATAAATGTCCAACTGAAATTAAAGATGCTCACATGGGACTGGCCTGTTGGGAACTTCAAGGTGTTAAAATTCTCCTTCTACCTTGTTTATCTGAGTGCCGATGGAAAGCATGACACCCCCTAGAGGCATGAAGGCTTGAAGCAGGCCTTCCATGTAGTACTGCTGTGATCCATTCCACCTGATCCTGCCCCTGAAAATGACTTAGAAATGAGGGATTCCGTGGACTCGATTGACTTACGTCACACTCAGCACCTATGACATTTGTTCGCATAGGAATGTCCCACTTTATAATTGATTCCTACGTTCATTTAAAGCTGTCAATACTGATCTGTAATACTAATATGATTTGGCTCTTATCTGCTTACAGTTAGCTTTTTTTTTTTTTTTCTCCATTTAGATTTGATAGCAGAGATTGATTGGTGCTTTTTTAAGTCTGTCCTAACAGAGCATTTTAGGCCTGATACTTCCTACAGTCTTCATTTTTCCCATAGGTTCACCAGCAACACTCAGAGCACTGCAAAATGACCTCTTCACCCAAAGGCTTTCATCTTTTGACAAATATGTAAGTAAAAGAATTGTCCTGATAAGATCTCATGGAACTGACCTCCGTGTACAAATGATGTCTACTGTATTAAAAAAGCCCACGCAGTCAGAGGTTGTCTCATCAACTCATTTTATCTCTTCCTCTGTGAGGTAGTTCTTTCTGTAATTTAAACTTCAGTAAATATGTTCAATAGATTTTCTGTGGTGTATGTTTGAAAAGGGTCTCACTGTGATGGTTATTAACAAATTACCAAATTATGCTGGGAAAGCCTTCATCTCCAAAAAGAATAATAGATATAGTCCACATTTTTCCAGAGGAGGCTTGATTGGTGAGATTTGCCTCAGCAACTACACAAAATCCAGTGAGAGTAAAACACTGCTTTTGAGCATTGTCTTTGAATGCATATTCTCTGTGTGGCTGCTACAGTTAAAATTTTCCCTCACTTCAGTGGGATGGCCTAACAAAGCAATCACAGAAAGGCAAATAAGAAAGGAAAATAGGGGAAAGCAATTTTCAACAGCAAGAGAGACTTAAACATAAAACAACAGAGAAATAATGATATATTGTATTGTCTTTGATTGGATGAAGAGTTCTTTTCCATCCCTCAAGGCAGAACTGTAAATACAGGAGCAGTCAGTTCCCAACATCTCTAAAGATTACCCAGCAGACTGGGATAATCTGATTATAAAAAGAGTCCTAAGCAGACCTCACATAGAGCCTAAGGGAGCACTGGAGCTTCTGCATCTCCAAGTGATGCTGGACTGTCCTCTTGGATTTCCTACCATGGTCCATTTGGGGTTAGCTAAGCTTCCTTACAGATTCAGTAGTTATTCTAACCCAGCAAAATCCCCATTTTCAACTAAAGGTTTCAAAACTGCCCTCCTAGCTTGATGAAAATAGGTGCATATATATAAAATTCTGTGCTGTTACTGAGCTGGCTCTCTTTTTATCCTTTAGTCACCAAACCCTTTTCAAAATTAGAACTTACCCCGAAGAAACACAGGGTAATACCAGACGTTCCAGCTCCATGCATACATACATGTATGCGAAAAATTCAGATACACATTTCCACGTGTAACAAGCTATGGATAGAGGAAATATTTTTTTATAGAAGCCAAGTCTGATAAAAGGAGTGCACACTGTCGTGCCTGAAAGTACGGTATTAATAATTAAGCCTTGCAATCATTACCTCAGGATATTATTTCTTAAATATCTCTTGCAAAGGCAATACGATTACATATGAATTATATCAATTTTCTACCAACAAAAAAAAATCCACAGAAATAGGAATTGAATTACACTGTCCAATTTGCTGTAAAGTTCACTGTACGTGAAGAAATTAATCAAAGCTACCACCACCCATTTTTATGGGAACATAAAATGATGTGAACTTCCATTTTTAATAAAGATGCATAGCTCTTTTATGAAGACTGACTAATAACACGGTAATGAACTGAAAAGCTACTGATACATTAAGAATGAAATTTTTGAGGGATGTATTTACTAAGTCTCCTGTTTCATGCCAGCGAATGCCTCCATTTGAATCTGCCTGGAGATTAAGCAAGAATCCAACAAATAAAGTCGATGCAAATTCTGTGTAAATCCAGCTCCTTCATTATATAAATGGCCAGCAACTTTCTTTTTATCTAGCTATGTCCAACTAAGTGATACTTCAAACGTCAAACAGATGTGGTCTGCCTTCCTCAGTAGTTTGAGCCCCGTGCAGCCATCTCTCAATTGCCACCAGTGCCCGTGAGTGAATATTTTCAATCTGATCCAGACGGCTTCAAGGAATTGCCTTGAAAAACAACAACAACAACAACAACAAAACTAACTACATTATTTTGACCATGTTCATACGCCTTTTGTTCTTACTTTTCTTCTTCCTCTTTTTTTTTTTTTTTTTTGGAACGGTCTAGGGAATGAAGCAGTTGTCCAGAATATTTGCTTAAGCAGTATTTAAATAGTGGAAAAACTTAATGGAAAGAGATGTGGGAATATCTCAGTCACAGCAGAGAGTTTCAGAGTTCTTTTTAGCTGACCTGGAAATAAATCCTGTTTTCCTTTACCTTGGACAATTGAATTGAAACAAGCAAAATCTGGGGGAGGGCAAATTTTTGTATTTTGTTCTTCTGAACGGTTTTTCAGCCAGCTAGCACCAGGTGTTTTCTCAGTTCTCACAAATGGCTCTGAAACGGAAGCTATCCAAAGTCTCCTTAGTTGCTAGAACTCATCTGGAGGAAATCTTCAAAGCCTTTCACTGTGGGTGGTCCTGCGCTTTGGTCCTTCTTAGCCCTACGTTCAAGTTAACATTGAAAAAACCAAGGGTGATATTTCATAGCTGTGAGAAGTAAAGGGCTAATGAATAATAGAATTGCTAGTGATAGGCAAAGGTGGACTTCTTGATTATATTTACTAAATTAACTTAATAATTAGCGCTTGATATGATGCCTCTGAGCATCATATCGTGAGTCAGGGAATTGATTTGTTTACTCATCTTTCCCAGCTCGGTGAATCTAAACATCAATCAAACGCTAGAAAATTGTTTAGCTAGAACAGTGATTACTCATTTTATTCACTCTTTTGGATTGCTTCTGAGGAAGGAGAAGAATATTTCAGTCGTATCATCTTCTATTTCTTTGCCCCTACCTCATTCTCAAAACGTCTTTTCTGTGGGCCCTAAGAGGGACCACATGCCTCATCTTAAGACCACTAGACTACAGAGATGGCAGCAAGAGAGAAATACAATATTCCAGCTGGATAATCACCAAGCAGTCTGATTCACTTAGTCTAATGTTCCCAGTCAGATCCTGGCAATGAAATAAGCATGTAGGAGGATGCAAACAGATTAGTTTTAATTAAAATAATAAAGAAGATCCAAGCCATGGACCTCAGATTCAAGCTCCTCATTGTTTGTTGTTGTTGTTGTGTTGTGTGTTTTGTATTTCTTTTCCCATGAGGAGGAATAATTGGTCAAATCTTACTCTGAATCTGTCCTTCAGTTTTGGGTCTGATTTGAATTCAGAGTCACAGAGACCTGCTTGGGTGCTTCTAAAAAACTGCTCTGCAAATGCTCAGCATTTTTTCAATCCAGACCCACAGTTCAGTTCTGAAACTCCTTGGCAAAGGGTTTGTTCTAGAGCTTGGTAATGCTGACCCTGCTTACTTCTGATGCAATACCCATACGGGCCTTTATTGCCCCATGATTCTCACTGTTACCTCCACAGTTTTTAAGGTCTGGGCTTAGGTCAAGGTTCCACTGTGTTAGGACATGGCTGTTTTCACATATCTCAACTTTTTTTTTTTTTTTTTTTTCCAGTCAGGGAGCAGTATTGATTGAACCTGGGGTCCACAATAAGGAGACAATTAATTATTGTTATTATAATAATTATCATTTTGGGGGTCTTCTGTAGCAGGATTAAGGCTCTGCAGGTGCTGAACAGCATTACTGTACAGAACCTCAGTGGCAGCTGGCACCAGCTGGAATCCCATTTCCTGCTCACCAGAGCTTCAAAATATGTCATTACGTGTAGATAAAAGAGGGAGAAATGTTGTTTGTCTTTCAATTTCTCTTAAAATCTTCTGCATTTGTCTACAACGTGCCATTGACAAAACTACTTCTTATTTAAATAAAAAAGCAAGCAAATAAAATTAAACAGAATAAAATCATTCCTCTATGTGCATAGAAGCATTTATCAGATCTTCCTATGTATTAAAAGGCCTTTTTTTTCGCTTTCTGCTGAGCTGTGAGTGAAGTATTTTTAAAAGCTTGTGTTGTAAACAGAAAATCTATGATATAAATTAATGATTTATTCCTTTAAAGGCAGTGTGGAATCTATCACTGGCATGATAAGATGCACATTGTCTTCTATCTGCATATAGCCATGTAACTGTGCAATATCTGGCAGTGAATATGAAAAAAAAAATCAATTTTTCCTGGTTTCAAGCATATCTCCTGAGTCTGAGATATGTCTCACTTGTTTTTCAAATACCGCTACAAGTAATTTAATCTCTGTGTTCAGAGAAAGAGCTTGTCTCTGTGTGGGTGCACACATCTGTATTACCTGATTGGCATTAATTTTTACCTATTTCAAACAGAAAGATTGCCGTTCTCCTCCGGCATCATTTTTTTTTTTCCACAGGAAATAATCATTAAGAGACGGCCTCATTCAAAGCCCAAGGAAGTCAATGCACACTGTGAAACTTGGGTGAAGTATTCATCACATTCCAAGGCCCGAGTTCACTAAGGGTTTTAAGGTTCAGCTTGCCCCGAAGAACTGGGAAGAACTAGAAGTCTGGATGACTACACAGAAGTCCTCTGTTCTGTATGTATGATGAATACTTGTCTCTCAGACAATCTGCTAAAAGCCACTACCAGGTGCTGGCCTGAATCAATCTTGTTTCTGACATAGATTTATGTTTTTTGTACGCATGAAAATCTGCAGGGATTTGCAATTTACAGAACTCCAGAATGGTTCATGCTGGAAGATGCCTCTGGAGGTCATCTTGTCTAAGCCCCTGTTGAAGCATCAGCAGCCATAGCAGGCTGCCCAGGACCACATACAGTCTCCAAGAGTGGAGACTCCACAACAACCCTGTGTAACTGAGCTAGTGCTCAGTCACCCTCACAGTAAAGAAGCTTTTCTCGTGTTAAGATGACATATCCTGTATTTTATTTTGTCCCATTTCTGAAGGTATATTCTGTTCTTTATTAGAAAGGAAACACTACTGGCCTCAGTACTGACCTCTAGGGTACACCACTAGTCACCAGCCTCAAGATGGGTTTAGTGCCACTAATCACAATTTTGAGGCTGGCAGTTTAGCCTGTTTTCAGTCTGCATCACTGTCCCATTTATCTAGTCTGTACTTCCATGAGGTTTTTAGGACAGTATCAAAGGCCTTGCTAAAGTAGAGATGAATGACATCTTCTGTTCTCCTACACATCTCATCGTGGAAGTCTACCAGGCTGGTCAGACATAATTTCCCTTTGATCAATCTGTGCTGACTTCTCCTGATGACCTTTCTGTCTTTCAAGTGTCTGGAAAATGTTCTCAGAACTATTTGATCTGTATCACCTTCCCAGAGACTGAGGTGAAGCTTGCCTGTAGTTGCCTGGATACTGTTCCTTGCCCTTCTTGAAGACAAGAGTGACATGTGCTCTTTACCAGTGGTCAAGAACCTTCTGTGGTCACTATGACCTTACAGGGATAATCAAGAGTGGCCTCGTGACACCAGCGGCCAGCTCTTGGATGCATCCTGTCAGGGTCCATGGACTTGTGTTTTTCCAATTTGTTTAAACGTTCCCACCGAGGGAAGGACTTTCTTGCTCCAAAACTTCATGGCAAAGACTGAGAGGATGAAGGCACTGAGAACCTTGGCATTTTGCATATCCTTTGTTACCATGGCCCAGACCCATGCAGCAACAGCTCATTTTCTCCAGCGGCTCCCAGCAGCTAGCAAGCCCTGCACTGCAGTCCATCAACGACTTGCCAACGGAGTACTTCACGTGGATATTTAGGGATGCTAGCAATTAACGTAAACAGGGCATGACATCAACATCACCTTTCTGCACAACAGAAATTCAAGCTGTGTGTTCAAAAGTGAGCTGAGAGATGCAGCAGCTGACTTCGAGAGTCTAGGTTTAATGAAACTGTATTTTCTGCTCTCTAACAGATACCTTACCTTTCTCTTTGTCTGCCCCGTTGCTTGCCCTGAGCTCAGCTTGCTCCGACGGGAGGAATCCTCAGCCAGTCAGTCATCCCCTCAGGCGGGGTGAGCTTCTGTTGCTCCGTTTTTGGCAAAATCTGCAGCACAGATTTCTAAATGTCTTGTATTTATTTTACTGGGGTTTTTTTTGTGTCTGTGCATGAAACCTTATGTCTGATGGGTAAACACTGGGTAAACATTTTTCATAGAGACTTCTTATTTTTTAATAAACAGAGTAATTTTCTCGAATAGCTCCTTTCTTACTCCGCTTCATAATATCATGTGGAAATAGATGGTCTGTTTCAACATCGGGGAACTGGAGGGATAAGAATAGAGACAGCAGTGTGGAAGAAATGGGTCCCTCTTCTGCCCATATGGTTCAGGTTTGCATTTTGGCTGGCACGATAATGTGATTGCTGGCAGATCGAATGTTTAGTCTCCAGAGCAAATAGCAGCCAATGAGTTGGGGTGTAATGTACATGTGGAGATGTTCATAATATTCCACACAGGCTGAACCTACAGCAGGAGCGAATTCAGCTGCAGTGAAAACAGAGATGCTGCATGAATCCTTCTGTCAGCACAGCAATGGCATTTCCAGGCTTTTGCATTTGGGAAGGGGAGGAATGTGCCTCTGGGGATGGAGGAAGCCACCACTGGCAGATTCTCCTGTGGCAGGAATTTCTGACTTGCCACACAGGAGGTGATGTATTCTGATGAGCCTGAAAGTTACATTTCATCATTGCTTTATCGCCCGATGAATCATTATGGCAGATGAATGTTAATTGTAGCTAAACAAATGGGCATGTCCTCTCTACCCCCAGACAGCTGCCACTGCTGCAAGACATTATGCAGAGGGTGCAAAGTGCTTTTGGATGGAAGCACTACCTCTAGATCTGTGGATCTTCAGCATAACGAAATGCCAGGTGTGGAAGAATGTTTGGATCAGAGTAATTTCCATTTGCTCTGCAGTTTGCACTACTCCGGGGACATGCGCACTGGAAAGCTTTCCTAAGTGGTTGCTTGTACGCAGGGAGGAAAGGCTGCATGGGAACAACACTGGCTTACACTTTTGCCATCACAGTGACTTACCTGGGGCTGAGGGAGCAGCTGGACCATGGCTGAATGAAATGTCACTTGATGGTGTTAGAGGCAGCTGGACCCAACATAAGGCAGGACAGTGCAGGTTCCCTGGGAACTGACAGCCCTTGATTTAAGGGTTCTTTGTCCAGGGAAAATTAATGGATTGGGTAGATGGGGGTACTTTCTTCTTGGCTGACGCACTGACAAATCTTCTGTAGCTCACCCACTGAATACTGGACTGTCTGACACTTAATGCCTTGAATTCTCTTTTTGCTGTTACATGCACCAAAGGAAAGGGGATTGGGGTACCCCATTTCACCTTGTTCACGTTTCTCTTTGACAGGATGCACCTGGAAGGCAGTGACTTGCAAAATGCCATTTCCATGCCGTTCCTGATCCTCTGTCATGACAGTCTGTTTCTAGAAGTGCATCTGCATGACAGGAGGCAAAGGTTGCCAGATAGCCAGCTGGGGAGCTAAGAATGCAGACCTGTTCTTCTTACAGGATATTTTACTAGTTCTGAAGATGCGTGACTTGACCATGAGGAGATGAGTCAGGAAAGGAAAGGAGGTATTAACAGCTGGGAATATCTGTGGCTGTAATTGGATTGCCTGAAGGTTAGATTGCAGAATCATAAAATGGCCTGGGTTGGAAGGGACCTCAAAGCCCACCCTGTCCCAAGCCCCTGCTGTGAGCAAGGCTTCCCCCAGCAGCTCAGCTGCCCAGGGCCCCATCCAACCTGACCCTGAATGCCTGCAGGGATGGGGCACCACAGTTTCTCTGGGCACCTGTGTCAGTGCCTCGCTGCCTTCTGAGTAAAGAATTTCTTCCTAGCACCCTAACCTAAATCTCTCCTTTTTTAGTTTAAAGCCATTCTCCCTTGTCTTATCACTACTAGACTGCATAAAAAGTCACTCCGCTTGCTGCTTACGAGCTTCCCTCAATATCAGATCAGACAGGTACATCCATTTTGGTGTGCCACGTTGGACATCTTTAGCTGTTTTTCTTTGATGGGCTAAAGTATCAAATCTACACACTCATTCTCTAGGGTCAAAAGGAAGAACTAACATCTGCCTCTTGGAAAGGTGTCAGATTTATGGTTTGGATTCTCCCAATGAAACTCAGGCACCGGCAAGCACAGAACTCAGGATCCTAGAACAGGGCCCACCCCAGCAGGACTGCTGTGTGGTGGGGCTCCCAGGGCACCTAGTCCTGCTGGTCCACCAGGCTTGGTCCCCAGCCCTGCTGGCAAGTGGCTTTGTGGTTCAGAATCTGGCTGCAGGGGTGAGGAGGGGAGCAAGGGAGTCCACACAGGCACTTCAAACGCAGAGGAAGAGGCATGTGCTGAAATGTCGTCAAAGGAGCAGGAATTCATTTTATTGAGGAATACGTATAATAAAGATAGAACAAAGGGACCGAAATGGTGAACAGATGGGCGGGTGTTCTTCGGTGGCTCAGGAGCTGTGTGAACATGCTGGTTTGTGCCCTCCCCCTCGTTCTGCGTCTTTTTTTGTTGTTGTTGTTGTGGTTGTTTTGGTTTGGTTTAGTTTTGATGTATCAGGGTAGGATGTGAGATGATATGACAGAATATGTCAGAAACTTGGGGGAAAATAAAACCCCCTTTTTTTAACATCAAACTACTGCTATCAATAGGAACAGCAACTGTTCAGAATTTGTTTCAGAGCTGCCAAGAAGTGAACATTCATGGAAGAGAGAGAAAGAGAGAGAGAGAAGGGAAAAAATATTTTTCCCTGCTGTTTGCAAGGTGGACACAAATGCAAGCGGTAGGAGGCTGACAACTTGACACATGTCTAATAAATCTAAAGCATGGAAAAAAAGTCAACAATTCACTGTACAAGCAAGCATTACTAGGATAAAAAAGGTACAATCCAACAACCCCCCCCCCCCATTAAAAAAATATATTTATTCCCAAATCAGGAGGTAATGTAGACATTAGAGCCTCGATTTCTCTTCTCCTCCCTGCGCCACATCCTTTTTTTCAGCCTTCTGTTTTAAAATCGGAGACATATTAGATCCTGAGCAGAGGAAGCAGAGGTTTGCTGCATTATAAATGAACAAGGTGCAAAAGCTGAGTCCAGCGAGCAGATGTTGGGAGCTCAGCGTGCCGGTGACAAAGGGCTAGAGTGCAAGAAGCTTCCACATCACGTCTGTTCTTCAGTGCAGAGCAGGAAAGGCTTTAATTTGACAAGTTGGTTGGATGCAGGGAATTCACAGATCACGGTGAAAGCCAAACAGATTTGGCCACCTACTGCATGGCCACATTCAGCTAAAAGGAGAGCAGTTGTGGAAACATCTCCTGCTCCAGCCACCCGACACCACACACGCATCAGGGAGCCCAGAGCAGGCTTGTATGCCTTGGGCAGCAGATTCCTCTGAAATGAAAGAAGAAGGAAAAAAGAAGTGGGAGAGGAAACTATCCTTCCACTATCAAAATAATTATTTTTATTTCAGGCAGCTGGTTTGTTATTTTTTAAAGCTCTTTATCCTTGCTTTTTTTTATTTCTTTTTTCTTTCATAGTTGGTAGGTATGAAATGCAAGAATGAAAATGAATGCCAAAACTAATGAAAATTCTCCTACAAGCCTCATGTAAACATCAGCATTAAAGTTATGAATCTTAATTTGTGCCACTGAGCTAAAATTTGTATCTTTCTGCATTAAAGGAATATAGACATACAGCACTGTGTAGTGTCTATGCGCAGTACAGAAAACTGACATGGTATCTCCAATTTATGGGGAAATTGACATAATTTTGCAAAAAAAAAGAGAAAAAAGAAAAAAGAAAAAAGAAAAACCACTTGTGAACTGGATTTTGCATAATGGGATTAATTTGGTTGACTGTCACATCAACTGTGCTGCAGAATGCAAGTTAATCACAACATCGGTCTGATTTGAAAGAAGAATGAAAGAAAGCAAAAGAAAAGGAAAAAAAAGAAAAAAGAAAAAAAAAGAGAGAAAACAAGGAAAGGTATTTTCTTTCTCTCCTTGATTAATTTTTCATTTTAAAATGCCCATTTCTTCTGTAGTTGTGGTAGTTTTAGCAAGCAAGGCTGGCATACGCTTACAGTGGCCACCACCAGAGAAGTCTTTTTCCCTCCTCTAGTCTTCACAGCAAAGGGAAGAAAAAAGTCACCACTTTTTCCAGGCTCATGCAAAACTCCTTTCATGGAATGGCACAATGATATGCATTCAGTACAAGTGTGAGCTGAACAGCGGAGCCAAAGCAACTTCAAGCATTGCACTGTACCAATCTCACTTATTGCCTTTTCTCTCGCCTGCTGTCCTCTCCGAGGAAGCCACTTGCAGCAGCAGGCCTCCTGAAAATCAGCCCTCACCCACTCATCACTGACCCTTGGGAAGCCCTGAGTAACCTCAGAGGAAGAGGCCAGCCCTCATCACTTATTTTGTGGCCAATGATGTCTATACAGAGGTATGGGGCAAAAGAATGAAATTAGCCTCCTTACAGGCTCTCACATCTGTGTTGTCGGCAAAGGTGCTGAAAACAGAGCCTGCACATGTACATGACACATCACTTAAGTCCTCTGGTTTCTATGGTTGCAGTAGATTTTGCTTTCAGGGGGCATCCTAGGAAGGAGATAATGCTGCGCAGCGCTTTGGGCACAGCGCGGTTGAAGAATTAGCTCTGGGAATCGATGGCAGGGTGATAGTGGTGACAGAGAACAAGGCGTTGGGGTGTCGGAGCAAGGCTTGCTCCCAGAGGCCTCGCACTGCACCACAGCCTGCCGCTCCTCCCTCCCTCACATCCACTGCTCTCTTCCTCCCGGTGCAGTGCACTGACGAGGTTAAACAATTACACCACACTAATTGGCCTGTGTCGGTCCTGATGAGAAAGTAAACAAATGCTGCAGAGAAAAGCAAAGATAAATTGTATCTAATTAAATTGATGGAAAAAGTGACAATATTTTTGCTTAGGAAAAAAAAAAAAAAAAAAAAGAGAGACAACTTGCCGCGTGACAGAAGTCTCACGCTTGCGGACATGAACTCCACTTGCCAAAATTCATATCTGTGCTTCTATCTGGCTGTGCCAAGCAGGAGAATATGGCAGTGCCCAGCCTGGGCTTGGCTGTGTCAAGGAGAAAATGGCCGCACCCAGAAGTGCCCATTGGGGCTGACAATGCTGGGAGGCTTCTTCGGTCAGACATTGCCCTGTGTGTGCAGGAGAAAGCTCTCTGCCGTGGCTCAGCTCTTTTGACCACCAAACTTGTCTTTACAGGAGGATCAACCACCTGGGCTGATCCTTTCTACTGAGCCTTTCTACACAAGGCTCCTCTCTGTCTGTCCTCCACGCCAATATGTCCTCAGGGAAGCTGAAAACACGAAAAGTTCCTTCAGGCATTCCTATTGAAAACAAGCCTGGAAAACTTATTCCAACATTTTGCTTCAGTGAGTTGGTGAATATGAGGACACTCCCAAGTCCCCCTGGATTCACCCAGGAAAATGATCAATTTAAGCTTCATTATTTGATGAGAAGGGAATAAGTAGGTAACCTTTTGGGATCCTGAACACACAATACATGAAAACATGAAATCTGAGGCCAATAGAACTCTTCCCTCCAGATCTCACTGAAATTAATGGAAAGACCAGAGTGTGTTTGCTGGCTGCATGCTGAGGCCGGCTGCAGAAGCAGATGCAAGACTGGTAGCTAAGTGTGTCATGTATAGTTGAGAATTTCCATTCTAATTCTCTGTTTTGAGTTGATCGGAGCCTTCCAAATGCTTTGCTTATCAAGATAAAACGTTCCAGGCCTGGTCTCTGGCAAAATGTATATTATTAATAGCTTAAGATAAAAGTAGTTCAGTTATTCTTGAGTGGGAGAAGACTCCAAGAATCAAGGAAACAGATCTTTCCATGTGTGATTTTCTTTTTCTAATAAATTATCCGTTAAAGTCTCTGAGGGACTAGATTTAAAGCCTGGCATGAAGTATGGCCCTCATGAGAGGGCCATTGGATAGCAGAACATGTTGCAACTATTGATCAATGCATTGCAGGGAAATTTCATTTTGGTCCAACAGGGTTACGAGTCCTTGGAAATCATCCAGTGGGTTTATGCAGTTTATTTAGGAAAGATGATCTCTCCTTCTCTACTCTTCTTCCCTATTTTCAGTTTCTCCTAGCAATATTGGGAGTGGGGGAATCCATATTTTCCATGATCGTGACTGATTTCACTGCAACAAGATCACAGATAAGCAAAATGAGCTTGACAACTACTCCCTCTCACTTAATATTCCTACTGTCTAGTCAAAACGTCGAATCTGATTGATACCACAAATTCCACATAAACATTACATCATTTGTGTAAATCCATTTACCTAAGCCTACTGGTGAACCATAGCACAAAATACCAGAGTTGTATCCTGAGTTTTCCCCTCTGGTCTTTCAGGTTGATGCATGCTGAGCAGCCCACATTGTGCAACATATGCAAGTTTGGCATGTTGAAATTGCTGCAAATTCAAGGGGTGTAACTGGATAACACTTGAGCAGTATGTAAAGTGAGAAGCACTGTGCCCTATTATGGTTATAAATTGCCCTGTACACTAAAGATGTTGGTGTTGCTCTAGCCTATATGGGAGCTGGAGGAACTGGAGGAAGTATTGCATCTGTGCCATGAAAAAGGAGCCACGGTGTGGTATATTCTGTGGGAGGAATAAATGGGAACAGTGAAGACAATCCTAAGCATCCATGTCACAGACAGATGCAGACAACCACTTGTCCTGACTCTGGAGTTCCCATGGGCTGCCTTTGTGAATCACCAACAGGTCAATTAAAGTGTAAACATACACACAGCTGTGTGTGTCTGCATTGGTTTCACAACAGCTCCGACAACCTGGGTGGTAATTGATGTTCCTCATACTTGCATTTGTATGGAACTCTTTCCGGTCAAAATCATAGGAGTTTTGCATCAAATTTGGCCATAGTCTTAGCAGTCAAGATACACAAAAACTTATCATAATAACAACACGTACACAGGCTGATCCAAAAGTAATGCTTCCTATTTATTTCCATGGAAATTACAACAGATACAGAAAGCACTAGTACACTGTTTGATAAGGCACATTCTCATCTACAAAACTCTGTTTTTCAGCATAGTCACCATCATTAGCTGTGCATTTTGCCAGCGATGAACAGGAGCCTGCATATCATGCTCATAAAAATCTGCACCAGTGGAGGTGACCCACTGTTTCACAGCTGTTGTGATGACATCGTTGCTGGGAAAATGTTGCCCACACAGTGCAACTTTCACTGTGCTCACATCCACTGTTTGGTCTCCAAAAACATTCAGCAAATGTCGGTGATTGTCAGTGGGTGCCGTTTTTTCCACATGGAGGAATTCGGTGACACACCTTTGCTCTATAAATGCTTGCATGTCTGATGCCATTTTGTCAGACTACCCATCTGCTGCCATCTGTGGCAGAGCAACAGAATATAATGGAATACTGGTGGGAAATTTCAGCCTCTGCTGCCATAGCATCAACACCCACCTCAGACATTGTGTGACAACATAATAAAACAGGAGGCATTACTTTCGGAGCAGCCTTTGTACATTGTAATAGGTAAAACAGAAATAAACACAGTGGAGAGCACGATACTAACACGCCCTTTTTAAATAAAAGTAGTTGAGTCATTGCAAGACAGTAGCCTACATTCCCAAAGGAGGACAGGTAACTGAGGGGCAAGTTCTCACACACACTGGAGAGGAAGTCAATATAATCATAAAATCATAGAACGGCTTGGATGGGAAGGGACATTAAGGATCACCAAGTTTCAACCCCCCTGCCACAGCCCAATACTAGAGATTAACTTTGATCTCCTAACTTGCAACTGCTTTACGCAGTAAAGATACAACCAAGTCTTTCCCCAAAGCCTCTTGATAGAGCTCACTTGTTGGTGCCTCCAAAGAGACCCTCATAAAGGCAGCACCATGGGACAGGGTGAGAGCTTCATCCCAAACGTGCCTTGTGGGTACATTTGGCAACTTCTGTGTGAAAAACCAGCTGACTTGTTGCTAGGAAACAGTTGGGAGGGATGCTTTTTGATCTCCCATATGTTTACGGCTAATAAATAAACAAATAACAATAATTACGACAAACCCCAAGCCTGCTGTATCTCCAGGATTAATTAATGATGAAATACAGCTGAAATCGTGTAAAAGCAGGCAGCAAGGTGGGTTAGATTTCACATTTCCCTGCTGCATATGGAAATGATGTCTGAAGTTAACATTTTTTTTTTTTTTTTTTTCTTCCCCCTCCTTAAAATTTACCTTAGCTGGATCAGGTTGGTAGGAGGAGAGGGGGAGTATTCCTTTCACAGACAGAGGATGAGCAGGCAGACAGTAAATCTCCCTGTGCTGGTTTTACTTGCATCCAGTTTTTCCTGCCTAGTACAGTTAAGTTTTTTAGATACTTTACTCGCATTTCTAATTCAGTTATTCTTCTGAAATTTATTCAAAGGATTTATGCTTATGAAATTATAATATAATGCTGCCTATATGCCAATGAGCTGCAGGCAAAGAAAATAATTTTCTTCAATTTACAGTTATGAGGCTGGAAGAAAATGATGCCTTCTTATCACCTCTTTTTCTTTGTATGCCTCGGTATTTTTTTAAGTCTTCAGAAGGCAGGAGCTGATGATGAATTCTTAAGCAGATCACACTGATAATTGTATTTCAGAACTGTCAACTCTGTGAAGACTGTCCACGGAGGTGTCTCAGTTCACTTGAGCTATTTGTGTCACTGCTTCTCCAGGAACTCAGCCCTCAATAAAACCCAAATCACTGGGGATATTGTTAAGTCTTCTGAAAGGATTATTAGATCGAAGGAAAATTTATGGATGACACTTTGTAACAATTAATCAGGAACTGTTGATGAAGTTAAGTTGGTTCTTTATTCTTGAGCAGAAAAAAAAAAATATGCAGCCCCTGTACAAATTGTCAAATGGCCTATTTTGTCACTCTGTGTGATTAATGGACTATTTGGAGTCCCCAAAAAGTCCTAGTACAAATAAAAAAGAATCATAAATATTGAATAAGCTCACAGCATGGTTAACCTTGACTATGTTTTGGAACATTCTTGGAGAAAACTTTGCTATACAGAAAACAAATTGCTAAGGGGATTTAAAAAAAAAAAAAAAGCCCACAACAAATTGGAGATTTTGGAGAATGTCACCCACCCAACCTTGTCATCCTGATTAGCCTACCATGATAAATTAGCTTTAGTTAGCTCTACAAACAGGTCAGAAACTGTTGGCACACCACTGCATTTTGCTGGTGGGGCCACACCTGGCCCACAAAAGGGGCACAGGATGGCACAGAAAATACTCAGGCTTCTGGTGCTTTGTATGTCACGCAAGGCTGGGACTGCTAACAAGTTATTGTCCTTTTGCACTGTAATTTATGGAAATGGGACCCAAGGAGAGCTAGGACCGTGGGAGTCATGGTGCCATAAGGCTGCTTCTGAAAGGCTGGTCAGAAGATGTCCAGTGATCTGTGTGTATGCAAATGCTAAGACCCGAGTTGAAGCTGCACACACACACACACACACACACACATTTATACATATTCAGGACACGCAGTTTCCATCTTTCCCTCCTGCTCCTCTGTCTCTCTGTTTGCAACTCGGTTGCCCTCCTCCCCCAGACACCTCCACATCACCCCCCTCCCCCCAACACTGCCTGATGTAGCTGTTTCATCCTGACAGGTCTGACCTGTCATTTTTGCTAACCTCTGATAGCATCTAGGTCATAGTGATCCCAAACCAGTTTCCTTTTGTTCTCGGTGAACAAGAAATACAATGCTATTAGTTTAGGCTTGTGTCCCACAAAGCACTTAAGGTCCACGTGCTTGCCTCAAAGAATGCAAGCAATGCCCCACTCTCCTCCTGCACGCATGGCACCTCAATATGCTTTGGCTGAACCAGGCTCTTTCTCAGCAGACACAAACCCACTTCACATTTCCTTTAGCTGGCCTTTTTTGCCAGTGTGACATGTGCCATCTGGACTGACACCCATGCATAGCATACTTCAGAGATTATTCCTGCTCACGAGTGTGGTAGATCTTGAAATCGTGCAACTATTTCCACCAGGTACATGGGGGAGCTGCGAAACAATAAGTGAACACTGCATTTTCCTGATTCTTTGCTAGTAGCACAGAGATGAGAATAGGTGTTTTTCATCTCATCACATTTCATTGTGATACTTCTCTGTCCATTTTTAACCCTATGGTTCTCCAAGATCACAGGTAGTCCTCTGTGTCTCCCAAAAATAATAATTATAATCATATAATGCTATGGCCTATGGTTAAAAAAAACCCACGTGTAAGTCACTTGCCTGGACGAGACTGGGGTGAGGTGGGAGCTTTGGGCGGAAGCTGCTCCTGGCAGGAGTGCAGGGAAGGCAGCCAATTGTTAGGTATGTGTTCTGCAGGAAAGGGCACACACCTGGAGAACTGTGCTGTCTGAAGAATCTTGCTGCTGTTAACAAGGGCAGGTATCTGGGGAGCTCAGGAGCTCCTCGGTACTTTTTTAAGGAGTAGAGGTTTGGAGGTGTAAGCTGCTGGTTGTTCATTAACTATCTCAGCATGCTTGTAGGAGACCTTTAAACACATGAACTCATTGAAGGCTTTTCCTCTGCACTCTGAGGTGCATCCAGAATCTTTGCTTTTTAAAACAAAGCACTCCCAGCATCTTTTGCAAAGATGGCAAATAGGTACGACACATCTCATCCACCCTTCTGAACATAAAATAAGCTCTATGATAAAATGAAATCCCAGTTACTGAACGTCAAGTAAGGCTTTTTGTTTGGTCACAGTCTTCACCTGAATGAGAGCTCGAATCTAGGAAACATGGGAGAAGATTCAGTCATGGAAGGGTACAGATTTTGTTACCGTTTTTTGTCAGCAAAAGAACGACACTGCAGGTGAAAAAGCCTATACTAAATGAAACTAATTGCATTATAAAGGGCACTAGGCATCCTATAAAAACTTGTTGCCTAAACGTGCCTGTAGCAACTTTATCAACAAATGATCTTCATGCAAAGGAGCCAAAGCAATTAGTGGGGAGTTGGCAGATCCCTGCACTCCTTTGACATGCCCTGTAGTAAAAGAGACTACCAACAGAAAGAAAAAAAAAAAAAAAAGATCCTGCATATGTCAAAATGCTAGACTGGTGATTCAAATGTTTTATCAGGGTCTTCTCCATGTTAAGTCGCCACATCTCACAAAGCACATTACGCAATGTTCCTTTTTGTACCTGCTCTCTTTGCTTATATGTTCGTTAGAGTAAGCCATCCGCAAAGTGCTTGCATCAGCTACAACTGGTTTAGTAAATCGATCTTCACTGAAAATAGGCAGGTTTATTCTCCAAATGAAGGCTGATTTATTTATTTTTTAAACTGTTGATGACTAACAGATAACTAAAAACCTAAATATGATGACAAAAGGATAGGTAGACTAATACTAACCTGTATTTTTATTTTATTTTTAATTTAATACATTTTTAAATGCGACCTCTACTTGTGTATGGGTCACAGCCTGAACCAGGGATTGAATACCACGTGAGAAGCTGTGACTAACTCAGGGGGCACGTGTGCAAGCAATGCACCTGGGTGACCAGAAGGGGTGGATCCAAGCTCCACCTTACTCTTATTTAACAATCAGCAGCCAGGGCAGTATGTACTCTATTTGGAGGCTGTTCCTTTTGGAAACTTCACTAGCCTTTGGAAAGGGTAAACTATTTGTTCTTGTGTTGTTTTTTGAACTCTGTCTTGACAAATACCTTTAGAAGTATGTTCTTATCTTTAGTAGAAGGCAATATTGTTGCTTTTTCCTGTTCTGCAGCTCATTTTTGGAGGTACTGAATGATGAGGTATGTGGTTTTTCTCTTTTAAGAAGGAGTTGGTATGTTAAGTGCTCTTTAGAATGTCTGTGCATCATGTAGTTTCCCAGATCTGGATATCTGGGAGCATTATGGAAGATGCAACTACAGATTTGTTTATACTTACCGAATTTCTTAGGTGCTTACTAATATGGGTGCTGTGCTGTTGGACTTTGAATTTTTATAGACTAGACCGTGGGACATGAAGTATAAGGTCAATCCTGCTTCTGTAATTAGAGGGAAGGATTGTGCACTTGGTCTTTCTTGTGGAAAGATAAGGTCTTCAATCTTAATGCTAGAGCTAGCATTGTTGGTTTTCAACATACAGACAATGTGAAGAATGCTCTTAACAAGGCTAGCAAGTTGCATGCAGCAGGTGAATGATGCTACATGTAGCTCAGTTTAGGCAACTTCATGATTCAAAACAGATGTAGGAAGAAGGTTTCTTGATCTGTGGGTTAAGGCTGCTCACAGTCACATAGACGAGGCTGAAGTACTTGTGACCGGGAAGATGCAATGGAAAGCATCCATGTACGGCTATACAAGAGCCTTTAGAATGTTTTTGCTTACATATGTGTTTGCTGTCTCTATTCTGACAAAAAGCACTAATCTTGACTAAAAGCACTAATCATAACTTTATGTTAAGATTCTCTTCATGTAAGTTTTATTGCTATAGCTTCCCTTTGTGGTAATAGCATGGTGAAATTTCATAAGACTTGAAATGTCTATGTTTGGGCTTGGAAAATTACTGTACAGTTCCTGTGTCTGTGCAACTACACTGGTTATTTCCTCTCTGTCAATGAATGGCACTGAGACACTTTGAGTCAGTAGTTGAATTCTGTTTGGAATTACATGTGAAGGAGGGCCCTCCTTCTTGTCATTTTATTTATTACTAACAGCTATTATAATTTCTTCCTAGCGGCAATGACACTGATATTGCTACATCTAAATCAGAAATGACACTCCAGTGGTTATATTACGTTGACTGGGCATCACCTAATTTTTAAGTGACGTTCTAGCCCCATCATTGTGATTATATCCTTTTCTAATAAGTAATATAAGAAAAGATCTACATAATGGGAAAACATACATATTAATGTATTCCATGACAAACATGTTAACTTTACATATTAATCTTGGTAAATAGAAGTCATGTTTACATTTTTTTTCCTCTTCAGTGCACTGTTCTTCTGACAGCTTACTTTCCCTCTGGTTTTATTCTTTCCAGTGGTGGTGTACATTCTGCTGCCTTTGGTCACCTTGTTTGTTGTAGAAGGAGTAGGCAGGTCACATCCATCTGGTTAAAAAAAAAAAAGAAAAAGAGAAAAGCTCAGTGTTACTGGGTAACACAATACTGTTTCTCCGTCATTGCATTCAGGCCTGCATGAAGGGGCTTGGATATATGCAGTAAACATGTGTGTGGTAATGAGATTGTTGGTGGAAAGTCATCTTGAAAAGACAAGGAGCAATTAAGCTTGCTTACTTATACAAGTTAGAATGACAAGATGCCATTGCCGGCCCCACTCATCCATATAATAGGGTTTTCCCTCACTGCTTAGCTGTATTGGGAGAAGTGTTTCCTGTCAAACCTCTGCCATGGCTCCACCATGAAGCCATCTGCCTCCTTCCCTTTTACACACAATTCATTCTTACACTCATGTCACTGTCCTGACTTCAGCGGCATGCCTGCTAGCAAGCACCTGCATTAGAACATATTTTTAAACGTTCACTGCAAAGTCTTCATTTAATTATTTCTTTGTGTTGCTGTATGCTCTTATCCAATTTTAATTGAATGTTTAAGTATGCCAGTGGGGATGTGCAGATTGCTCACAAATATTAATGATGCAGTGTGGCGAGTCAACAAATAATGCACCTTCCTTTAGCAATCATGGACATATTGATAGGATATTTTCAATGCTGCTGACAAGGAGAAAGTGTGGAACAATAGGAGCATATGATAGTTCAAGTTAGATAACAACAGCTATCCTTATACAGCTTAAATAGTGAAGCCATCAATTAGAGAAATAGACCTCTGAGTACATACCACTGACAAGATGGATACTAGCCCGTTGTATTTGTGCATGGAGATCTCTGTGGTCTTTAATTCAGAAAGCTAGAGCAAGGTACATAAAGTCTAACTAATCCTATCATATTGAAATTCACCAATCTTTTTTGTACGGTTTTTTTTATTATTTTTTGCTACCAGACTCTTCCAGAGAATGAAAGTAGTTGTGTCTCAATTAAACTACACTTTCTCATTTAATATTGAGATGATGTTCTTCTCCACGTCCAGCATACTTAGGGGATGCTTCCAGGGCTTAAAGCCTGAGAAGCAGTTCTGTCTGATTGTTGTCTGGTCTCTTAATTCTTACATGTAGCCATAGGGATCAGTGAAGTGACTCTTCATACAAAGAAGCACACCTGGCGTCTGCTTCTTACATGGTACAGCCTCTATTTGCAACCTACATTTTTCCCTTGTTCCCTTTGGAATGTCTTATAGTATCTGTACACTCTAGTTTGTGGGTTTTTGGTGGCTGTATTTTGAGTGGGTTTTTTCTTTAACTGTACTAGCCATTAATGTTATGTTTATAGAATAGAAGCAACAGAAAGAAAAGTTAAAGAGCCAGAGTTGCACTATTATAAACAAGGAATTCTCTGTGCTGGCAGTTTCCAGTTAATTAGTTTTGGTTCTTTTTACTTATGTTTTGAAAGTGAGTGAATATTCCATGGTCAGGGCCAAAATTTATTCTTGGATCTGTGCAGAGGTAAAAAATGTATTCCAACAGAGTTGCATAGAATGGCTCTGTAGGAGAGTAAATAAATTAAAATTAAAAAAAAAAAACAACACAAAAAACATGGAAAAATATGTAATTAATGTGGTTCTAGACTAAAGATACAACTTAAGGAATGCGAATAGCATTCCTGAGCATTATTTGCATTGTTATTGTTGTTCAGTTGATTTTTTTTTTTTTTTTTATGCAACCGTATCCACGTTATGATCCTTCCACAGGAATCTAAATGTTTTAGTCCATTCCGTGTATGTTTGCTTGCTTGCAGAAGGTCATTACACTAAAAAATTGATCCTACCAGGGATGTCAGTGATTCTTGCAGGGAAGAAAAATTTCCAGAGCCTTAGGGGAGAAATGGTCACTGCCTTCCCCAGAAACATTTGAAAGGGCTAATGAAGTTTGGTGGATCTCTGTGGTATTGCAAACGTATGGCCTGATGAGGAGGGTGCTGGGGATGAAAATGTTTCCTTCAAGAAAGTAGCAGGTAAAAGATGTTTCTGCAGTTTCCCTCTTTTAAATCTAATCGAATAAAACCACCTACAAGCCAATAAGCTTCTTGAGTGCACTTTGCCCTGGAAATAGTGTTTTATGATCACAAAAACATAAATAATGCAATAAAAGAAAATGTTTGAGGTCTTCTTAATGAGCTATTGTTAAGGCACCCTTCGCTCTAATCTCCTCTTGTAGCCTGATGCGAAGAGCATCATCCAGTGGTCAAGAGTGTATTCTGAGTGCTGCTGGGAAAGTACAAATGAGAAAACAGCCTTAATTTCACTGCTTGCTGTGTCTAGAGGTCCGTGTGGTTTGACTGGCTCTGTTAGGACACCCTGTAATTTGGAGGAATTCTCTGCACGCTGGCACTGTAAATGTACTGCTATCCAAAGGATGGTTAATAATCTAAAGTTGGCTGTTAACATCACTGGAGCTGGTGTCTATAATTTCAATGAGTGACCCGAATGACTCTGCAATGAAAGACCGAAATGTCATTCTCTGCCTTTATGTGGTGTGCCTTGAGCAAAGTCTGCTCCAGACTCTGCACATCTGCTGAGGTCCAGCTGAGGAAAGGGCAGTGTGTAACAGTAGATTCATGGCTTCACCACATCCCTCTTTGGGTAGGGAAGTGCTGGGTGTGGGAAGGACATGAGATGTCCACTACAGCCATTGTCTCCCACTTCTATGCATGCAGAGGTGAGACCAACTAGAGGGAACCAGGTTATCTATCTGCCAGCCAGCAGTATGTCAGACCAATACCTATAGCTGAAGGCAAAAGAAATGGTCTCCACTAGCCAGGTATTTCCATCCATGTAGCAACAGCTATGTATGGCAATGGGCAAGCTGACCCAGCTCTGGGTGGTTGCGTCTCACCACAATGAATTCCTGCTGGAGTGATCACATTGCTCCCTTCAGCGACTTGAAAGGAGGTTATAGTGAGGTGGAGGTCAGCCTCTTCTGCCAGGTAACAGAGACAGAATGAGATGCGAAGGCCTTAAGTTGTGCCAGGGGAGGTTTGGGTTGGATATTAGGGAGAATTTCCATTTGGAAAGAGTGGTGAAGCACTGAAATGGGCTGCTAAGGGAGGTGGGGGAGTCACCGTCCCTGGAGATGTCAAAGAAACATGTAGATGTAGTACTGAGGGACATGGTTTAGCAGACAATATTGGTGATAGGTGGACAGCTGGACTAGGTGATCACAGAGGTCTTTCCTAGTCTAAATTATTCTATGACTGCTATTCCCTCCAGAGGTGTAGAGAGCTGTGCTTCTGCTGCCAAGAATCAGAAACTTTCATTTCTACTGCATCTCATTGGTATAGCTCAGATGCAGAAAAGGAGTAGAACACCATCAGTAAATTTCAGAAAGTTCAGTATTTGCATTTCATTTGGAAACCTGTGACATTTTGGCATATTTTCCCTTGAAGGCCAGGGCAATGCTGATTGAAGATCAGTGTCAGCACTGAAGTATACAAGGTACCAAGATCTCCTGTGCTTCAGTGCAAAAGCATTCTGTCAGACACGGCACCCGGGCAACTATCTGGTAGTGGATGAGACTGTTTTTTTTTTTTTTTTTTTTTCTTCTTCTTTCCCCTCGTTATTTTATACAAACCTGAACTAAAAGTCTAATTCACTCATAGTACTCTGGGATTGCATCCTCTTGCACTGAGTGAAGAAAGGCTCTCGGGGCCACTGTAATTGTGTGGTTTCCTTAAAATCCCCCCAGATCCGATGTATAAGCGTTAGGGCTGGAGTCCCTCCACCCTTCCTGTTTGCTGTGATAGATGTCCAAGTGCTACAGAAGCCCCACTCTGTGTTCCTTCCAATGCAGTATGGCTAGCTGTCAGGGAAACTTCTGAAATTTGGATAACCATGGGTGCTACTAGTACCCTGGCAAAATCTTCTCAGAAGACGTAATGAAACCTAAGCCTCAATGAAAATGTTTCCTGTCCTCCAGCCATTATGAAGGTAAAACCAATGTGTTTTTTACAGCTGCCACTTGTATACAACAGAGGTTGTGAAGTTCTGAATACATTTTTGAAAGGCAAAGAAAGTGTCTCTGCTTTCCCACCTTGTGTTTGCAATTAGTCGGAATTGTGACATGATGCCAAGGGGGAAAAAATATAGAAATCAAGGACACTGACACTTGTTCTTGCTGTAGTATCTTGGTGAAGTAATGCTGTTAGATTTGGGCTGGTCTCTGATTTGTGCAGGAAGAAAGGCTTGTTGCCACTTGTTAAACTCAAGTGAGGTGAATTACAACCCTTACTTTTCTTTCAGTCACCTAAATACAGTGCCACCATCAATGTTCTTTTTTTTTTTTTGCCCCCAACTAGGCACAACCTCCTGCTCTAGAGCATGGTTTTTCTTCACCTATGAGATTCCAGCTTATATCACATGAACGGCTTAAGTGTTCTGTGCCACTGCAAGATCCTGTGGGGAAGAGGAGGAATATTTGGTTCTTTCTTCCACAGCATCTATTTTGTGACTGCTAAGCACTTCAGCTTTTCACAAATACAAAAGGAAGAAGTGCAGCAGAAGTAGCCTCATTGAATTAAACTGTAGCATCAACAGATGATTTTGTTTGCAGCATCATTGGTTCTCAGCTCCCCTGCCCACAGAACAAAACTTCTAAACTGAAAAGTAATATCATGTCTGTTACTGTGGTAAAATGGAAAATGCATATTTACTGTAAACTCACTCAAATCTTGTTTCAGAGCCTATAGGCAAAAGTCCAGATGCTCCTTTAGGTTTAGGCAAGTTTTAAGTACAAGGCTAACCAAACCCTCATCTGCAAAAGGGAAAGGGAAGCCTGAAATCCTTCCAGCAGCCTGTCCTTCTACAGTTATTTCATACATACATACATATTTTTAGGTAGGGAGGTAAATTAAGAGAAGGAGGGAGATGGTAAGGAAAGAAAATCCATTCAGCAACTCAGAATTGTGGGGAAGGGGTTGGATAGGTTTTGTTTTGTTTTAAATTCAGTGAACGAAGAACTGAATGATATCTTTAAAAGAAATATACCTGCAAATCAGAGGTTGCCTTTGCAGTGGTCTCTTTGAGCAGCATTGCCCTCGTTTCCCATCTGGCAGCCCAGCTGCTGCCACTGCCACCACTGGTCTGGCATTATGGATACCTGTGAGCTCCTACAGCTCTGGGGTTACCTGCAGGCTTGGGCTCCACTTGTGATAGCAGAGTGAGGTTTCCCAGCTTGATACTAAGCCAAATGACCCAATAAATTACCAAGAACACATGGAAACTGGCACAGTTTATCTCCTTCCCTCTGGCTCCTCCTGCCACACCCTGCACAAGAAGGGGAGATGTATCATGCCACTTGTGTGCAGGTCTTGTTTTGAAAGGTCTTGTTTTGAAAGGAGTACAGCCTGAGGACAGCCATCATTAAGGCTTCAGCGAGGGACTGCACATAGGTGCCAGGGTGCAAATCAACCACATTTGCTGAGCTATCCCTGTTTAAGGCTATGGAAGTTCTTTTAAAACTCTGTGAGCAAATACAACTTCTAGATAGCCTGCCAGAAATGGTCATGCCTATAATGTCATGCCAACACAAATTGGTTTTTATTTTGATTGTTTGTTTGTTTTATTTCAGTGATTGGACAGGCCAAACAACCCATTTTGGTGGAATTTGGGTTCCTGAGTGGCTGAATGCACTTGGCTGCACTGCATTCCCTTTTCCCTCTGTGCACCAGCCCCTCAGGGGTATCATTTTGAAGGCAGAGCAGAGGAAGCCTGTGCACAGCCCTGGAGCATGTAATGAGGCTGTATGCTGGTGTACTTCCTCCACCGACGTGCTCTGCAGCGGCGGAGAGACTCAGTGTGGCCCTCACCGGCTCCTTTTGACCTCCCCCTTGTTATGGAAGATAAATGCTTCTCCCACGAAGGGCCCGCAGGGTGTGTGTTTGCACTGTGGGCGGTCTGGTCCTGCTGCGAACGGAGATATTTCTTCACGTTTTCAGCGTCCTCAGTTCTAGCTCTAAGGAAAACAGGGTTGTTCAAGTGCAATCAGGACAGCTCAGCTTGGGAGCACAAGCTCAAATATGCTACACATCCTGTGACAGAAGGCTTGCACATAACTTTTATTTTTTTTTTGCTTCAAAATGACATCAGGAAGCACTGTGACAACTTGTGGTGCTTCCAAGCCCTTATTTCTGAACGTGCACTGCTGAGGGTTTAGTGAGGTCTCCTAATGAAGATTCCCCTATGCAGGACCGCACAAGCCTCTCACGCACAGTCCGTCTGTAATGCTTTCTCAAGACCAAAATGCTATTGATACTGTCACTAAAAACCTGGGCTGCCCAGTTTGGGGGGGGTCTGCCAGGCTCTGTGATGAGTGGCTGGGGAGCTGAGAACTGCGGCTGTCCTGCAGCAGGAGCTATACTTGACGTGGCCTCGAGGGAGGTGCAGCGTGGGCCTGCAGCCTGTGTTGTGCCTGCACCCCAAAAATGGCCCCAGAGCCAGCAACAAATGGCAGCTATGTCAAAAACCACCCTGCCCTGCGATCTAGGTGGAGAATGTGAATTTAAGGGGGGGGGGGGGGGGGGGGATATAGATAGGGAAGTATAACTGAGATTGAGGTACTCCGTACCTATGCAGCGTGTGCTGAATTTTGTTCTGACTTGCTGAGAATCAGCAGGCCGTACCTGACAGCTTGTTGTTTATTTTTCTCTTTGGGCATGGTCTGCATGTACTTCTGGGCCAGTAAAACACTGTGAGTGCAGCAAGCGTTTACTTTCTCTAATGTTACAGTTTCATCTGGTCTAATAAAGCCCAGCTTTTATTTATGTGCATCTCTGTGGTTGAAAAAGGCAGGAACAACAGCCCAGCCAGGGAGGGAAAAAAAAACAACAAAAGAAAGAAATAGAATTACCTAGTGCCTACCCGAGGAGTTTAAGCACTGGGGTATGTATGAAGGGGTTAAAACGCTACACAGGTACAGATCCTGTGGCAATTACAAATGTTATTGAAATAAAAACCAGAAACAGGAAGCCAAAAAACAGGTCCCTAAGGCAGGCATCTGTCTTAAATGATATCATTTGTCAAGTTTCCAGCATCTTGTGGTTGTGAACACAAAAAGAAGTTCTGTGTTATACTAAGGACATTACATACTCATTAGCTGGAATGTTCCTGAAGTACATAATACAGGATTTTCATTTAATAAGAAGCAGCTACTTGCCACTGCGTTGTACATAAAATAAATTCTGGGCATGCTAATTGCCATTCAAGGATGTTCTACCTAATTTTTGACAGGTTTGTTGGGTATGTTTTTTTTTTTTTTTCCCTCTCTCCAGACTACACTGTAAAAATTATAAGTAGAATGTGCTGCTATGGTTCAGAAATCTTTTAAAGAATATTTTCTGATTTCTGAAATCATGATTCCTGCAATGATGAAAATTAAAGGCTTTAATAAATGAACTAGCGAAAGAAGTAGGCATAGCTATTTATTTGGAGGTTAAGTAGCAAAAAAGCAGAATACATACAGACATGTACATATGTATATGTAAAGATATGTGCATATATACAAAAATGTATCTCAGCACAGTAACTCTTCAAGTCATCTCCATCTCCAGGAGCAAACCTAACTGTAATTAATTGGTATAGTTCCTCTATCTGAACACTATTAGTGCATTAGAGTTAACTAATACATAAGCTTCCCCCTCACTGCCCTGCCAATGACCTTAAGCTTCACATGGTAGGAAGGCCACTTGCTGTAGAATAGAAAAGTAATTTATCCACCATGATTGTTCAGCCCCGGCCCCTCTGTAAAACAGCGACTGACAATTGTGCTGTATTATGGATGGTGCGTTTGTGGCGTGTACAATAGTGTGCAGAGCATCAAACTCACTCCCCTGAACACTGCAGGCAGGCTTTGAAAAGTGAGCCTAGGAAGACGAGGCCACTTGCTGAGCCATGGCCCTCTAATTTCAAATGCCTTTTTTCCCCCCCCATTTTGTTTTTTTTTTTTTTGTCCCTAAGATAGAGTAGCTTCTCAGCTTAAGTAAGAAAACCAAATTCCTTTTCCATTTAGGGAAAGGATCCCATTAAAAAACAAACAAACAAACAAACAAAACCCCAAAACAACAATGAAATAAAACAACAACAACAACAACAACAACAAAACAAAACAGGGAAAAAAAGGTTACTTCGCTTTTATTTTACCTGGGGTTTCCCTGCTTCTCTCCACACTTCAGGATTTAGCATATTCCCTCAAAACATAATAAATTTTGATTCCGTAGCTTAAGGGATCCATCAGTTAAAATGTTAGTCTTTCATCTTTATTACCCTCCCATTAAAATGAAAGAAACCGGGACACACTTCAGTTTAGAAGAAGCAATTTAGTTGGTAATGTCCTTACTACTCAAGTCTTTACAAAGAGAGAAAGTGCATTACTGCTTATATTTCACACATCTATCTGCATAAGAAGCAACTAAAGCTTTCAGACACATACGATGTTAAATTTAATAATATTCTTTGATTAGATTATTTTATTACAACATTTTTCCATTACCAGTCATTTCCCGTACGCATTTACATTCATAAAACCTGCAGGTTTTTCTTTGTTTGTGTGTGTATATGTATTTCCAAGGCAAGGCAAGAGTCTTTCGCTACAGCTGTTAGGTTGGAAAAGAACAGATTAATAACTAGCCACCACGTAGGACTAGGTTTCCTTGTACGCCGCACCAGTAACCCTTTGCTATAATGAGGACACAAAGAGGCTCACATCAGGCTGCTCCTCTTCTTCATAACTCAAAAGCGTCACAGTGGCAATAGCCTCTAGTGCTATTTGTCTTTAGTGCAGTTGTGACACTTCGGCATGATCCATAATTTGGCAGCTATTTACCGTGACATTTCCCTTCAGTGCAGCCATAACATTCAGTGAAGCCATTATTTGGTTCCATTTACCATATAAATTGTATTGTTGTGCATGCATGCTAGCAGCTACATTAGGTACCTGAAAATGAGTAAATCTTGTAAAATAGATACTAACAGCTATTCGGCAGTGGAATTTCTTTACTCCTCAGATGGAAGTGGGAATACGTGTAGTAGCTGCAAGCACTACTGCAAACTTTTCGTTGAGACACGGTTAATTATTTCTGTTTAACTGACAAGGGAGAAAATGATGTCTGCTAATGAAACATACGTATTTTTTTATACATACGTTTGTGCATGTGCAGATACGTATGTAACAAACTACTGCTGGGTAGAAATCTAACTTAACTCAGAAAGGTATTAGGAGATTCCAGCACAGCAATTAAGTAGGAAGCATATCTGCAAAATGTGCTGAGGGTTGCAGGCCAGGAGAGAGTGAGTACGTGTGTGCCCGGGTGCGCGTGCGTATGCACACATGTGACAGGCTCAGGAAAAAAGCCAGCTCTTCATCTATTTCTTTGTTGTTTTTCCATGGAAGCATATGTGTGTAGGAAGGGGAAATTCTGTTCTTAGCCTCAGCAAACAATGCCAGATTCCTCTGTGGCAAATTCATTTAGAAAGGTAAAATTAGGATGTAGTGCTAGCAACCACATCTCAATGAGCTGCTATTATTAATAGTATTATTATTTAAATCCCTGCTCTCTACATACAGTATACTTAGTACTTCCCAGGCAAATGTATTATTATTTTTAATCATTTAAGTACCCACTGTGCACACAGCTTTTAATACACCTTTTTTGCAAGCATATTAAGTGTATTGTTATTAATCCCTTGCTGTGACTCTACAGTATTTCTTTTCCTTGTATGTTCAATGTCCTATCATCATTTAAACCTCTCAGTGTGTGCATGCCATACACATTTTCCCATCCATCTAATATTTAAACATTATTTAAATCCATCATAGCTTACTTATTCAAAGTCAGCCCTGCTCCTGTAACTGTAAGTTTGCAGAATATACTTTGAAATAAAGAGGAAAAGTTGGCCTTCCAAACCCCCTGCATACCTAAAATTATTATGCATCTCAGCAGAAAAGCCTTATCTGCGTGTTTCAGATACAATTTTACTCTCTTCCCACTGATAATGCTCTCTTCCAGCAATCTAGAAGTTTTCCCTCTAGAAACAAAACTTCACTCTTCATTCCGGATTCATTCAATCTCATGTGTAACTGATGTTGTTTTTTTAGCTTTATTTAGGCTTTATGATGAAAAGGATAAGCCCAATGGCCACAGCCCAACCCGAACATCCGGAAAGGCTACAAAATCAGTACCCCAGACATACCAATTCTGCATATAACAAATCTAAACTTTTTAATTACGCTGTAATCAGTATTAAAGTGCTGAATAATAACCCTGAAGCCGGAATTACAAGCAACAAAACGTCACACTTGAATACATGCATATATGTGAATCTTCCAAAGGTTCTGTCATTTTGCTTAGTGAAGGAGCCCAGGGCAGCTGCACTATTCAGTTATATATGAAGTAACATACTAAAAATGAGGTAGGATGCTGTGTGTTCAAATACAATAGTTACGAGAACAGCTGCAGCCCTGCAAACAACTAAAGCTGTTGGAATAACAATGATTGACACCTCTGAATCAGGACACTTGGGTGGATGCTGGCATTAGACAGGAGGGGCTTACTTTGTTACCCATCTAACTCTTCTGTGCATACCACAGATCTAACTAATTGTAGTTTCGCTTTGCTCTGTTTGTTGTTTTAAATCTGCACTTATTAAGAGTACTGTATCTTTGAACAAGAGACTATGAGCCTGAGTATAAAATAGAACCGTGTGTGCTCAAAGTACGCCTTTTACATATTTGAGTGTTTACATCTTTCTAGTACTCAGTTGGAAGGCCAAAAATATCCTTCCGTTATGCAAAATACCTAAAACTCCACATCTGTTATACTATAGGGGAAAGAGGAAAGTCTCCTACTTCTAACAGGAGATCTTGGTCAAAACAAAAATCATCATGGCTTGGGTTAAAAAAAAGGAAAGAAGAACAAAGCCTTGAGCTTTTTTTACCTTTCCCAAAAACCCTCCAAGAGGGACGAGTCAGACGTGGACTGACAAAGGAATGCTGCTTTGCTGAACTCAGTTCTTCAGGATGCTGATGGCATATGCACGAAAATGCAAAGAAAATGCAGCAAATCAAATTTTAAAATAATTTTTTCTACAGCCTGAGAAAAATGCAAGTTTTTCCCACATTACTTACATGTAAAGTCAGTCCTGAATAATGCCCCCAAATTTAGTTTACTCTGGCTTTTTTCCTTCAACACCTAAACATTATCAGCCTATCCTTACGCTTATTAATATGTGTATGATCTTATGAAATTTATATCTCTCCAACTGCATATAAACGTATACATTATTTCAAAAGATGTTGCAAAAATGACATTTAAGAGCTTAAACATTTGCTGTGTGCGCGGTGGGGGGGGGGGGGGGAATCCAGAGCAAGCACAGCCTAAATTATTTTATTGTTCTGGAAAATATTACACTTCTAAATGGAACTCCCCCTCCATGTATCATTAATGATTTCTATTAAACGAGGAAGAATTTTCAAAACTTTACTAAACCTTTTGTTTGCACCCACTAGATCATCTATTCCTGAGCAACGCCATTTGTAGTAGGTAACGTGACTGCAGATTTAAAATGGTCTCGTTGTCTGTAAAAGGGCTTCTGCAGAAGCAATATTCAGTAACAGGAGAACTAGCAGCCTGATTATGGGAAGTCACAGCAAGAATCATCGGTCGAAGAACTCTGCAATACAGAAATCGTCTGCAAGGGAGCTACTCTCACCAAGAACCGTATCGATACAAAGGAATGCACAAACACTTAAAATGCTTGTTTGATTTTTATTAAATCTTAGAAAAATATACAGGATCTGGTCATATGTGAACATGGCTCAAAATCCCCCTCCAATAATCCCGTAACACCGATTAAAGGACACACAGGGTGGAAAGCACTAACAGTATTTTCTTGCCTTTTTGTCTGCTAATGTTAGTCTGTTTGTAAAGACTTAGGGAAAAAAAAAATCACACTCGTTTATGGTTATGGATGACAATTAGAAAAGTCAAGTTAGATTTCTTGTTATTACTGCCATGTTAGAATTTAAAATTTCCCATAAAAAATGGTCAAGGAACATGACTATGATCCACGATACAAAGTTATAATAATTGTTTAGTGGCAAAAAAAAAAAGTATACATGTATTTTATTTTTTTCCTAGAAAGTTCGGGAGATTACTAAAGCAACTCTTTTCACTTATTCTTGTTCTAAGAGTTTTATTTTTTAAATCAGGGAGTAAAAATTGCTGAAAGAAAAAAAAAATTCTGAGTTGAACTGTATGTAAGTCTTATCAAACCAATCTACAGACTAAATCTGCCTCCGCATCGAGACTTATTCTGTCAAGAACGATGTTCCTGTCTCATGCCAGCCTAAGCGACAGAATGAAACACAGGCCCATTAAGTCCGTGCTTCAGCCATGGATTAAAGCACTCTCAAGAAAAAAAAAAAAAAGGAAAAATGAAGTCCACAATTTTTTTAATTAACACCTTGATGCTGTTTTTTAATTTGATATCCATTACGAAGTTAAAAAGAAAAAGAATTTGTTTCTAGTAATTCTGAGGCATAAAGTGCCCATTTTCTCTCTTCTGATTTATATCATTGTTCTGTTTTTACAGCTTACTGTTGACAGAGTGAGGTAATTCAACTACAATTTTTCCAATGTTTTTTCCCATGTACATGTAATCTACAGCACGAAATACAGACTCCAAGCCAATGAACTTGCCCTCTGGAGACGTGTCTCCAAGGTCCACCTCACAAACCAGTTCTCCTTTTTCATACATCTTGAGCAAGTGCTGCAGAGCCATTTTGTACTCGGAAAAGTAATGGTTCAAGAAGAAGCCCTGGATGCTGGCAGACTTCTTCAACAGTTTTGCTGGCAAGAACTCTGCTTTAATAGGCTCGATGCCAGTAGGGTTTTGGTAGCCAGTGATAAACCCAATAACTATCAGGCGCCCCTTGGTAGCCAAGGAGTTAACGGCCAAGTCAAACATCTTCCCACCAACAGACTCGTACACTACATCCACACCTTCTGGGTAGTCCTTCCTAAGAACAGATTCAACATTTTCAGTTTTGTAGTTGATGACACGGTCGCAGCCAATGGATTTCAGAAAGCCACCCTTTTCATCACTGGAGCAGGTTCCAATGACATGGCACTTGGCCTTCTTTGCGAGCTGCACAGCGAACTGGCCCGTCCCTCCAGCTGCTGCTGTCACCAGGACCTTCTTGCCTTCAGACAGTCCTCCCAGCTCCTTCAGGCTGATGTACGCGGTAGCGCCACTTACCATCAAAGTCAGAAACTCGGGTTTCACAGAGGGCAGAGGAACTGCTTCTTTGGCAGGCACAACTGTGTATTCGGCAAAGGAGCCTGCCTTAACGTAGGCCACGGCTTGGCCCACTGAGTAATGGGCGCTGGCACTGAGTCCTAATGCTACCACATCACCAACACCTTCAAAACCTACATCAAACGGGGGCTTAACTGATGTGTCATATCGACCAGCTGAGTAGTTTATGTCAGATGCATTAATGCCGACAAATCTAGAAGAAAACAGAAATGTATTAACATGATTTATTCCTTCTCAAGTCGTACGAGAAACCTTCAATTTACATTTGTGGAATATGTTCGGGACTTTTCTCTGACTATTAGTATATCTGAATAACGAGTACAATGCAGAGACTACGTCAGTTGGAGTTCTGTACTTCACAGTCTGTTAGCCCAGGATTAAAGAAAAATCTGCTAAAAGGAAAAACAAAACCCTCACATTTTCCTCAATTTCGTTCGGCCAAAATAAAAATGACTCTGTACAAAACGAATGGGTAAAAACTAATTGGTCGCTTCACGCAGGATGCGAAAACACTGAAGAATAAAATGTGCAAAGCGGTAAATACGTTGATTCTGGCAACCAATTTACATTTTTTAATACAATAATACTGTTAATGAGTAATGATCATATTAACTATCGATGTCATTTGCAAGGTCATGTTACTGTAGGCAAGTACTTTTTAATTGATGGAGTCGCTACAGCAAATTTGCCTTTTGATGCAGCTGATGTCAACGACGTATTTCTCCTCATATAAATGACTTGCCACACACCGAAACCACCTTGCGCAGAAGGACTGCAACTGTGAGGCTAGCGAGTGCCGCTGACCCCTAACAGGTGAAAATGGTGCCAACCTTTGTGTGTTAAAAAGGACGGAGGTTCTCACAACTCCGCCAAGCACTCGGAGGTGCCGCCTAACAGAAAGATACGGTCTAGCTAATGGCAGAGGGGCTTTCAGTAAAGCCGTTTTTTACGAAAAGCACGGCGTCTTCGTACAGGCAGAAGGAGAGGGAGCAGGGAGGACTCTGTTGAGCAGAAAATGTCAAAAAGAAACACGCGCAACGCAAAGGGCCTGGGCTGTTGCTACACGTGGACGTGACAACCTGAGAGATGTGCTCGGCACCGCGCAGGGGCTGCAGCAGCACGCGAGCCCCGCGCTTCCCGCCGCCGCAGTCATCCACGGGCTCCAATTAAACGCGCGCGTCGCAGACGGCGGAGAGCGGCGCCGCGTGCTCCGCTCCCCCTCGCTCCCCTCAGCACGGGGACCTCCGCCCGCCGGCTCCCCGCACGCAGCGGCACGGAGGTCACTCCGCGAGGCGGGGCACCGCCGCCGGCTCCCGCTCCGCGCTCAGCCCGCGCCGCGCACGGCCCCCGGCCCCGCTCCGGGGCAGGTAAGCCGCCGGCGGAGGCCGAAACCGCTCCGCGCGGTCCCGGAGCGGGAAGAGAGCCCGCCCGCCCGCCCGCCCGCCGTGCTCCCCGCCGAGCCGTCCCCGCGCCGCCCGCCCGCGGCTCTGCTCAGCTCCCCTTTGTCGGCTGCGGCCCGGAGCCGCGCGGTGCCGGTGGCTCCGGCGCTCCGCTTCCCGCGGCCGTCCGCAGCGGCTGGGTTAAAGCGCGTCGCCTTATTTGCTTCGTCACCGCGGCCGGCACGGGGGAGGCGGTGGGATGCGCCCGCGCTTTCTTACTCCGCATCCGAAAGCAGGAACGAGCAGGACGTACAAGTTGAAGATCGGTTTTGCTAACTTCTGAGAAGCGGAGCGCTGAAGTTAACGCTGCCGCGAGCGCCGCTGGGCTTGAAGGCTCCCTTCAAATCGCCCGCATTTAATTTCTTACTTAAATGTAGTTTTTAATTTAGGAATTCCTACATCGCCTCAGCGTGTCAAGATGTAAACCTGAGGTGGGGAAGAAGGAAAAAAAAAAAAATGCTGGAGATGGGCTTTTCCCAGCATAATCCTGCACGTTGAGTTAGTTACCCGGTTTATTTCTTCTCAGCAATTGCTGAACCCCCTCTGGTTCGTTAGAAAACACAGCTCGCCGTGAGGGGGAACGCTGCTTCTATGCCACAACAAAGCACGAGACACCAAAAGCAGCCCCACGGCACGCACTGCAGACAAAACAAAGCCATCCAGGGCAGTGCCACGCAAGGAAACCACGATTTAGACCAACCACTCGGCAGCAGCAGTCCTCCCCTTTCCCCACTGTGATCCATTATTCCCCAGGTTCAAAAACTTTCTCAGCCCCCCTTGCTCCTTTTTCCCCATAAACTTTTCTCGCATCCACCACCCCAACAGTGACAAACTACAGCTATTCTGGAACTGAAACGTGTCGCTTCCTGAAGAAAACCTCAAAAAAGACCATTAACTGTAGGCAGGACCACGTCCTCACACCCTCCAGGCCCTAGCGTGGCAGTGAAAGGAACCTTGCCCCCTCACCACACCCTGGAAAACACAAACGGACGTTCGAAACAGAGATGGCTTCCATAGGGAGTTTTTATTCTCCTTTTCCACCCCTCTCCTGAACAGAACCGAAATAAAATGTATTGCTTTAAATCAGTTCACATTCGAGAGAAATGCTTCAAAACTAGAAAACCAGGATTCTTTCGGGAAAAAAAAAAATACTGCTGGCTTAGTTCTTTCTCCAAAGGAAAAGGAAGGAAGAAGAAAGTTGCACTTAAGAGCACCTCATTTTCAAGCATCTATCCGCACAGGAACTCAGCACATTTTAGTTTCTCATTCCCCTCAATCCCAAACCACATTTTATTGTGGTGAAGGAGGATTGTTTCGCATAAAAAGCTCAAAGCAATTAATACTATTCATGGGCGTGACTGGGACGAAAATGAACAAATCCACAAACGCGCTCTTGGAACTCGAGTTCTTTATTGTTTTGTTTTTAATTTTGTGTTCCTACCTATTAGAAAATGTTGGCCCCATTGGCTTTGGGGTTTACATAAAGCCAGGGATTCGTCCTGTCGGGATGGGGAAAAAGCCTCCTGCAAGTGACAAGGGGAAAGAGAACTCTCTTCCTGCTGCAGCTTGCCTTCACAGCATGTTTCGCTGTAACGCAATCCGCTGTCTTCTGTGAGTGCCCAGAAAATGATGATGAATGCGGAGGGAATGCCACAGAATCCCGAAAACGCAGTACGTACGGGCTCTCAGCGTTGAGTTTCTCGCTCACCTCTCCCTCCCCTCCATCCCTACCCATGTGTGTCCGTATAATAAGCTGATGTGTCAGAACCCAGCTATCCGGAGCAGCTCCTGCTTTGCCCCACGTCTCAGCCCTGTTACCGTGAGGTGCCCTCCCAGCGGCGGGAGGGGGAGAGAGGAAAGTGGAGGAGTCACTGTGAGGCGGGCAAAAGAGAAATAGATGGGAAACACTCGCGGGACGGGGAGGGCTGGGCCCACAGCAGCAGGAACCCAGCTCCGACCGCTGCCGCCTCACTGCAGCAAACCTCAGGCAGGTTTGGAGGAGACTTTGGATCCCAGGGGAGACGCCAGCGCCGGATGCAAGTGCCGCAGAAGTCCCAACTGGGGCAGCTCCTGGAGGAGCGCCCTTCCCCCTCCCGTGCTGTCTGTCAGCGCGTCTCCCGCGGAAACACACGCGCACCCCCGCGCAGCTTCAGCCGCCGTTCCCAAACCCGCGAGATGCGCCCCAGCAGCCCCGAGCCGCGCCGCACTCCGCCCGCCCGGCAGCACCCGGGCGCGCTGCTCCCCGCTCCGGGCCCTTCACCGGAGCATCACCCCGCAGGCAGCAGCGCTCGGGACCGCCGTCCCGGGAGCTGCCGGCAGCGGCACCCCGCCCCCGCCGGAGGAGGAGGAGGAGGAGGGAGGGAGGGAGGGAGGGAGGGAGGACAGAAGGGAGGGGGAGCGTCACCCGCGCACACGTGGATGGGACGAGCGGCCCGCGGCTCCGGCCGCTCGGCAGCAATAAAATTAAACGAGCCGTCGGCAGATGGCAGCGGGCCGCGAGAGGCCGAGGCGGGCGCTCACCTGTTCCTGACGAGGAGCTCTCCGTCGCCGGGCAGCGGCACGGGCGCGTCCCGCCGCAGGGCGACCGCCCGTCGGAAGTCGGGGCTGAGCGCCGTCACCACCAGCTTCTTCATGGCGCTGGGGATGGACGAGCCCTGGAAGTCCAGGAAGTGCCGGGAGTACGACATGTCCAGGATGGGCCGCCCGCCGCCGAGCAGGAGGGGCACGGGGCCGCCCGGGGCCGCCCGCCGCCACCAACAGCGCGGCACCCGCCTCCAGCTCATGCCCGCCCGCGGCAACGCCCCACCTCCCGCAGCCGGGGCTCGGGCCGAGCCGCCGCTCAGGGCTGCCCGCGGGGTCGACCCTCCCTGCGGTACAACGGAGCCGCAACCGTTCCTACTAAAAGCAAAAACAAGAAGCGGGAAGGAGGCGAGCGGCGCGGCCGGAAGAGCGGGGCGAAGTTGCCCCTCCGCTCCGTGTTGTTATTAGCCGCCGCCGAGCTGCCGCTGCCCGAGGCGGAGCTCCGCCCCTTCCGTGCGAAACGTTCACTTCCGCGCAAGGTGCTACGAATCAACCCCGAGCCGGCAGCCGAGGGGCCGCGGGGCCGCCGGAAAGCCCTTGTTTTCTTTTGCCTCCCTTAGTAAAAGTCACAGTGGGGCGCGCCCGGCGGAGGGGATCCACGCAGGGAGCCGGGAAGCGTTTCGGTGTGGGCCGCCCGTGCTAACTTGGGTTACGAGCGTGGGGAGGGAGCGAAGGGAAAGGCAGCGCGGCAGGCGGTGCACTCCACTGGAGTGCCGGAGTCCCCTCTGCGAGCTCCGTGCGAACCGAAAGCAAAAGAATAAAGCAACTCCCTTTTGCCCTTAAGGAGAGGCAAGCTGCAGTCCGGAGCGCAAGGAGCCAGCCGGGCAGCTCGCGTGTCTGCCGTCCCGGCTGGAAGGGACCCCCTCCCGCGGGACTCCCCCCCCCCCCCCCTCCTCCGCCGCCCCCCTCGGGCACACCGTTCCCGGCAGCGCGCTCCGCCGGCGCCTCGGAGCGATCAGCGGCCGTCTCCATTCCCCAACCTCCCCCTCCCCAAAGGCCGGGTGCCGTCCCCTCACTGCTCCCGGGTCGGCCGGAGCGAGCCCCCGCCAAGTTGCAGCGGGTCCCGGCGGCGTGCGCCGCACGTGAGCGGCCTTTGTGCCGAGCCGCGGCGAGGTTTCGCTTCTGTCATATTGTTTAGAGCCTGGAGAGGAGGGAAGCGGGGGTGGGGGGTGGGGGGGGGGAAGGAGAAAAAAAAAAAAAAAAAAAAAAAAAGAAAACAAAGCAATTAAAAAGATTGACAGGTATGGGTTTGTGTGAGACCTATTTGTAATTGTCAGGGTGACGTGGGCAGCGGAGGAGGAGTAAGGCTGCGGCAGGAACAGCGGCTCGATGTGTCTGTCTATCAGTTGAGGCTGTCTGCGGGCGCCGGGACCCGAGCGTGTGCTGTATCTCCGCGCAAGGCGCAGGGAGCAGAGCGGGGCGCGTTCTCTCCCAGGAGTTTGGGGGGGGGGGGGGAACAGTGCACGTTAATCGCTCCCATCCAGTGAACAGCTTTGCTCCCCCCGCCCCCCCGCATACACTCTCCGGGGTTTTTCTTGGTTTCGCCTTTTTTTTTGTTGTTGTTGCTGTGTTTTTTTTTTTCTTTTTCTTTTTTTTTTTTTTTTCTCCGTTGCAGATCAGGACCAGCCAAACAAACAAACAAACAAAAAAAAATCCGAGCTAAAAAAACAAACAAACAAACAAACAGCAACAACAGCGTGTTCGCGCTGCATTTCGTACGAGGAGAAGCTTCGATGCGCGGAGGACAAACAGGGAGAGCGGGAGAGCGAAGCGGTGCTCTGCGGTGTGACACTGTGATCTGTGACTGTTTGGAGGTGGAGGAGTGACTGACATTTCCCATCCGGTGTCTGCACGTATGGGGGCTCCGCTCCTCTTCGCTCTTTGCCGCCTCGCTCTCAGTGCCGGGAGGAGAAGGAGAGACCGCACCGACCTCGTTTTTCGCACAATGAACAAACTCTTAGCGAGGCAATAAAAAAACAAACAAACAACACCCCCCCCCCCCCCCCCCACCACCACCGCCACCGCCACCCCACAGCCCCAGCGGCTCGGCACCAGCCTGCGAGCGGGCGAGAAAGTTGCGCTGCGAGACTCTTTGATCTCGGAGAAAGCCGGAGCGGGGGGAGAGCCCGAACCCTCCCCGTCTCACCGCCGCCGCCACGGAGGAGAAGACGGAGAAGAAGTGATCGCGGAGAGCGGGGGGGGGAGGAGAAGGACGGCAGAAGGAGCATGGATTTGGGCTGCGGATGGAGCTGATCGCATCCGATTTGTTTTGCACATCTCCACTGGCATCTTCCCCGCCGCCGCCGCCGCCGAGAGGACCGAAGAGCTTTGTCTTATAAGGAACTTAAAAGCGAGAAAGAGAGTGAGTGCGTGTGCGAGAGAGAGAGAGAGAGAGAGAGAGAGAGAGGGAGGAAAATTAACCTCGTCAATGAAAACATTGCCCGAGCAAGTTTTTGGAGCGGCGGCGGAAATCGGCAGCGCTGTCAGCAGCCGGCGGCTCGCCGCGTCCCGCAGCCCACCTTCCCCCCGCCCCGCCGGCCGCTCACCCGGGGGGGGACCCGGCGGCGGCGGCACCCGACCAAACTTTTCCTCCTTTTCCCCCCCCCCCCCCCACCCCCCCGTCCCTCCTCCGCTCCCATCCCTCCCCACCCTCCCTCCCGCTCTTCCTAGGCGGAATTAGAAGTTGAATCCGCTTTCTGCTCTCCTTCCTCCCCCTCCCTCCTCCTCCTCCTCCCCCCCCCTTACCCCCCCCCCCCCCCCTTTATTATTTTTTTATTTGTGTGTGTGTGTGTGCGTGCGTGCGCTGGCTGTTTGTTTCTGCATGAAAAGCGGGGGATCGGAAGAGGAGTCCTGCGCGGAAACTCTGCTGCGGCGGCGGCGGGCGGCGAGGCGGCAGCATGCCGCGGAGGAAGCAGCAGGCACCCCGGCGCTCCGCAGGTAACACCCTCCGCCTCCCGCGCCGGCCCTCGCCGCCGGCGCAGGGGTGCCGCGGGCACGGCAGGGGAGGGGTTAAGCCGCCGGGAAGCCGCGCCGCGGGGGGAGCGCTTTCCTCGGCCCCGCCGCGGCGCGGAGCACCCCGGGCGGCCGCCGCCGGGGGCCGGGGGCTCGGGGCGGGGGGGGGGGGGGGGGGGAGGAGGAGGAGGGTGGGGGAGCCGCGCCGGCGGGGCCGC